>JAGSMT010000177.1:0-600000 GCA_029286875.1 Lamproptera curius | reverse complement strand
AATATACATTTCAATATAATTCCAAATATTTACAAAAAACCTTTTTTAAGTGTTTGTGGTTCTACCACATGTTGCTCTATATACTCTATCTAGTTTTATATTGGAATGGAACAGCTGTGCTGTGAAATCTTTATATAGTTTTTTAATGTTGTTCTGCTTTGTAAAGCTCTGACTACTTTGTGGCTTTTTCTTTAATGGTGTCGAATTAAGTGTTTATTTGATAATATTTTTCTTTTAAGTTTATTATTCGGGAGATTCAATGCGGGTTGGTCACCCGATTGTCTGTATAGTAAGAACAGACGTCGGATGGACATGTAAATAATAGGTTCGGCGCCTAATCTCCCCCCTGTTACGTTGTAAAAAGCCGGTCCACCCACCAACGCGCATTGGACCAGCATGGTGGGATACGGTCCAGAAACCCCCTAAAATAGAGAAGACATGCATTAGGGGAGGCCTATGTCCAGCAGTGGACTGACACAGGCTGATGATGATTTTTCATAAATAATGTCCCGTAGGGCGTAGTATTTATGCTGACTGCTACGGTAGATATGGGTTCGATTCCCACAACGGAAAAAATATTTTGTGATGAAGATAGTGTTTCTCTCGTGTCGCATGGTCGAAAAGTAGGTGTATGTATTTATAAGTGATCTAGATTCCATAGTACAAGCTTTGCTTAGTTTGGGCCTAGATAATGTTGTATTATTTGTCCGGAAATATTATTACTATTATAATATGAATCGTTCTACAGATCGACGAAGGATGGTGGCAGGGGCTATGCAAGGGGGCGTACGGCCTATTCCCGGCTAACTACGTCCAACTGCAGGACAAGTGAACGACATTCGAACGGACCTACACACATTCCTATATATATATAATATTATGTTCAACACTAGAACTATGTGGAAACATGGAAATGTAATCAAAGTAACCTATAGCAACGGAGTTACGACAGATGGCGTTGTTATTAATTCACATCTACATGACTGAATCTATACATACAATAAAATAAAATTGGATCGTCTGTTTGTAATATTAAAATAATTGTAAATTTTTGATTCGTCTGTCTGTTTGTTCTTCAACGGACTTCCCTGAAAGATAGCTGATGTAACTTGGAGTAATACAAATCTAACCGAAATTTTATGTATTTATCACGCGGACAAAGTCCCGGGTAATTGCTAGTTCATCATTGCCTAGATGACGTCACTTTGACGCCACGGTTACTTTGTTTACAAAATTTTCGTGTTTTTTATGGACCTAATGTAGTCAAAACTGTCTTGAACTATTTTAATTTGGATTTAAGGCGATGATAATGCTTTAGAATATTGATTTTTTAAAACGAAACTTTCTAGACCTCCGATAGTATTATTTTGTAATGTATTATTGCTTTTATAACTGTATGATATTTATGTTTTATATAAAATTTTCAAGAACGCTTTTACTAATCATATTGAATTGTTCAATTACGAGTTTCAATATTTCTTGCTTGTTTTAAGTTTGTATTATTTTGCATATTGGTTTTAATAAAACTCTATATTATGATTTAATTCACGTGACTTTGTATTGTTGTATTTTTATTATTTTTAATAATAGTATGTTTCATATAAAATTCCATATCATTAAAAGTTAATTATAGAAATCCAAATATTTATGAACATCTTTTAAGAGTTATTTACAACTTTAATTATTTTTTTTTATTTTAAGAAATTTAATTTTTTCTAATTTTTCTATCAGTTAAATTAATGGCACTACCGATATGAAACACAATTTAATTTAACTTTTACTCATTACGTTATTTGTTCTTGACAACATGTCGTACAGAAATACCTAATTTTATTCGTATACTTTTATCTTGACACATTTCAAAAATGAAAAGCTGTCGTTTACTATAAGTTGTTCAAGCTTTAACTTATATTATCTTTTTAAAGAAGTTAAAATTAAATAACTTCAACCACATTTTTAATTCTGTAATGTGGATTTTCTTCAAGCGATCAAGTATGATTTTACCATTTCATTGTAATTTATACACCTTTTTGATGTGATCTGCTTGCGTTAGAGTAACTTTTTTCGGTAATTGCTTATCGATGTAAAAAATATGAACAGATATATTGTTTATTGACATTTTTTGTACTTTTAAGGTTTGATAAATTTCATGATTTAAAAGAAAACCCGCAGAGAAGAGACCAATACTGGATACATCTACAATATCACGATATATGCAATACTTTTTTATATAGTAATAATGGTTGAAATTTAGCATTAGTCGATAATTACGATTTTCTACTGTAAGCTTTATAATGTTGACTTTTATCGTATATAAGCCGAGTACTTATTAACTTAGTTTTACAATTGCAAAAAGATAGGAAACTTGTGCAAGAGATGCATCAGAATGTTTGTTTATAAAGTAACAATAGCAAAGCGGGGAAAATTACGAAAATGTTTGTAATGAAACTGTGTTTATAACGATTTATTAAAAGACTTTACGGATTTCATCGCGTATAGTTTTGTTTACAATTTTCCCGACTTTCACACACTTTACAGGACAGACGGACACTGCAGATATCCTGTAAATGGTCCGTTACGTCGGGAAAACTGTGAAACAAAGTAAACGCGATTAAATCCGTACTCCTTTATTAAATCATGTGTAGTATTCGCGTGAACACAACAAATTATTATTTGTTTGTAATGTCAGAAAACAACTCAGATATAGTAAAAGAAGATTTCCTTTATATTTTTTCAGAAAAGTTATATTTTGTATCGTGCACTCTGAAATAGCCCCAGCTCTATATCTTACAGTAACATTATTAATTTTGATTATTTCTTTTATTTATTTGATATTATTCAATTTGACATAAAAAAATTAAGTTCCATATTAATGGATATGAATTTATTCATAGTTCGCGTGTTCATTGTAAGTATTAAGATAAATATTGAGTTTTCCCGAAGGAAAATAATTTCTCACTAATAATATTTCTTCACAGTTTTGTTACTTTATTAACAAAAATTCTATACCCCATTTAAATCAGGTATATCTTAACATGGCTTTATTTAGTGTTTAAAGACAATATTGACAGAAAGACAGACAAACCAGCAAATGAAATCTTTTTACTAAATCTTCGTGAAGCGTTTAATGAATATGTCAATATCGAGGCCAAAATGTATTTTAGCTTGTAGAAATAAATTCTTATTTTAAGAATATTAAATAAAAATTATGAGCATGAGTTAAGTTTTGTGAGTTTGCACAAAAAGGTCTATTGAAATTAATTATAGATGTTGTTAATAATAAATATGATTCGTTAGGATTGTAACATTAAGACTCTTAAGTAGATTTTGCTTCCCAGACTGTTTTAAATATTTCTCTCAATATAAGATTGTCGTGAAAAAATATTTCACTTTAAAGTTTGTCATCAAAAATAATATACATAAAGATAAATGTCTTCTTTTTGTTAACGTAATCTTTTGAAGAAACATTGTAATGTTTAAAAGTTCGCAGTAAAAAGACAAACTTGGACAAAACCAAATAGACCATCAGTATCTGATACTAACATTTTCTTATTTGAAGCAACGATGTTTATAAAAGGAATTTAATAAATCAAATAATATTTTCAAGAGATTTTTTTATTTTTTGACAATCGTCAAAAACAAGGTTTTTACCTAAATATACTTGATAAATTTGTCAATCTGATCTCCCAGAAACATGAAAATTTATCATTTATTGAGTAAAATCTAAATTTTTATACTATTCCTATCAAGTAGTGTTGCCACGAATAGTGATTTGGCTGAATACCGAATATTCGGAAACACTTTCGACGGAAACATCGAATATTCGTCCGCCGAAAATTCGGCACATAATATGTGTCGCAGGCGTTAACAAGACTAACACAAGTCGCAACCGACTGTAGCAACCATTTTCTAATGATTATCTCTTTTTTCTTGGGAGTGAGGTGTACACTGAGACATTATTTTTCGAAGACTTCGACTGCCTCCGTAGCCGTAGGTACGGGCGTGTGCTTTAGAAACCGAAGGACGTGGATTTGAATCTTGTTGTTCCTTCGTTGGTTGGGGAAATTTGGGCTGATCACCGAATTGTCCTAAAAATGAGATGAACCATGCGTCGGATGGGCATGTTAAAAGCCGTTCCTGCGCCTTACTCTCTCCGGTCGTGTCGCTTATCCGTCCCATCGGGCTTTGAGATTATAAAGGAACAGAGAGTGCGCCTGTGTTCGCGCGTACACTTGTGGAATATAATATCTCCTGCGTAGTTGGCTAATATCTTATATAAATCGGCCGCCGAAGTTGTAATCGACTGGAGACAATTTTGTTTCTGAAGCGAAATCGTTTCCTACCAATAAATGCTAAAAAACCTTTATCACTGCTCGAATTTGCTTTTCAAAGTTTTGTAACTTGGCAAGGAATCTATATAATCTTGAGTAATATAATGTTCCTTTTTCATTATTTGGTATTCCGTTCGGTCGAATAATACACATTCAACGGCCAAACATCGATGCCAAAAAAGTAGACGAATAGGCCGAATACCGAATAGTATACCTATTATTCGTGACATCTTTACTATAAACTAACCATAATCCGGCTAATGTCTATGGTTAAGCCAGTAAGTAAGCTGTCATACAGTAATTGACATCTCATTGACAAATGAGTAATATGAACGCTAGACATAACACCACTTCGTTGCCATAAGTTCAATTCGAGACAGTGTTTATAAATATTCCGAGTGTAAATCAGTTTAACTATAGTTTCATCATCATCATCATCAGCCTGTGATAGTCCACTGCTGGACATAGGCCTCCCCTAATACACCCCTATCCATTAGGGGGTTTTGGACCGTACCCCACCACGCTGGTCCAATGCGGGTTCAAAGTCAAAGTCAAATATCTTTATTCAATATGGAAGCATTACACTTTCTTATTGATTGTCAAATAATCTACCACCGGTTCGGAAATGACAGCCTCTGACCTGAGAAGAACCGGCGTAAGAAACTCAGGGACTTTTTTCTTTTTCCTTTTTTCAATAAATTTTACAAAACTTTTACATAAAACCTTACATTTTACTACTTTGAAATAGCCTGAGCGAACAGTTCATTACCAGGGTGTGTTATCTATCAAGTAGTCATTACAACAATAATATCCTTTAACACAAACGTTCCTTTACAACTTTTTAAATTTATTTACAGATAAAAGCTGAACGTTTTCTGGTATTTTATTGTAGAAGAGTATACATTGTCCCATGAAGGATTTCATTTTTCTTCGGAGCCTAGTTTTGGAAGAACATAATTATGCTTATTCCTAGTATTTATAGTATGTGTGTCACAACGTTTTACAAAATCATTTTATTTTTATGAACATACATAATATTTTCAAATATGTATTGAGAAAAACAGTCATTACATTAATTTCTGTAAACATTTTTCTCAGCGATTCTTTGGGGCCCAGGTTATAAACTGCTCGAATCGCTCTTTTGGAATTATAAAATTGTATTAATATCAGTCTAGGTTTTCCCACAGTAGAATGCCATAAGACATTATACTGCGAAAATAACTAAAATATACTAAACGGGTTGTCTCAACATCGGTTAATTGTCAAATTTTTTGACTGCATAAGCCGCTGAGCTAAGTTTACTCGCCAGGCTATGAAATGAGGGCCCCATTGCAGTTTAGAATCTATTGTGATGCCGAGAAATACAGTAGAATCTACGTGGTCTAGCGCTTCTCCATCTACGACCACATCACACCCAGCTTGAGGAACATTAGGAGTCATAAACCTTATACATTTCGTTTTATTTTTGTTTAACATTAAATTATTTGCACTAAACCAGTATCTTACTTTCGAGAGGGTATTATTTACATCGTCATTTTGCAAGTTAGTCGTTTTATTCTAAATATTAAAGAAGTGTCACCAGCAAATAATACAATCTCGTTATTGTTCTCAACCTTGTGTGGTAGGTCATTAATATAGACCAGGAAGAGAAAAGGCCCAAAATAGATCCCTGTGGGACCCCCATACCTACCGGAGCCCCGGGAGATCTCTTGCCGTTCACGTCAACTCTTTGGTTAGTGGGTGGACTGAATTTTACATGCCCAACCGACGCATGGATCATCTTACTTTTCAGACAATTGGGTGATCAGCCCAAATTGTCCTAACCAATTAGGAAACAACAATGAAAATTTGTTGAGTCCCCGCAGGATACGAACCCACGACCTCCGGTTTCTAAAGCACACGCCTATACCACTAGTTTGGGCTTTACAAAACCTAATTTGCGTCCTCCATTCTAATTGCTCAATTCAAAAATGTTTTATCAGAATCACCATATTTTAATCATCTGTCGATTTATACCCATTCATAGCAAGGCTGCCACAGAATGGTAAAGACAATGAGCCATTCAAAATTCTTTCTTTTACAGGAGTCCGGCCGGGGAATGCCGCGTGGTACCTATTTAAACCGTCAATGATTAGTCACATAAATTGTCCAGTGAGAAAGATACCCTGACCCAAAGTTTTACTGTTATTAAACTAAGCTATGAGCTAGTAACGTTACCTTGTAGCACCAGTAGCGTGCTCTATTTCGGGCCCCGTATAGAAAATTTTTGAGTCCTTTTATGGAGGTAAAGATTTTTCAAAAGAAAAATATTGTGAGAAGAAATATTTATTTATCACATAATTTACCATTTTACAAATAAAATCGAATTTTAAATATTAACTCCTTTGCCTTTTTCGGCAAACTGATTTATTAAATCATTTATGGCTGATGATGATTTTAGTTTTATAAATTTGTCTATCGACAAAGTAGATGTCTGACAGCCGTTCTTGTCCCATCGAAGTTCTTAAGTTTTTTATATGGCATACGATGCAGACGAGCAGTCGGGCCACCTGATGGGCCAGTGGTACAGTTTGAGCCCTATGACGTAATCCAGTGGTATCGCCAACGCTGCACTACTTAAGACAAGAGTTTAAGTCTCTTTTACCCATAAAATGCATTGAGTGTTCCTTCAAACCGGATTTTCGCAAATGTCCACTACTGCTTCCGGCAGAAATAGGCACCGTGTGTTTCCAAGCGCTCATCCAAACAGGGGACCACCACCTGTCCATCGGACCTACCACGGTAAGTGATTTTTATTAGTTTTAATTTTGAAAAGAAAATTTAAAAAAGTTGCGGTTGTAACTGGAAGGGTCAAGAATAAAAAGCATGCTGTGATTGCCTCGGGAAAACTGGATGCAAGACTATTGAATTTTACTAGCAATAATTCAATGATTTCTTTAGTGGAATATTTTTTTTTAATTTCAGAATGCTTAAATGCATGTTTTTAGAGCCTTTAATTGGTCACAAAGATTAAGTGAGATGTCTTTACTGTATTTAGCAGATAGTTTTCCGGAAGCGTTTAATATCTCTTCGCTTGAAGAAGATAGGAGTTTATCCGGTCGTAATATTTCGAATATACTACTCAGGTTGCAACGGCTCTGAAATCTTTCTTTAGTTTGAGAAATTAATATATCTAAGCAGCAATAGTATACATTGACTTAGAAATAGGATTCCGGGTCGGAAATTCTCTCATCTTTTGATAACTCATCAAAAAAAACGCTTCGTTATCTCTCTTGCTAAATCTTTGGATTCATTTAGCAAACTATTAAATGAATTCTGATTTCTTAATGGGCACAGTCTATTTAAAGGAATGGCTTTATAGAATTTTGTCATTTGTAAAATAAAATAAATTACAAAGTTTTTATTCTTTTTTCTTACACACTTTTGGGGCCCCATATAATTGATACGGCAAATACGCCTCTGCTTCGTAGGCTAGTGTTATAAGCATGTGTTTTAGAAACCGGAGGTCGTAGGTGCGAATCTTGCGAGGACTCAACAAATTTTCATTGTTGTTTGGCAATTTAGGCCGATCACCTAACTGTCTAAAAAGTAAGATGATCCATGCGTCGGATGGGCATGCAAAGTCGGTCCACCCACAAACCCCCATTGGACCAGCGTGGTGGGATACGGTCCAAAACCCCTAATGGACATGGGTGTATTAGGGGAGGTCTATGTCAAGCAGTAGTCCACTGCTGTAAAAAAATTATAAATATTTGTATTACTAAAATATAAATAATAGATATTTAAGATATCAATAATGCGAAAGAAAAATATACAATTTCAAAAAGCATTTGTATATTTCAATATTTCTTTTCATTAAATCGTATTTGAACCTGATTTAGCTAATAATAGTCTGCCACGTGACAAAGGTCAAAGTACTGAACTTGGCGTTCACGCCGAAGGCTCCAGAATCTGTTGACGCGATTTTCCCTTTTCTGTAGGCGCGTAATTGCCGTTGCTATGATACGGCCGCCATTGTATTTTGAAAAGGGCGCGTCATGCCGATGACTTCACTGGAGACGTAGCCTATAATTATGGGCTAATAACGCTCTTCTCTATTTTCTTTCGTCTCAACCCCTTTTTTATCTTCAGACAAATAATTAATTTGTTAGGTTATTATATTTACATTCGGGGGACGATCTTTGGCTATAATTATTGCTGTCCCTGTGTGATTTGCAAAAACGGCTAATTGTAATTATTCTTAATGTTATGACAGCCCAAACAAAGCAGTCTATAGACATCGTTGCCCTAAAATGTAGTCTGCAATTATTTGATAAGCTATAATTTGTAATGACCGTTTCTTTAATCACAAATTCTCTGAACATCAAAAGACAATTCTCTACAGGCGTACGCCAAATTTCTGTCAATGTCAAACATGTCTCGGGCGCAACGTGCAAAATTTTAATGAATGTCTATAAATTATTTCACCATATTTATCACTATTATACCTCTCATATTATGTGATAAACACACAAAGAAAACTGACCCTGAGGGTAAATTTAAAGCGCAGTTAACGATAGTCAATGGTAACCCAGCTACCGTAGGTCAAATACCATACTTCGTGTCTATAAAGGAACCTATGAGAAAGTACGACAGATTACGAGTGCTGTGGAAGAACCTCTGCGGTGGCAGCATAATCAGTACTAACAAAGTTCTAACCGCCGCGCACTGCTTCGAAGTTTACAACAATCGCTACAGAAATAATCCAAGCTTGTTACGAGTGGTCGCGGGTAACATAAGAAACTTTATTATATACTCCGGCTACAACATTACTGAAATAGACAGCCAATGGCGGAACATAACAAAACTGGTCGTCCACAACGACTTTGACTTCCCTAACAACGACATCGCGATGCTATTCGTCGACGACTTCCTTTACAGCGACTATATAAATTATGCTATACCAGCAAGCGTGAACAGGGACTACTACGTGCCGTGTAAAGCCGTCGGTTTTGGTATGATTGGATACGCAAACACTGAGGAAACATCTCATGTACTTCTCGTTGCGAATATCGACGTGATGGATAGGTGGAAGTGTTCGATATTTTGGGATCAAAATATGGACGCTTTCGTCTGTTCAGATTCGACGCACGCTGATGTGGCGAGAGGGGATTCTGGGGGTCCTTTAGTGTGTAGAGGTACTACGGACCCAGCAGAAGAACCTGGTAGGGACCTCCTCGTTGGAATTGTCAGTGGAAAAAGCTTCGCTAGGACCACTCTTTACAGTCGTGTCTCCAAGCACAAGGACTGGATTGATCGAGATTCAAGCACAGTTGCCTCGTTAAATTTGTACGTTTTGAATATATGTGTGATAATATACTATGTCTATGATATCTAGTTTTTGTTTTGTTGTACAATTGTCGTCTTTGGTTAACCTTTAGTGAGATAGAAGTAGATTAGAACTTTGTTTCGCTACGAACTTCTTTTTGTATATTTTTTCTAAATAGGTGTAAGTAAATTTACGAAATATATTTTTACATCAAAATAAAGAATTTACATTTAACGTTTACCATTTTATGTTTTTCTAAATAGGAGAAATGAATAATTATGCAGAGAAAAGATTTAAATGTACTGATTATCTAATTAAATTTTCCTATGCATAGTTATGAACAATGAATTCTCTGATTATTAAATAAAATTACTTTACGATTTTATCGCGTTTATTACATTTTTAATTCCCACGTGGTCACGCGGTAGACTGTTCCACGGCCGCTGTAAAGTGTTCGAAACGTCGGGAATTAAAAATGTATAATAAACGGGATAAAATCCGTAAAGTAATTTTATCTCACAATGTATAGCATTCGCGTAAACAAAATGAATTATCTGATCTTAAAATGTTTATTTTTGGAACGAGGTCCAGGAAGAAACGTAATACGCACATTCCCTAAATATTTCATTACAGCTAACATAATGCAAACGTATATTGGTGTATTTATATATACGTTACATTTACCTAAATTTTGAACATATATAGTATTAGCTGTATGTTCAGTTTTCAAGTAAACATTACACTAGTACTTATTAGGAATTATATTAGAAATGGCGACCGATTCCGGTATACATAAAAGTCCTGTGACATTTTCTCGACAGGAACACCTGTACTTTTTTCTCACGCCGTGTTCGATTAACTTTTTCTCAATTAACATAAGCCCTGCAGCGGTTAAGACGAACTTCGCTATTATCGAAAGGATGGCTCCTTGATTGTTCTTTAGAAATTTTAATTGTAAAATATAAGCTCTTTAACGTTTTAATACTTATTGATCCTAAGATCAGTGTATAAAACATATCTATATAATCAGGAAATCGGCAAGAGATCTAAACTTTACCCGAACTCGATAGAATTTTAAATTTGTTATCCAAAGTTTTTGCGTTATTGCATAATACGTATGTTTATTTGCATATTATTGATGTTAAGTAAATAACAGGCAACGTGGCTTATTTATTAGTTTTAAAAAACACTAGCTTTATCATTGGTGGGCTCACATTCTGTAGTATTTTACTATATCATTATAATCAGTTGTCATATTCATTATTTTGTAGTTGTTATAAGATATCATTACTATTTAACATTTTGATATTAAATCAAATTCATGATAATTTATCACGGTATTTTTTATCTTTTTTTGTTTGTCTAACGTTCTGATTATACATTTAAAACACTTCTGTGTAGATGAAAAGAAAGATGCGTTGATTTTTGTTAAATTAAAGACACAGACAATAATAATAAAACAATGTGCGAAGAAATAAAAGTGAAATAAGCTCGAAAAATCGAAAAAAAGCTTCTAGGGGTATCTTTTTTCTTTATAACATCGAGTCGAACTTGTTCATTGCCATCTCATCCCTACAATTGGTGTCACTGAGTCATTGCGTCTTCTAATAATGTGAGTACATATTATAACGATATGCCCTCATTCTTCGAGCACAATTCACCCGTTGACCCGGCAATGATAGGCGCTTAATTGATCAAGTCCGACCAAAACTATGCGTCTTTATTTAATGCCCGGTTGTGACGAAACTTGAGAGTTTTTTAAGTCCAATATGCTTTACACACAGAAGTGAAAACGGAAAATATTCTAGAGATGTCTAATATGGATTACGCTTAAGTATGTGCGGACAATGATCTATAGTTTATACATACATCATCAGCCTGTGATACTCCACTGCCGGAATTAGACCTCCCCTAAAACACCCCTACCATTAGGGGTTTTTTTGGACCGTATCCCACCTCGCTGGTCTGGGTGGACCGACTTTTTACATGCCCATCCGACGCGCGGATCATCTTACTCTTCAGACAATTGGCTGTTCTGGCCAAATTGTCTTAACCAACCTGAAAACAACCATAGCAAAGTTGTTTCTCTGCAGGAGTCGAATCCGCGACCTCCGATTTATAAATCAAAGGACAGTACCGCTACACCACGGAGACGGTTTAAAAAATCTGTCATATATTTCACGATAACTTTACTGCATGGCGAAAAAAAAGTATTTTCATAATCTAAACGCAATATATGATTTCGTCACTAACTTTCAATTTCTCTTTTAAACTGGTTAACAGACATTGTCATTTTTAAACTATTTAGTTAATATAAGAAGAAATGTTGGATAAACACTCGAGATCACACTATATATCGTATTATTCGTTGGCAAAAACATTCTTAAAATTTATTAGTTTACAGACTAAGCAAGTTTATAACAGACCTAAAGAAGATGTGGACCTCATTTAAACAGTTGCTAAATATCCCATGATGATGACGTTTATTCCCTCGTTACCAGTTAAAGCACTTAGCGCGAATTTAATTTGACATTACACTTTTAATTTATAGTCTATGTATTAAGTCTTAGTTATTTTATTACGTATTTTAATACCAATAAACGAAAGCGGAATTGAATCGGAACATTCAACAAAGATTAAATCGTTGAAGTAATATGCGAATGTAACTTGAATATTAACTTCATACTGGGTGATACTTGACGTGCCATTCTTGTAATGCCAAGAGTAGCGAGTAGCGTATGAAATATTTATTGATACACCGGTATTTAAATTGGTATTGCGAGACGTGTGTATTGAATGTTTATTGAATGCCTGAAGACGAGCTTATAACCTATCGCTTAATCTGAATACTTATATTGTGGCCCAGTGGTTTAAGCCGTTGCTTTACGAACCGGAGATAGTCGATTTGAATCCTTCGACGAAACAACTTTGTGTTATTGTTGCTTTCTGGTTGATTAGTACAATATGCACCGATCGCTCAGTTTTCTGCACATGCTAATGTAATAGGTTGGTACCGTTTGTCAATATCAACTTTAGCAGTCGGTTTATGATGTCAGTGCCTTGAAATTTACTGATAACTGAATGCAGTCTACCCTTTGGATTGTGGAATTCAGATACTACTCGTTATAATAACTAATATCTGCTCAAAACTGTTATCTAGGTAATTCTGCGTAGATCACACGCCGTCTGCCCGACAACATAAAAAGACAGCCAGAAGAAAGAAAATATTACTGAAGTTACAAAATTGGTAATATATGTAAACAACCTTATATTTCATCCTTAAATTCTCAAATTGGTCTCATCTTTTTGGCCATTAAATAAACAATCGGTTGACTATTATTTTTATCAAATACAACACAATTCTAATATAGAACTGAAATTAAATTCTCGATTTCGTTATAAACACTAGTTTTTAATATGTTTTTTGTAATTAATAATAAACCACATAGATATTTAATCCACACTTACCTATTCACTGATTACTTTGTTTTGGATCCCCTATAGGTAAAATGATCGACTGGCGTCACGTTACTTTAGTAGCATCGCGCAAGCCCCTGTCGTCATTCAATTAGTCGATAATAAGAGGGAGCTAATGGAAATTGGACAGTTACCGATAATGAGTTAATCCTAAATAATCTACCGTTAACGTAGTTTAGATAAAACCGATTTTATTTACCGTCGCATTACAGAAGCGTGGGTGCTTTGTAATATCACGACATTATAGCGTAGATTACAAGGTGTTATATTCATTATCGTTATTTATTATTTTATATATATGTTAGTATGTGCTATGTACCTACGTCAGTGATTTATTACTTTATAAGTACGTCACGTCATGGGATTTGATGTACATGTATCTATAGATTAAATGGTTGAATATTTATTATTTATATTTAATATCCTGTCAAGTCCACTATCAAAGCACCTTTTACGAAAATATAAATAGTAACAGATCTTTCTAAACATACAAAGAGTCACTTCAGTTATAAATATATAATTCATCATAACGAAGAATATCCTGAAATGTTTTCATTCAAGATTGTACTGGCCGCACTTTTTCGCTGAAAAACTGAAAATTACACCACATCAATTATTACGTCTTTTATTACGTTACCGCGATAAAGTCGAGCAAGTTATAATTAGTTGGAACTTGTTGGGACTTGCTCGGTTTTGTTTTTTATCAACAAAATGTACGAACGAAAAACAATTTTCCATGAAACGAGACGAGATTGCGAAAGTGCACGGCTTCTTCGATATTAACTTCTAGCCTTCATAGGGATATAGTAAATAAGTGTTGTACTTAAAGGTTAGGTTTTGTTTATATTTTATTAATAACTACCGACCCAGCCCAGCTTCGCACGGGTGTATGCTGATACCCAGTACCCTTACCTGCTATGTGCCTGATTTTTTTATGTAATCCTGTAATATCTTCGAAGTGTTAATTTATATTACTTGATTGAATACCAATTAATGCTGTATTGCCAATAAGTATAAAATTACTGAAAAACATGTTTTCCCGTAAAATTGAAAGTATAAAAATTGTGGATAATCCTTAAGTTTCTGTTGACTTTTTTTGCGCAAAAAAATGTGTTAATAACGACATTACATTAAACACCTGTAAATTTATCAAAGTTTCTCCACAATATTGTGCATATTTCATATATATAAACTTTTCTCATGAATCACTCTATATATTATAAAAAAAATATTAAAATCCCTTGCGTATTTTTTAAAGATTTAAGCATACATAGGGACGGACAGAACAAAGTGACTTTGTTTTATAATATATAGTGAAGACGACGAGATGAGCAGAAATTCTACTCTGAATATATAAATAAAACGCTCTGTATACAAAGATTAACTATTACCGCTTTTGAGACATTAGATGCTATAAATTTTAGTTGTATGTACGTTGTCTACGACACCATTCAAAACGGAACACGGTACAATTTTCACAACTACTTTGCTGCAGTAATATGCACTCAACATTCGATGCTCGTGAAAAGGGGATTAGTCTTAAATAAGGTACCACATTAGTGCAGGTTAATTATTATATATACACAAAAGTATATTTTTCCCAGTTATGAGCAGCTACTGTACAACACCATCATCACACTAATTAGTAAACGAATTTATTAGGACATGTATTTTTATTAAGGCATTCACAGTTTTATTAAACGGTAATAAAGAAAATATCTTTAGTTATACATTTCTTTACAACTAAATACTGTGTTTTATCTTGTAAAAACTGTTTCAATAATTATGTTTTGTTGTAAAATATCAAGTATAACGAATACCGTATACTTCAGTAACGTTTGAGGGTGATATTCTAAGGGCCAACAGTTTAACCTTTGAAGCCAAAAAGTCGAGTATCGACCCTTCACGGCAAAGTTTTAAGTACTATTCCAAGGGTTAAGGTTTCACTCGAAATATCAGTCTATTTTTATTCGACTTTAGTGAGATTTTAACGGTCGCTTGCGTCACAACGCTGCATGTAAAGATTGGGGCACATTGGGCTTTTTATAATAATTATGTCTTCCAATAATGGCGGCTGATCTATATCAAAGAGCTAAATGCGCAGGAGACATAGTGCACAAGTGAACGCGTAAACACAGAAGCATACCCTATTTTTCACTCTCGTAGTACGATGGGACGGATAACCGACACGATCGGGGAGATAACAGGGACAGGATCGAATTTTTACATTCCCATCTGAAGCACAGAACTGTTTCATTACAGATAATTCGGAGATAAGGCCAAAGTACCCTAATTGTCTAGGAATCAAAACTACAAGTCGTTGAATCCTCGCAGGATTTAAACCCATGACCTCCAGTTTCTAGAGCGCCCTTACCACTTTAGGCTTACGCCTTGAAGGTTTTTACTTATAAACATTAACCAAGTCTTACCACTGCTCGGAGGCTTAGGCTCGTTCTTGTTCAAAGAGCGATGTTTTACTTCTATTTAATGAATAGATCATTTTATTTTTTAACAAGTCTTGGGATTTGGGTGTTTAACCATACACAAATTTGAGCTGTATTAGTCTTGGTACTATTTTTGTAAACTGTTGGAATTAAACCATTAAGTGACATAACAAGCTTATAATTAAAATACTGAGCAAATATTTAAAAACTTGTATTCAAATTATATGCTCAAACTTAGCTGTAGTACCAGGGCACACAGGTCCTTTTAAGGCTGTGGTGAAGTTGTAATTTCAGTTTAATTTATATATCTTTTTAACCTTTCTAAATAAAAGACTTTTGTTACATAAAAATAATTAGTAGAATGAAATTTTATGTCTTTAAGATACAAAGATATGATCGAAAAGCGAAGCACTTATTTTTATTTTAGAATTAGTGTGTATTAAATCGCTTTTTACTTGTATAATACAATGATAATTAAAATGATTATATTAAAATGATTATAATGATACTTATAATACAAGTAAAAAGTATTTATGTTCGTAAAACGTCTGCTCTCGGTGTGTCTAACCCTAACCGGGATCCGTGTGTCGTTTGTTTTCATCAAGAGCTATTTGTTTCGGAATCCTGTATAAGCGTGGTTCGTATTGAATACCTGATGCAACATTACATCAGGTTCCGAATTACACGACAGAATCAAACAGACATATATAATGTATCTTATACTTTAGACGAATTAGTTTTTTTAAAGGGGACCGTCAAAGGTGGTAACACCGCGGTGCCTAGCAATAGTGTGAAAACACTACTGTGGTCCGGTTTGAAGGGCACCGTAGCCAGCGTATTTACTAGGTAAACGACAACTAACATCCTATGTCTCACGATAGGCAGCGCCTTGGTGATACCACTGGTGTTGTCAATGTCGGGTGTCGGTAAACACTTTCCATCAGGTGGCCTGACTGCTCGTCTGCCTGCGTAGCCTATTTTTTTTTTTAAATACGTAAAGATGTAACTTATGGCAACAAGGGCGCCATAGATTTAGTACTCTATGGACTATTTGTCACCGATGTCAAGAAATAATTAACAGTCGCCTAATAGCGACACTATCCCTATGTCGCCCCTTCGTTCCCATGGGTTACTTTGTTGATACTGATAACAAGTCTTGTTAATAAAACTACGACCCTGAAATGAATGTGTCTAGGTATGAAAACTACTTCGCACCGGTTTGAAGGACACTGCAGTTTTCAACTTAGCAAGTCCGAATATTCAATCGAGCTAAATGGAAGTCTTAGCGCTTTCTTATAGGTGATAAATATTGGTTAATATCAGGTATACTTTTTATATATTCCAACAATGTTTTAATACCTTAATATATAGTATAGAACCTTCATACTTAACTAACAGTACGAACTCACAAAAGCAATATAGAAATATTTAAGCTCAGTTGAGCTGATATAATTTTATAAGTTAATAAGTAATTAATTCATTTTTTGATTAATAAAGAATCTTTGAGGGACTAGGAAGAACAACAGAGTTCCACAAAAACTCCTCTATGGCTAGGTCGTCGGTTCAAATCCTGCGTGAACTCTTGAACTTTACTTTGAGTTTCCGTATCAAAGGGTAATGCTCACCCGATTAACTGTAAAATAAAATAATCATTGCGTTGAATACACTAAAATTCAGCTTTGTGCCTAACCTCTCCCCGATCTTATTCATTATCCGAATATTGGAGTCCCATCGGACTAATTAGAGTGATAGAAGAGCAAGTGTACCTGGGTCTGCAAGTATACTTGAGTACTGTACTATCTCCTGCGCAGATGGTTAATCGGTTATACAAATTACAGGCCGTAATTTAATATAAGGTCGTTATTATTTTGGGTTATCACTCATAAATTAACTCTTCATACACTCACGCTGCGTTAATGTGCACTTTGATCAAAATTAGATTAACATTTATATCATTTCGGTACATTTATATAATAATGGCTGTGTTATTTTAATAAAAGAGATAGTTCAAGGCTCTACTCTTATAGAGAACCTTGGCACAGTAGGTGTACACAGGAATTGTTTCCACAAAATCGTACGCCAGTTGTGAGCAAACATTAAATGCTATTATCCGTCATCATTAAATGTCGACCTATTTCATTATAATTAAAGAACTGAAACATAAAATCTAAATATATAATCATTTCATAGTTAAACAAAACCTTCATCATCATAATCTCCCCTAATACACCCCTATCGATTAGCTGTTTTTGGACCGTATCTCACCACGCTGATCCAATGCGGGTTAGTGGGTGGACCGACTTTTTACATGCCCATCCGACGCATGGAGCATCTTACTTCTGCCCAAATTGCGCTAACCAACTAGGAAACAACAATGAAAATTGGTTGAATCCCCGCAGGATTCGAACCCACGACCTTCGGTTTCTAAAGCACACGCCCATAACACCAGGCTGCGGAGACAATTATCTATTATATATAGTGAGCATTAATTTTTTATTGACAATAATTATATAAACACACGTTAAAATATTATTTGATATCAATGATAACCGTTATTTTTGGCGAAATATATAAAAATCCTTTTGGACAATTAAACGCAACGATTTGAGTCCAATACCCAACAATTTGTATCGTTAAAGGACATTTAAGTGTAACGTTTGACCTTTTAAAGGAACAGATTTAGAAGGATTCCCTTCAAAGGGAAATTTAACCATGGTTAACCTCCGAGCCGTATCGCTTTACCCGAGAACAAACAGGTCTATTGCGTCTACGTGAATCCATTATTTGACACCTCTACGGAAGTCTTTTCAGTTTGAGAGTCAAAGACGCCCGTCGTATCGTATTTTAGACGTATAACGGCTGAAATATCGGATGTTCGAGTTGAGAGTGACGCTGTTTATCTTTATTTCATTAATTGGACACTCGATAGTTGTTCCGTTTCGTAGCTTCGTACTTTTCCGTTTTAGATGTTTCCGCTAACTCTTCAATGCGGCGGAAGTAATCTATCTTCTCTTTTAAAATTCAAACGAGGATAAAATAAGTGTCTTTCCTGCTCCTATGATAGTTATTCTATATCTTAAGAAGGTTAAAATTATTTAATTGTATACGAGTTTAGTAATTCAATAGTATTCAATTAAGCAACGCTGCATATTTTTTCTTTTCATTGCGTCACTGATCTTAAAAATAGCCTTTCAAATAATATTTTTTTACACGTACATACGCAATATTTTCTTAACAATTTATGGTCTTCGTTACAAAAAATCTACACGTTTTTACCTTCATTGATATGACGCTTACACCCACGTGTCAAAAGCACTTATTCAGTCGCGTGTAACTCGGGTAAATCCTATGGGATTCGCTTTTCACGTATTATCATCCGTTTTACAACTTGTATTTTTAAAATATTCTCGATATTTTTTATTAATATCGATCGAGTGATTAAATGGCCGAAAATTGGGTGAGCGAGGAAGAATCGGTGAATAAAGAAGGCGATGTATTTTAATCAAGCTCTTCAGGACGGTTGTATGCACTGGGCGTAGGGCGGGGTGGTAGGCGCCGCCCAGATATAAAGCCAAGCGCGCGGTCGCTACGGCACTCGAAGCTTCGTAGCTCGTCACCGTAGCACCGTAGCACCGCAGTTCCACAGCACCGTAGCGGCGACTTTCGAAATGGCATTGGGGTGAGTTGTTCACGTTATACGTTAATTTTATATAATATTACGAGACTTAACCGATTTTAGGGATACTGATATATTTTCTAATTTTTTAAACACTAAATTTACAACGAAATCGAGTGACCTATCAAGAGATAATTCTCTTTAATTTTTGTCGAATTTTCACATAATTATTATAGTTGTTAAAAAATAGATATCAAAAAACTTTTTCATTTTTAAAATTATTCGGTACAGTATTAACAAAGCTTGTATTTTCCGTCTGTCACGAATTTTATTTTAATTCAAATACAAATTTATTTAAATAATTAGATCAAGCGCTCCACCAAGTGTAGAGCTGTTAACTATGAGACCGATTAACTGTTCAGCAATAAAAGAACTTGTTCGCATTAAAGTTGAATAAAACATCACTGAAACACGCGCGCTGAAAGAAACGGTACATCTGATATATTCACTGAAGGATTGTACGCTCGGTGAATATATTATTCTCATACGAACTGTTTAGATAATTGACATTCAAAGTGAACCCATTTCATAACTGAAATGGCGTCTTGATCATTTAACACAAGTCAAGACTGTGTAGTTATTGTTGATATGTGACTGATGTCTTATTTGTCTTCAGACAAACATTAGTAATAATATATTTAGAACCCACATAATCCTTTTTAGAACTTGGAGTTTCTTTACTTATGGTATAAACATTAAAGTAGATTTTTCGTGGTACTTTTGCCCTTTGTGGTACACATATTTTGATGTTTTCTAAAAGCCGATTTAATCTTTAATTTCTTTTCCTATTATTCTTAGATTTTTTATTTTCTAAAATGTAATTTGATTCTGTGTTCTGACGAAACAAAGTTCTTCTTGTCTAAAATTCTAATGGATATTCTGAGTTATAAAACTAGATAATTTTTTTAATAGAATTTTCTCTTAAGGGTCAAAGACTCTTTGTGATGACTTTTATCTGAATTTTTCTACAAAGCTTAAGTACTAAGGTGGAAAAATAGTAAAATATCCGTATCTTTAATACTTTTGTAATTCAAAAAACCTTAAGAAGGTACTTAGCTAAAATGATGTGCATTAAAAGATTACGATTATGACAAAAGTTATATAAAAATTAAAATAAATATTAAAGTTCACCGTTATACAAAATACTAAAAAACATAATAAATTTTCTAGTTGAATTTTTGCGTCGTCACACTATTTAATTTAGAAGAGATTAATAGTACTATCAAAGTCAATCATTTATTCAAATTGAAATTGAATAAATGATTTTGACTTTGATAGTACATTTAACAATATAATTAAAATTAGCGAACCGCCATTTTCCTAGAAATGTTTCGCTCACAAATAATATATTAAAGCCTAATTACACTTTATTCAGTTTTTAATGAAGGGAGACAGTAAAATGCTTTTAAAGGACAACGTGAAATTAAAAAAGACAGTTTTATAAGTATATGGATGAGTTCATACAGTTTTAAAAGAACGAAGTGTTATCAGGAACTTTAGAAGTTATTACCACTAACTACCATTTTTATCTGCAAAGTTTTTATTGCTCTTCAGTCATTTACGATTTTTAATAAGAATTTAAAAAATTACATAGAAATCTATTGGTTATATATAGACCTGATTCATTTTGTTATTTTTTTTTCTAATAAAGTAATTTTTATTATAACGTAATTAAAAACCACACCAATAACAAGGACAGATTATAAAAATAAATAAGAAATGTAACATTATAACATAAAATTATCATTAAAAAAAATATTTTAGTGTTTTTTTTATATAAAACTTTACATGATATTAAAAAAATTAAAAGTTCTAAACTATATAGTTCTACCATAAACATTTCAGGAAAAGTTAGATCAAAAAATAGTACCGATTACGAAACAAATATCAACTAATTCTTTAGTTGAATTGTTAATACAAATACATTTTTATTATCTAAATAATACGTTACAAACATTTCTTCAAAAACCACATCCCTGTATAACATCCATTTAAGCTCTACTGAGAAATTAAGTTATACTCAAATTGAAATTAATGAGTTTCTAATGTAATAAATGACAATTGAATTCTTTCCTTGCAAGTAATTGTCTATGGTTACAACTCAATTATTTTTCCTATTTTTTCATCTGTGTACATTATGTGCAAACATTTGGACGGGAAATTAACCTCTACTTTTCGTTGGCCTTTTCCGTACTCTGATTAAAATAAATTGTTTTCGTTTTAAAACGTAAGAATCCAAACTACAACGGAGGAATTTTTAAAGGGCCCCTTTTTGAGACAATTATCGCATGGTCGGAATTCTTTCACTTACTTTATCTGTCAGACCGTCGAAAAGCGCTTTGTTAAATAGTCGTTTCATGTTATTTAATACGTATATAACGCTTTTAGAAAAAAAAATAATATCAGAACAGGAAATTTTGTTAAATTTATAAGCAGTTAAGATTTTAAAATAATACGTCATTAGTTGACTGCCTCGTAGCCTAGTGGTATTGGCGTTTGCTTTAGAAACCGGAGGTCGTGGGTTCGAATCCTGCGGGGACTCAACAAATTTTCGTTGTTGTTTCCTAGTTGGTTAGGACAGTTTGGGCCGATCACCCAATTGTCTGAAAAGTAAGATGATCCATGCGTCGGATGGGCATGTAAAAAGGCGGTCCACCCACTAACCCGCATTGGACCAGCGTGGTGGGATACGGTCAAAAACCCCTAATGGATAGGGGTGTATTAGGGGAGGCCTATGTCCAGTAGTGGACTACCAAAGGCTGATGATGATGATGATGACTGGCGCAGTTGTCGCTTCCAGTGTAGGGCATCGTAGCTAGTGCAATTCTGGATAAGCAGGCTTGTGTATTACGCTACATTTGTTATGTGGACGGCAAAAGCTGTAATTAAATTTACAATAGTTTATTTGTACTTATTAAATAATCTTACGTTTATACTAATTAAAACAACATATTCATAATTTATAAAGTTTCTTTAAACTGACTTGATTTTGAAAAAATGTTTGTTTCGAAAAATGTTAACTTAAGTAAATTTAATATTTAATATAATATTCAGACTTCATTTTTAATAGGTATTTTTAAAACCCCAAGCCTAATAATAAAATAAGTTATTGCGTACCATCTCATGTAATTCTACATCTAAGTATCTTAATCCGTACTATTAAAATTATAAAAAACAAATATTTGTTCGTTTGTTTCATTGACACTACGACATGAGCGATTTGATTTTGTCAAATACTCCCGGTATTTTAAATATAAGCGATACGAGTATCTTAAGAAGATTTGATACTAAAATAATAAACAAAATTCACGTTATAATTATATGTAAATACCGTCAGTATTATTCGTAATTCTATAAACTATTTACAAAAATACAACCAACTTA
Organism: Lamproptera curius; assembly: GCA_029286875.1. Taxonomy (NCBI): domain Eukaryota; kingdom Metazoa; phylum Arthropoda; class Insecta; order Lepidoptera; family Papilionidae; genus Lamproptera; species Lamproptera curius. Next base: position 577,380 of record JAGSMT010000177.1, on the reverse strand, counting down.
TCTATTGCATAAAATATAATATGTTAATATATTACACGAGTCGCATAAAATAAGAAAAGCTGCAAGTAAAGACGGTGTAAAATAGTTTTACAAGTAATTTTGTTATCATATTTATAACAACTAGTATTCTAGAAAAAATCTAATACGTAACTGATATTCAGATCATTGTTTGCTCTTTATAAATGTCCTTAAAAATAACAAAGAATGTAACAAGATTACGAACTGAAAGAATTTAATGCTGTAATCCAGCGAATTTTCCGGATTAAAGCAGATTTCGCCGCCCCTAAACAAGGGTGAATTTGCCTATTGCGAGACTTCAGGCTGTAATTTAGTGAAGCTTACGGCACGTAATTGGTGTGAAAACATATCAATTAATTACACATTAATTAACAAACACACGTATACGTGTTTTCTTCCGTTTTATAACTTTAAATTATTCAGACGACTTGAGAGCTTTTTTAACGTTTAGTTTTTATCAATAGATTTCTTTGGTATCATATTAAATGTTATCATTTCTCCAAAATAAAAAAAATTAAAAAGAAACACTGCTGTACGATAAATAATACTAAAGCCATGTTTAAACTTATCTTAGTGTTACAACGATTGACAACAGATATTATATTTACTTTCATATTTCAAGGATCGATAAGTTGAAACCACAATTCTTTATGATAATACCTCGCTTTTTGTGTTTAATGGCGCAGCAAACTTAAAATTCTCCCCTCAGAGTAACGGGAAGCCTTTGTAACTTCAGAAGTATGCCTTGTTTATCCAAATTAAGTTAATGCAATGCCTTTAAGACATTTTTCAGCGGTCCGAAAATATTTTTCATAATCAGCACTTTATATTATTATAAAATAACGAGTGCAGACTCTGAGATTACGACTGTTTATTAATATCGTTAAAATTATGTAAAAATAATGCGGAAATCAGGATAAGGAATATCGTCATCAGCCTGTGATAGTCCACAGCTGGACATAGGCCTCCCCTAATACTCCCCTATCCACTAGGGCGTTTTGGACCGTATCCCACCACGCTGGTCCAATGCCGGTTAGTGGGTAGAACGACTTTGTACATGCCCATCCAACGCATGGATCATCTTACTTTTGAGACAATTGGGTCATCGGCCCGAATTGCCCTAACCAACTAGGAAACAACAATGAAAGTTTGTTGAGTCCTCGCAGGATTCGAACTCACGACCTCCGGTTTCTAAAGCACGATCTTATACCGCTAGGCTATGGAGTTAGTTATAAGGAATATATACGACAGAAAAAACAAACATGTACGATGCTTATATGATAACCCAACCACATTGCCGGCTTCAGCCGAAAATGTCAATCGCAGATCCAAATGTTTTCGACAGGTATCTCACATGCTCGTATTGTATCGTTCTGTGATTATTACTTTTATTTAAAACGTATACTCGCACGTGTTGTACGTAATTTACTTAGTTATTTAGGTTGAAAAGACTTGTAACTTGTTAAATTAGTGATAAAAGCAAAAAAAATGATTTTCGTTGCTATAACTTGAGCAGAAATATTTGTCATAGACTAAGTGATTTTTTTATTATTTATTAAACAAAAATTTGACTATTTATGAAACAAAAATTTTCCAAATTTTGTGTATTTACGTTTAGAATTAAATTAAATATAAATGAGTTTGTCAATAGTTTTTTTTTTATTATCGGCAAATAACCATTCAACGGGGAGTAATTACTGAAAAACAAGTTTGCAAAAAACATATTATGTTCCGGTTTTTGAGGTGTATAATATTTATACGTACCTTAAAATTACCAGGTCATAGTCAAATGTCATTTTTAACGCCGATGGCATTCTCTACCAATCAACCTTTGGTTGGTTAGGAAAATTTAATTTTATTAATTGATTTTTATTTGGATAAAATAAATTTAATATTCGATATACTGTAGGTTAATTTTTAATACCTTCATAGAAGTAAAGTATAAATCCTGGATTTTGTAATATAATACAATTTTTAAGGGTGTGTAATATACTTAGGTGTTGTTCTTCTGCGATACTTTTTTTTGTAAACACAATAATTTCAAAGACGATCGCTTTTAGCCATAGACAAGTGGCGAATGTTTAGACTAACTTAATTTCGGGCGAGTACGTGCATTGGTGGAGGCCTATGTCCAGCAGTGGACTAACACAGGCTGACGATGATGATACCGTGTATAAACACTTACTTCAACATATGATGACATGGACTTTAAATAAAATAAGACGCACTGGACAAAGATTAAACAGAAGGACCTCTAATAGCATAGGAAAATTTTTCGACCCAAAAAATCACAGAACGGACCGCCAAGCTAGGACCTAATTTGCTTAGTTAAATCTATGAAAATATGATCTCAAAATTATACGAAAATGTATGCTTTAATTGGGAAAGCTAAGCGTGATACAACGTAGTGGGTTATTTGCATTTTGAAATTAAAAAACCTCAAATTTTCGCTACCTCTACATTAATATTCAGGGCGTTATAATTAATACGGATCGCTTCACTTCAATTTCTTGCTTTTTAATGCTATAAAACTTTCATCACATGAGAGGTACGCACAGAATAAATATAATAAGAAGATATATAGTATCCTAATTTCTGAATAAAAATGAATTACTCCAATCATAGGTGACCCTGTATTGTTACAAGTTTTAGCAACATTCTAAATGTTATATTAATAATCGCTTGATATATGCAAGCCAAAAAGCGCTAGAAGTTTAGTAAACATAGGCACGTATGTCATCACTACGTACTTTATTGATGAGTCTTCGCGTAGTTATAGACGTCGCTGATAAAAATACTATTTTATGTCATTTATGCTTTACTTCAATAGACAACAACATAAAATTATTTACGTCAAATATAAATAAAATTGTTAACCCTGATTTACAAGTTTATTAATAATCGACATAATTAAGAATAGTTAGATATGATTGAAATATATTTATCAATGTTTTAAGATGTAGTTGTTAGTTGGCCTTCTTTATAGTTAGTATTGACCCCCTTTTTTATTTAATATACAACACACTGCTTTGATCCAAGCAGCAATATAAACTATCAAAAACAAGTGACCTTACTTTATATAACGTGAAATATGTTAATCAGTTCAGATGATTAATAAAACACACGATCCTTTTATTTCTTTTAATCTATCAATGTTAAAATAAAACGTACAAGCTATATGAGAGAGCGAGAGAGGAAGAGAGAGAGAGATACAGTTTGTTACAATAACCAAACGAGACGATTAATATAAGAATGAGAACTGTCACGAATCATTCGCTCGGTACACAGTTATTAAAATTCTAATTACGCTGCATAATTGCAGACTGATTGGAAGTCGAAAGGCCGCGTACTTGGTGGTTGTGTAATGTAATTTTTTATGATTAAAAAGCAGCAATACATACTTTACTCTGCTAGCCGTTAATGTATAAATAGTAGTATAATAGAAGTTGTCATAATAGAAGAAAATTAATCAAAAATAAGTAAATCCATTCAGAACAAAGAAGGTACTTAATTTCAATCGTTTAATTTCTTACTAATTAAATTATATGTCAGTGTTGAACTGTAATATACATATTAGAAAAAGATAGAAGGTACCTTCAGAATATTGCTTCTTTTAGATTAATAAAAATAAATTAATTAAATATTAAGTTGTGGATTGAATTGAAAACCATACGTTTTCAAAATGATGGAATATTCTTAAAGCCAATTTACTATGTGCGTCCTTTGCTTGGCAAAAAACATTTTTTTTTTCTATAACAATATTTGCGCAATTACCTCAAAGGGTTTGATTATATCCATACTCCCACTCCAATTATATGATATTGCAACGAACAGTCTACAATCCCACGTATTGGCGCGTAATGAAATGTCAATCGGTAAAAGTTAACAAATGTTTGCCTCCAACGGTCACAGGATCCCCGAGGAAATCTTGGAGTCGATTGATTTCGACATATAGAAGAAATTCAACAAAAGCTCCGTATTAAGGGAGTTTAATCACGCACTGTTTTAAGAAACTGTTATAATAATATTACATCTATGATGAATATAACGCGAATAATATTTTTATTATAAAAAAAAATATAGCAAAAAGGAGTTATATTAACAGACAAAACGCATTCGTCCCTCATTTATTTTATTGAAAATGTTTTTAATTTTTTTTCCGACATGTCTGATTGTAATATTATCAAAGGTTGGTCATTTTTTCATCTGTTGCGATTATATGGTTCTTCAACAAACAACAGAGAAAGTAATAGCTTTTACCAAACATAATATGTGTATTATAATCACAGCACACAGCATCGTATAATAAATAAAAGTTTGCCGCCCTATTCATTCTCGTATAACGTGATCCTGACAGACTATGGATAGCAATTTACTCGGTAATTCGTCTCAATAGCATCCCGAACATTGAAAACTAATGAACCGCCAGTTAATTACTCGGTGTAACATTAAACGAGTACGGCGACCAAACGTTTGTTGGGGAATAGTCCCGACAAGACTGGCTTACTGTTAAAAAACTATATTTTGACATCAAAAGTTACAAATGAATGAAATTATTTACGAAATAGACATATGGTATGGTCATGGAAAAAAGTGATAATACAGAGATTTTTTTGTGTTGTCAAAATAAAAAAAAAACCCATCCAATTAACAACTTAACTTTGAGAACGACATATTTGAAAACAACTTTTGCAGTTAACACGAGTTTTCTTCATATTATTATATATAAGCATATAATTAAAATAGGAAGTACTTAAATTTTTATTTTTTCTGCGAAACAATGTTACGAACTCTTTCGCGCACATTCCGAAAAATGGACACTGACAGTGACAGTTGACGCGCCGCCATGATGAATGAACCAGAGACTACTGGTTTTATGCAACGGCACGACCGCGTACAGCCCTGTTAATTGCGGACGGGACTAATTACTTTCGCGGGAGTAAATATGGAAATCATCCCAAATTAGTTGGCTGTGTAACATCGTTGTCATTAAATGTATCGCTTATAAACCCAATCGACGTGAAATAGTATGCTATTTTAAATTTTTAAGTCATGTTACTATTGTTATATTTTATTATTATTTATTTCTTTAATACTGGTTAGAGCTATGAGTCGAGCAGGACTTAACCTAACTACAAGTGATACACCCTGCCCATAGGTGAAGCGGCGTTTTTCCCACTAATGTTTGCACATTACTTTTTCGATAGCTTTAGAGTATACCCAGAATTAGCTACCGCGGTGGTCTCTTATAAAAAAGACGATCAGCTTTATTTTTTCATTATAGGTAATATAGGTAAAATAAATAATCAAATTGAAATAAAAGTTTTCCGACGGATCGGTAATGTAATCAAGTTGAATAAGTAAACATTTTTAAAAGGTAAAAGATATAGAAAAAGAAAAGAAAATGCATTAGAATCATACGTAATCCTACGGGATATAAATATTAAATCTTCTTCCAAGCATTGTATAATACTTTCTGGGAAGTTGACTCAGAAGTATGATATTAATATTAAAAATACCAAAGACATTGCAACGAAATCACCAAAACTTTTTTCCACTATACATTAGTGAGTTTTTCTTAATTACCTATTTAAAATATGTAGAAAATAATAACATACATGGTACAAGTTTTGTTTAAAGTACAGGCACATTTTAAATGTATTATATTAATGTTTAATGTTTTATATTAAGCATATCAAAAGTTTAGTAAGCTTCCCGAAAAAAATCCCTCCGTAAAGAAGAAAAATCAACTTTCCATTTCATGTCAAGGAAGTATATGTCAAAGTCTGTGTTGTCTATTAAAAATTAGCATAAGATAATTAGTCCGCTAATCGTTATGACGGCTATATCATGCGTATTAAATTGCATGCTCGCACGTAAACGTATTCTACTTTGAAATGCAAATGTCCGTCAAAACATGATTTGTGTCATAATGAAAGATAAAAGTGATCTAAGCTCGCTTACGGTGTTTGAAAAAGCCGTTAATTATCATATAAATAAGTGTCTATTTTTTATATATTATTTAATAATGCAACACCTTTAACTATTGACTCTCGCACTTCATACGCAATGAATAAATGATGCTGACCACAACACTATAGAATTAAATTAATTTCTAGTACTGTGAATAACGTTTTAACATCGGTGTCTATGATTGAATATCCGTTCACTTTGTACTGCTTTGTTATAATACTAGCGACCCGCCCCTGCATTGCACGGGAGCTATGCTGATAGAAAATATACCTACAATTTAAGCATGTGTTAAACATGTAAACTCCTTACTCTTTAATCACTCTATCATTAAAAAAAACCGTATCCAAATCCATTGGATACTTTAATAGATATACGAAGAGTAAAGAAAGCGACTTCGTTTTATACTATGTAGTGATAGACAAAAGCTGCAGAACCAAAAAAATCTCATAATCTTTGAAAAAATTCTAACCGATTTGCGTTGGAATTCCTAAACTCATTCCAAGTAAAGCAATAGTGTTATTTTACATTTTTTTCTTTGCCTTTACGTTAAAACTGCGTCCAACTAAAATAGATATCTATTCGTAATTCTCACATGTTATTTCAATCACCACCTGAGTATTGGCGCCACGGGACACCTTACAAATAGGGGGATTCAAAGGGCAACAGCAATAAGCACATTGATTGTGACAAATCGCTGCCAAATCGTGACTAGCGTACGCCGCCTTTGACGGAGCACCTTTAAAGGAAAAATTGCAAATTTGATTTCTCTTTACGTATACAATTGGTATCACTGTAATCTATTTACAATTTTGGAGGTTATGTTATACTATCGCTTGTCATGAATAACAAACTTTGTCTATGACTTGTTTTGTAGAAAGGTCGCGTTAGAATTTGGAATCCTAAATATTATATTAGATTTAATGGGTACTTACACGTATACTGCGTTTGTTTGTTGACTATAATGAATACAATACGCTCATTTTGTATTAAAAAAATATATTATTTGCTTTTGTGACTAATTATGTGGTTTAATAATTAATTATTAAAGCATATTTTCTCATTTAACACTCAAAGCCTAAGGATTTCTAAGAAGCTGATAGCGAAAATTTGGCTTGCTCGAGGAGAAAAAAGATTAATTTGTTTCAGTTATTCAGTTATTTCATTTGGTCAATGTTGCCCGCTTTAGATTGTTGTCGACAATCTAAATTAACAACTTTATTAACGATTAAATAAATCAAAATAATCAATAAATCAAAACCTTACGTGTTGATTCTTTTGCATTGTGAATTTTTCTCTTTGACATTTATATACCTATAAATATTGAGGTAATTATAAATGTTAACAATTATCTGTATGGTGCTGTCGCGGATTCTCCGAATTTACACAACATATGTGTTTAAGAAACCCTAATACAATATACTTTATCTTTTTTGAGAAGAAACTGCAGTTTCGCTTATTAAATGACGTACTTATTGATCATTTTTGTTACATAGTTTTAATTTTTATGCAAGACATAATGTTATAATTTATGCAAATGCATCAATTACAACAATATTTTAATCCAAATTTTTCTTTGATATGAATTTAATTTACAAATGACCGAAACAAAATGGGCGTTTAAACGTCGCAATTTTCCTACCGGTGGAAAATATTCATTACGCAATCCCGACTAAATCTGCCGTTGTTTGGGAAGTCTATTTGCTCAAACACGTGGGTGGGTGAGCGGCCTTAAATTGTTTTCGGGCATCAACCCGTACTGATTTAACATTTTTCACGGAAACCTTAGTTATTTAAGTTCAACTGCCTTTTGTTTTCGCGCGTTTTGTTGCATTGCTGTCATTCCACAGACAATAACAACAAATAATGTATGTTGCACGTAGTGCCATACCTTTTGTAATAAAATATTATATTACTATTTTGTTATTGGTTATATATTTACATCATACTAGGTTAGAGTAACATATTATTATATTTAGAATAGAGCAACACTATTATACTATTCTTAAAACACTACATATAAGAGAATAGAACCAATTTTTGGACTTTTATGAACAGGTTTTTAAAATTCTTCCTTCTTTCAAAAGTTTTAAATTATTATCACATTTAATTATAAACCGGAGGGCAATCCTTTGGGCACATCATTATAGATATAAAACTTGAGAAGCTTGTTCCAGTTACACTCGTTGTCAAATTTTCCGGGACGTGACCTGTTGAAGAATCGATTTCATACAGGCCATGTGACAAGTGCCGAAGCTAATATATTTTCATGACGCAGCCTTTTTAGTAGTAAAACGTCAAAAAGTAATAATCGTGAAAATAGAAATTAACTATAATTATTTATTATAAAATAAAACAGCTCTAGCCATTTTCAATTAAAAGACAATTGTCCGTTTGACAAATAATAAAATTAAAGTTTCTTTCGCTTGTTCTTCTCACATAAACAAATGTGTCTTGAAAAGATATTTGAATTAAATTTGCTCTAAATTGTGTCCAACGTATCCGGTAAATGTATTTATAACCGATACTTTCCAAATGATATATTTTCAAGACGAGTTTTTCTGATTAGATCCGCTAATAAGAAGAAGGAAGGAAGAAGAACGAAAAAGAATTGCATGGAACATCTTCCTTTCCAAGCAATGGGAATCAGCTTATATTGCTTAATTAACCAAAGAAACAATAAATCAAACTTTTACCAAATTCGTTATAAAGACCACAAAATTCGTGAAGTCAAAGTCAAAGTCAAAGTCAAATATTTTATTCAATATGGAAGCATTACACTTTCTTTATTGATTGTCAAATAATCTCCACCGGTTCCGGAAATGAAGCCTTTCGACCTGAAGAACCGGCGAGAAACTCAGCGGGACTTTTCTTTTTCCTTTTCTTTAATAAATTTTCCTTTTTATATAAAACCCATACAATTTTACTACTTTGAAATAGCCTGGAGCGAACAGTTTCATTCCAGGGTGTGTTATCCTTCAAGTAATCCTTCAACAATAAAATCCTTTTAAACCAAATTTCCTTTCAACTTTTAAATTTATTTTTACAATTAAAAGCTGAACTTTCAATTTTGTTGAAAAGGTATAATTTTTCCCAAGGAAATTTCCATCGTTCTTAGCCTAGTTTTTGGAAAGAACAAATTTGCTTATTCTAATATTTATAATAAATTGCAATTTTTACAAAATTTTTATTTTTATGAACATACATAATATTTTCAAATATGTATTGGAGAAAAAACAGTCATTACATTAATTTCTGTAAACTTTTTTCTCCAACGATTCTTTGGGACCCGGGTTATAGACTGCTCGAATCGCTCCGAATTATAAAAATATTATTAATATCAACCGCGTTTCCCAAAGTAGAATGCCATAAAGACATTATACTGTGAAAATAACAAAATATACCAAACGGGCTGTCTCAACATCGGTTAATTGTCTAATTTTTTTGACCTTAAGCCCGCTGGGCTGAGTTTACCTCGCCAGTCTATGAATATAGGGCCCCATTGCGGTTTAGAATCTATTTGATGCCGAAAATACAGTGCAATGTCGTGGTCTACGCATCTGACCACATCACAAACCCCGAGGAACATTAGGGTTTAAACCTTATACATTTAGTTTTATTTTTGAACTAAATTATTGCACTAAACCAGTATTTTACTTTTTGAAGGGTATTATTTAATTCATTTTTCAAATTACGTCGTTTATTCTAAATATTAAAAATTATCACAAATAATACAATCCGATTTCTGGGAAAAATAAAACCTTGGGGATGGAACGTTTTGTTCCTAAAATCTTGGAACCCTTGGATTTATCTCTATAAAAATAAGAAACCGGTGGCGGTCCCCTTTAAACAGGGAGACCTCGGGATGGTCCCTATTTCTCCGCCAAGCGTATGTGAAAACACTGCTTGTTCCGGTTTAAAGGGCAGTGGAATATTTACAAAAACGGACTTAAACCCTATTCTCACGGTAGGCGCGCGTTGGCGATACCATGGTATTCAATGTCTTGGGCGTTTGACCACTTATCAGGTGGCCACTCTCGTCTCCTTGTATGCCATAAAAAGAAAAAATTTTTTCTTTTAAAATTAAATCCTGCAGGTTTTCCTTTTTCGTTTACCAGAATGTTGCATCGAAATATATGATTCCGGCCCAGCTTGTTTGCATTGCATTGAAAATGATCCTAAATTTCCACTAAAGCTGTGTTCCGAGGGTTAAGAGAATTTCAAGCTAAATTTCTCTTCATATTTTGTAACAAAGCCATATTTTCAATAATTATGTAAAAACACACACATATCTAAAAACCAAATGGAAGGGCTTTATTTCTTCGCATCTTTTAGTTTTATGACAGTACTTTGGTGAATTTGTTTCAATGCGTATGGGCGTTCCAGCCCTCATTTAAAATTGGGAGGCGGGTTTATATTTCACCCGGAAAGTATTATATTAATTGTTAAAGGTCGTCCAAGAAATCCTAAAAAGATTTCAATGATATGATAGAAAAGATGTGACCATAAAAAAAATCGTAGCCATTTTAAAATTCTTTAAATTTTAACCATTATTTTGACAGTCTTTATTGGCGTCTGATGCTTTATGAATATCTAAATCATCCATCAAGTTTAGTCAAACCCTTTAATAGAGGTCAGATTTAAGTCAATCTGAATTAAAAGTTTATGTGATATTATCTGAAACTGACCCCGCAATAATGACTTGAATGTGAAGAAGAGAAGAAAGAACTTCGTTCGACAGTTTCATTACCTCAGCGTAATTTAACATAATCTTTCCAGAATACCATCTGTCTTTATAGCCTTGCGTTGTAAAGTTCTTTTTTTTAATCTAAGTTTCAAAATCCTTCTGTAATTGTTTCTTAAAATGTTAAGAGAATTAGAAAATTAATCTTTTGACTGCATGAGAGATTATATGATTTTCTTTTGAATTGGTGGGAAAAAGTGAAAAATACCGATGGGAGATATACTATAATCGATGTAATAAAGATTTTTAGTAAATTTATAAAGAAGAAAAAAGATTTATATCAATAGAAAATTTTAGAGTGACAAATCAAAAAATTTGCTCAACTATGTAAGTACTATTGATATATTTTGGTAATGTTATATATGTTATGATATCATATATGATAACATATAAGCAACATATTATCATAAACGATGCATATAAACACATCGTTTTAGGTCCGCGTATAACACAAGACGCCGCATAAAATGTATATTCGGCATTACTTAACTATAAATATGCTAAAATAAATGGCATCTGAATATTTATGGATTATTTTAGATGACGTATTAAGACAAAATTTACTAACACAGATGTTTTAATCTGTATAAGAGAATCTGGTCTGTTTCTTTCCGACTTCCGTTAAATTGTAATAACGCAGTAAAAATATAATATGAAAATAACTATAATATCGACATTAAGTCCTAAACTAAGCAATGCTAGTTGTTGGGAAGACTTTTCGTCATTTAAATAAAATACATAGTTTTGAAATGACGAAAAAAATGCATTTAAAGTCAAAGTTGGTCACGAAAATAGGAAAAATTTCTAGATTTATCGTTGAAGCGAAATTCATAATATATTTTTGGGTATCAATATCTAAATGATCAGCCTATATCTTTTATAACTAACTAGGAAATGACATTACAGAAATTATATCAAAATATATTTACAATATATATACATAAATTTTACTTAAAGTTGTATTTGATTCTAGAATGGATAACGATTCGCTTTATTTACACAACAATGTTTTTTTAGCTTGCAACCTACAGAAGGCTTAAAATTCAGTCAATCATCACAAAATATTGATTATTTAAAAAAAAAATATTATTGATTTTCTGGGGTTAAAAGTAGCCTATTTTACCCATGATGATCTTAGCTTTGTAATGATGTTTGCTTTTTAAATCGTCACATTAGTTTTTAGGTTTGTTCATTACATACACACAAAAATACAAATCTTTCCACTTTATAATATTGGTATATATATCAAAACATATGCGTCTAAACTGCTTAGGGAACAAAATGGCGACAATATTATTAAATATATTCCTATCAGCATATAAATAGGTACTGACTTTATATTTTGTACACGCTTTTAAATGTTCTCAGCGTTTCACGTGAAGAAATATCAAAAACTACGTGACATCGCGCGAGTGTGGAAGAGTGAAAAGGTGAATTTTATGAATATCATTACGTTTTCTCTTTAATATTTAATGCCGTCGTGTCACAAATAGTGGTATAATACACCAGACGGAAATATTCATGTAACGCGCTTTTAATATTTACTATACTTTACTAGACCAAATATTAAATAACGGAATTCTTTGGCTACAAATAGCTAGCAACTAAAGCATGACTGGAATTGATCAACCAGATTTAAACTAATGAATATATTTGCTTCTGATACATTTTGTGTATTGATCAGCCATTCGCTCGCGATTCTAAAGGTTTTAAGATTTGAAAAGATACAGATGCTACAATTCTTCAGCATAGTAGTAATGAGTAAACGCGAGAATGCATTGGTATGTACGATTAATGTAATAAGTGTAATTACTGAGGTGATATGGACGGAATAAAACGGAACGTATGTTTTAAGGATGTACTATGATAAGTAGTGTAGTACGCTATTTCGTATAGACTAGGTGTTTCATGACGATAAGATGGGCCCTTCTGTCAGAATTCAAAGCCTCATGCCAGCAAAGAAAACTTTCTTACACATTTCACATATAATAAACAGTAATTATTTAACGCTTCAACATCAACATCATCAACAGCCTATGTCAGTCCACTGCTGGACATACGTTTCCTCCAATCTCTATCTGTTCTCATCCAGCCCAAACCAGCATTAACCTTACTTTTGCATAATATTGCTTTTGCAAAACGATCAAATAGATAAAAGCGTGTAGTTTACAAACTAACTTTAAACACCGACACGGACCATTATAACAATTTTAATATACTTTATGCACAAATAAATAACATATTGGATAATAGACAAGCCTGTCTAGTATGTGTCTATTGACCATTGTTCGTCACTCAATTATAAGCGATATAAACATTAGGTCGTGACCTTTTGACGAACTATCGACTCATTGATGAAGGAATTGAGAACAATAAAGCGCTAGTTGACACCCGATACATGAAATGATCGTGCCATGACAAAGCGTGAGATGAGGAGATAATGTGCTTCCCATTGGCTTATCACGAGTTTTAATAACGCTGTTGTATACGATTACTGATAGCAGCCGTAAGAAGTTGAGAGCCGCTTAATATTGTATGTTTTTTACTGCCTCCGTAGCCTAGTGGTAAGCGCGTGTGCTTTAGAAACCGGAGTTCGTGGGCTCAAATCCTACGGGTACTCAACAAATTTTCATTGTGGTTTCCTAGTTGGTTAGGCCAATTTCGGCCGATCACCCAATTGTCTGAAAAGTAAGATGATCCATGCGTCGGATGGGCATGTAAAAGTCGGTCCACCCAACAACACGCATTGGACCAGAGTGGTGGTATCCGGTCCGAAACCCCCTGATGGATGGAGAGGTGTATTAGGGGAGGCCTATGTCCAGTAGTTGACTATCACAGGCTGATAATGTGTTATATTGTGTCAACTGGCTAAATAGGAAAGAAATTAATTACTTGTCCTGTCGATATTGTACTTTACTTAGCTTGGTTGATCCACTGTTTAGTTTTATATATTTAATTATTATAATGTACTCGGTAATGCGTATATGATCCGTGCATATACGACATATCATCAAAAGTGTTGATTAACATTTCGATTTGAAAGATAACAACTTTATTTCCTGAATAATTCCTAAAATTCATGAACATGAAATAACAAAAAGTATCTTTAAAATCTGTTTAATAAAAAAGTACATCGCCGTTTGTAGGCAAAAAGCTAACAAAGAAGTGTAATCATGATGTTATAAAATCCAATTGTATTCTAATTGAATGAATTAATAGCTTTTTCGATGTACATTTATTGTCGTACGTAAAAAAAATCAAGATTGCTTTTGTTTTGCTAATGATACTCGTGTGTTTTCAGTTTAAACGTGAGCTTTAATATCATTCCGCCCATTCAATTTTGTTTTTATAGCGTTTGATATAAAGAAATAACGTTCAACTCAGTACTGACTCAGTCGTATGCCTCTATTTGTACAAATCTTTACCACCTTTAATTTTACTGAGGGAAGACGTTCAATACGGTTTTTAATACTTTAACTAAAGCTAGCATTACGTTTACTCATGCTTACATTGTAAGTCATTATCAATTAGTAATTAAAGGAATATCGGTGTTTACTATTTAATTTACATTATTTATTATAAGTTTGGCTATGAAAACTTTAAGTAACATTTGGGTAGAAACAAAACTTAAATAGTCATGCATTTTAAATTTTAAGAACCGTCTAGCGTAAAAGTGTTGATAATTTTAATTATAAGTTGGACTAAGTCAGTCTTTGTTGCATTTTATAAGAAACGAGCGCTGCATATAATTAGGGTCATTTGAGCATGGACAAAAGGCAAGCTCTTAACTTAAACTTTACTTAGTTAAGAACATCGCAAGCTAAGCATTTTGCATAGTCCAATCCATGTTAATTTTTTTCTTATATCATCGAAATTTTTAAATATACAGCTGACTGTAGAAACTAAATACATATTTATAATTATACCTGAAGCATAAAGCTTCATCAACATCATCATCATCATCAGCCTGTGTTATTCCACTGTTGGACATAGGCCTCCCCCAATGCACGACTTCTCCATTAGAGGGTATTTGGACCGTATCCCACCACGTTGGTCCAATGCGGTTTGGTGGGTGGACCGATTTTTTATGCCCATCCGACGCATTGATCATCTTACTTTTCAGACAATTGGGCGATTGCCCCAAGTTGTCCTACCCAACAAGAAAACAACGATAACACGAAGTTATTCTCCCGCGGGATTCGAACCCACGAACTCCGGTTTATTACTCCTCCGTGGTCTAGCGGTATTGGCCCATGCTTTATTCGTTTATTAAAAAACTGTCGCACGTTTTTCAATTATTTTAAGAAGATTAGAACTACATTAATTTTGACTTGGAATTCTAATTTTGGAGAAAACCCTTACATACCAACAAACCAACTTTAGAACCAAGTTTTCAAATAGTAAACTTGGATCATAGCCATAAGAAGTTATCTCGATATAGGATATAAAAGTTGGATTGCTGAGAACAAGTGCATAAAAACTAATGCTTTCACACAAATAATAGTGACGCGCTTTGTCTTATCGATGTACTACATTCTTTTTATATCAAAGCCTAGATTTTATGAAATTTACCGGCATCTAGAATATATCAAACAGACAATAAATGAATAACTTACGAAATAATTAATTAATATCGTTATATGTTACCTTAGCGACATATTATAACGAGTAAAAAGCCTTAATGGTACACAAATTCTTTTCACATAATTTTTTTGGTCTATTTTCATGTACATTAATTTACACATCTTATATACATAATGTTTATATTGAGATTCAAGCAATTTGTCAGAGGCCATCACTAAAAGCGGTTTGAGTATTAGCAACGTGGCATTTGTGTGAACGAAACTTTTATTCGACGTTGCAAGAAGCTCTCTAAGTGCAATTAAGTATAAATTAAGACGTAACACTTTATCATTCGCGTCAATATGTGTAGTCCAGATATCACAACTTGCAACTTAGTTACAAGCAAGATAAGATTCAAAATCTTTCCCTTCGTACGAAGCCAATCAATTTTCGTATCGTATGTGTTGAAACGGTACAGTAGTACTTATCAATCTAGGTTCGTTGTGTAGGCAATCAGTGTTGTCTTAATAGTTTAAGAACATTGCTATATGCAGTGTGTTTAAATGAACATTGCGTGTTATTAATCACGTACACACGAAAGTAGTGTTTGTAAATAATATCGATATGTCAAACTTGCACATTGTTTACTGCAAAACTTCCAATAATTGGTCATCATCACCGCCTGTGTTAGTCCTCTGCTGGTCATAGGCCTCCTCTACAGGACGCCTTTTTCCATTGAGGGGTTTCTGTACCGTATACCACCACGCTGGTCCAATGCGGGTTGGTGGGTGGACCGACTTTTTACATCCGACGCATGCATCCGACGCATGCATCTTACTTTTCAGTCATATGGGTGATCGGCCCAAATTGCCCTAGCCAACTAGGCAAAAACAATGAAAATTTTTTGAGTCCCCGCAGCATTCGAACCCACGACTTCCGGTTTTTAAAGCACACGGCCACCACTAGGCTACAGTGTCATGTTATACTAAATTACTTACTTTTGTTTTAATACTGTAATTGTTACTGTGTAAATTCACAGCTATGAGCTATTTAAACAACAAAAATATTTAAATATGCAATGAATCAATACAGAGCTAGACAATTGCAAAATTTCGTTTGTCAAATTCTTTCTTAGCGGACATCCCATGTGACTAATCTGTAGCAAATGGCATTAATGACGTAACGCCATCTGAAGTATCGATATCACGGCAGTGATATTCTCATGCAGTGAGCCCTGCATTAAAGATATAATGGTGCGATCCCACCACCAGCTTTCAGTGTACCAAACGCGCACGCGACGTTCGGATGTATCGATATCATATTTTTAAACCGGAAACACTATTTGAATATTTCGATAAAACAAGTAAAAACCATCAATTTTGCACGCTGTACCTGTAATCTGTGAAAGAAAATTATTTTCAAAACCAGCTATTTTTAAGTTATTCAACAACTTTGTGCGGTAAATCATTTAGAAAATCGTATATATCGTCGGTGGAAATAAAATGAAAAGTCCAAAGTGTTTTTGTGGATTAATAGAGCGTTGTAAATGGGAATAACTTTTAATGGAAAAATACGCGTAAGTGTATGAGACAATAAATTTCTATTTTACGATACGTATTGTGTAAAAGTTGTGAGAAAATTCATTTACGAAAGTATTATACATTCATTTGGATCGTGATTTAGGCTTGACTGTGGTTTTATTTTTATGGAATATATTTGAACACTTATTCTACAGTACGATTTTGTATAAACTCATCATTTGTGTATTCTATAATTTAGCTTTATTTAATTTAGGTATCTAATAAACATTAGATACACGATATAAATGTGATACAAGTTGTACCTGGTATAGTTATTATTGACAGTTAAAATTTACTCAATAAACATTTTAAATTAAAAAACATTATTTTATGGATCAAATAAAATACATAGGGGGAATGCGTCACAGATGCTTTAACAAAATTGTTTAGAAAGATCGTATGTATTGTCAACTATTCACATCTCTTGTTTATGTGTATACAATACTTAGAGATAGAATGGAATATAGTTAGTGATGCAGTAAATAATAAATATATAGGTTATCGTTCTGAATTGTATCATTTACAATAACAATAAATTCAATTTAAATCAATTATTATTGTTATTCATATATTATGAGCTGGACATACATGAAATTAATTTCAATTATATGCAAGTTAATTAATATTTACTGATTACACAATTCTTAGTTATAAATATTGCACATGAGAAATGAAGCGAAAGGCACCGCGAGTTATTTAGCTCTTCTAAGACATAATATATCATTTATTTGCAAAAAATTACGTAAAATTTATGTTAAGTTTTAAATAAAAAGGTAATATAATTATATCTTTTATTTACACGATTATCAAACATATCACTTTTTGCGGATTTTTTGCGTTAATTATTTATGTTTATTCCTAATGTTTCGACTCCTACCAGCCTCCATGATCCTAGTCTGCCCGTGATCAAATCTGTTCGATCAGTAAAACCGTTATAGTTTTAACTGAGTAAAGTTTAATGCCTTAAATTATTCATTTTGATTAAACTTTTTAAAATCTTTTAAATATAAATAATTTTATTCAATATAGAAGTGTAACACTCGCTTATTGATTGTCAAGGACGCTACACCGGTTCGGAATAGGACACTTCCGACCTGAGAAGAACCGGCAAAAGAAACTCAGCGAGCCTTTTTTGTCATCTTTTACATAATTAAATTTACATTTATATGAGCTATAGCTATTTGTATAGCTTACATTTGTATAAGAAATCTGATTGATCTATTTACGTGAGTTAGTTTGATGTATTATTTAAAGTTTTTGCACCATTTTGCTCAACAGCGGAGTTCTTGGTATAAAGGCCTGGTCAAGACGCCTTACAGGGCCAAAAACCCCCAAATTAGCTGATTATTAAGGGCCGTTTCCTCCAGCTCGTTGAGGAATGCGCGCCAAAAAAGCGAACCAGTTTTGGTGCTTAAAACAATTGCAATATGTATTCAACCTGTATTTTGGACCAGTTATAATTATGTCTCCTGTTGGGCACTTGGGATAAACGATGTATGTTTTATACATTTAGGTTTACGTCGTGAATATATTGCACGTGATATTATCGGATTTTTTGTCTAGTTTTCTTATATGAGCTTTAATGGGTATATCTTGATCGTTTACATCGCCAGCCTTTCCATTGAAATATAAAAGCAAGTCTTTTATGTATGTTATGTTTATTGACTTTGTTAGACTGTAAAATGCTTAATCTTTATTCTATATAAATTATTCCTTTCATATTTTATTTTATTATTCCATAGAAATAAAAAATTAAAATAGTAATATCCATAAAAACCCTACTGCATATTTGAGCTTTTGTTCACAAAACGGTTATTCTTGTGCTGTGATATTATTACAATATAGGAATAGCCTTCTATCTTAATATAAGTTAAAGACGCGAGTTTTATTGGGAATCTCTAGCGAAACTGCGCAATAATTTAATACTTTGTGCACAACTTTTATTATGAAGTGCTTTATTCTTAAGCGGTAAACACTGGAAGCTCATTTTTAATCTGTAGGTACTCTGTGGTAAAATTACGCGGCCGATATTGTACCTCAAACTACGTCCTTTGTGGGACCAAAAAGATTAAATATGGATTTACTGATAATTCCCTTTCAGTTGTATGCGCTGTCCTTATTAGTCTTTGTTATTGGGCTCCTTTTACTGCGTTTGTTAGTTACTCACAGAAAATTTACTTAATATCGCCTTTTACTCTACTTTTTACAAAAATATTTGTGTAAATACAATTTTAGATACAGATAACCTCAAAGTCGATGGGATAAAAACAATGGCTTGATTGAAAATTTTATTTTAAATGTGCACTCAATAGTAAACCATTTCGTTTATTTATCAAACCTTAAATATATAAAACCTTAACCAACTATTGACAAAAGGTTTTGAATTGGAAATATCTTATGTCATTAATATTTTGCCACATTTTTTATAACTTTGAATTAATTTTTAGAAGCCAACTTAAAATTTTCGTAGTCGATTTGAATTGTAGTGTCTGTCTTAGTAGGTACATTGCAACACAATGAATGCAACAATTAATAATAACTAAATTTAATACAATCTTAACTATTACTTGATGACTACGGCACACGTCCACTCAATACAAAAAAAAATTACAATAACATTTTAAAACATTTGCATCATTTCGTATTTCATATGGCAACATAAAAGGAAAACGAATATAAAAGAAACACGCGTTGTAATATCCCACAATTCATACGAAAACTTTTATAGTGAATTTATCCGTAAAATTCAAATGAATCCCAACCGCTTGTGTGAGACGACGATTCGCTTTAGCCACTATTTATTCCGTTTGTCTCTTAAAGTGTCGATAGAACAAAACCAATAAGTTTTTCGGTCGCTTTGGTATCCAAATATATGGTTACATTCCGAGATTTTATAGCGTAAAACATTTGGTACGCAATAATTTTAACGTATATTGGCATGTATGATATTAAACATTTCTAGTCCTACGTTTTATTATTTAATATAAAAAAACGAATCATGTGTAACAGTTATATTAAATGTAAGGGTTTTTTTGAATTGAGGATAATTTAAATTTCTATTTAGGCCATAAAAAATTTCTTTAAGTTAATCTGTACACATGTGCATTGCCTTTAATCATTTTTTAAATTTTATATTTAGCCATAAATTTTTACTTATATATACTACATCTTATTTTATATCTGAAAGATTATAATTTTTTACAACTAAACTTATTTAAGTGAGTACAGTTTCGCAATACGCAGATGGTATTCGCTTAGAAGACACAAAAATATTACGATATAATTTTATAGTGAAATAAAACCCTACATTATATTATATAGTATATATAAAAACTTGAAAATATTTGCTATTTGATTGACCACAAACAACGGTTTATAACTTGATAGGTAGTCAACGAGTATGTGACCATAGACTTGGAATAAATTTTTAATCAATGTGCACACGATCTTTTATTTCCACTTACAGATAACACATTAAGAACGTCTGCTTGTAAGAATCGCGTCATTTTAAGCAAAATTGGACCTTAATGTAAATTTAAAGTGACAATCAAATACAGGACATCCGTTAGCAAATCATACGTAAATATCGACGGAATTTCAACCTGCGATCCTAAAGTGACCTAGACACAAATGAGCCACTTTAGTATGACTAATCATTTCACCTCAAGATCAATGTTATATCCCAGACGTTACGTATAAAAGAAGATAATAACAGAGCTAAATAATTCTTAATATGTATTTGTAATATGTTTCCTGCTTCTTAAGCGTTTGTTTACCAAAAATCTTTGTTAATTGTAACTTATCTGTTATTATTGCGTTTAAGTTTTAACATTGCTACGTATCATCAAAAACTGTTGCGTGATAAGGTAAACACTTCCAGAGGATTTTTTTAAATGAAAATCGATACTAGAATTTCTATCATTCTTAAACTTGATAAGCCTCTTGTGTTTATATAAAAATATTTTTTCTACTTATGCAATATAAATATATAAATTATTTCTAAAAGTCTCTCCGCTTTGAAACTATGATAATTATAGATATGTTGGTTTATGTGAACTAAAGTATAGACGCGAATTTAAAGTGATGATAAATTATCGTATTTCATAATGCGCATATTTATAGAATAAGACATAAAAGGACGGCTTTGCAAATACTTTCGCTACATCCTTGACACAACTAAAACAACTCTTTCCAAAAGGGATTCCCCAAGTTCCGAGACGACACATCCAGTGATTCATTTGACACACAATAACTCATAAATCCATCTCATACGCCATCTTCTTGATGTTTTTTTTAATGTTTAAGGTTTAAATTATGACATGTGTGTTTAGGTTTTATTATAAAACGATAAAAAAGTACCCACTGCAGTAAAAATATTAGATATTGAACTATTTTAAATATATCCATTTTATTGAATCGCCTGAATCGCTTTGAACGATGCTTCCTTTCTAAACTGACCCTTAATAGGTTGCCCCATACGGACTTTGAATCTTTAACGAGTACCTTTTGAAAATAAGGTACATAAATATTGTATAAAATCTACAACCTAACAATAATAAATGCATTGTAAATAATCCATAAAATATAAGCAACAGATAAATAATAATATAGACATGAAACGCAAGGACGATCTTTCATACAACACGATGTAAGCCGAGGAACAAAGGAAGAAATCTCAAGGAAAGTTGTTTGCGAAACGATTCACAGGGTGTACGATTCCCTCTAACGGATTTTATTAAGCTAGAGACGCGATCCCTTTTATACAGGATAACAGGATATTCAGGAAATGCGCTAAGACTGGGAAAGGTGTTTTGTGCAGTTTATAAACCAATATCCACATACTACAGCATTACCTACTAAACGAAATAACACGTAGTTTTCGTGACAACATTATGGGAAACGCAACATAATATATATACTAAATATTTGTATATTGTTGAGATTATCTTATTTCAAGCGTAACTACGCTTCTCATTTAATAAATAAATTAAATCTTACAATTCCTATTCATTGCAAACTTTTTTTTCGTATTGTTTACGCGACAGCAATATTTTAAAGGTTTTAACGGGTAACCGACATGAAATAAGGTGCAGATTTCTGCTGCTATTGTGCAAAAATATGTCGGGCACCGTTTACTAATGAGCAGTTGGTTGCCACCTGGTCTAAACAATTGCATCAAGATTGCAAATAAAAAAGAATCCCTTCACAAGAAAACACAACCATAAATTCGGTCATTGTCTAATAAAAGAAGCTAACATAGTAATTCAAGGAACTTATCGTTCACGGTTGCATCATCATACTATTCCATTTAAGAATAAGTAAGTTACATTTACCAGAATTTTCAAAAAGAGTAAACGATGCATCCGGCTAATAAGATAAGATGTACATAGAACGACAACAAATCCTTGTATGGGAAATAGCACTCATGTAATGTCATTTTATATTATTAATTAAATAATATCACAACCAAATTAGATCCGAAGTAACAATATTGCTCATAGCAACCGGGCAAAACGTATGAATGGATCGTTTTTGTTATTAGTGGTGGACATTATGGTGACAATTCGTCAATGAAACCGTAAGATGTTTGTCTATGTTCCATTGTAATGGGCCCTAGTCCGAGAGAACGGCAGTTTTCTTCGTACTCTCTGTAAAACTATAGACAAGAGTCCGGTAGCATAATATCAGAAACTTCAATACTACTATGGGTGACAGTCCTAATATGCTTACTGTCGCTTGACGGCACAAATAATAACCGTAGCGTGGTAGTATCACCCGCGTAATTTCCTCGTATCTAAAAGAGGCACCACTTACCAAACTTACGACAGTAATTTATTGTATAATTGTTTAAACTAAGTTCAGTTTTTGTTTTTTGATACATATACTTAATATATCATCATCATCATCATAAGCCTGTGGTAGTCCACTGCTGGACATAGGCCTCCACTAATGTACTAATGTCCATTAGAGGGTTTTGGACCGTATCCCACCACGCTGATCCAATGTAGGTTGGTGGGTGGACCGAATTCTTACATGCCTATCCGACGCATGGATCATCTTACTTTTCAGACAATTGGGTGATCCGTCCAAATTGCCCTCACCAATTAGGAAACAACAATGAAAATTTGTTGAGTCCCCGCAGGATCCGAACCCTCGACCTCCGTTTCTAAAGCATACGCCACTAGGCTACGGAGGCAGTCAATATATAGGATCGCATAATGAAATTTAAGCTAAGTTATCTCCGTAAGAAATAGCTCCTTCTTAATAACTCAAATACTGAAGGCCTCGATTAGCTTGTACAAACTTTTTACATTCACAGGTAATATGTTGACCCTGTGAGGGCTCAAGAGTTAATGACAATAGTGACGATAAATTTCTTGTCCACAGAAAGGAATGGTTCGCTTTGTTCGCAATGCTGGCCCTCGTCGCCGGCAGGGCTTTGGCCGCGCCGGCCCAGTTGTGCGCGGGCGCCGCTGAAGACGACCCGAGAGCTGCTAGATTCTGCCAAGCGCTGAACACCTTCTTGGAGTTGTATGCCGAAGCAGCAGGCGAACAAGTGCCCGAATATCAAGGTAACAGATGTAAAACAGTGTATTGAAAATAGCACAACAGTCTATGAGTCTAGTACTTTTTTAAATTTAGGCTATTTAAAGCTCTTATGATAAGTTATGACCTGTTTGGAAGAGAAACGGCTAGAAACCCTGCGGTGGTACTGTCCTTTACTTTTTTTAATTATTTAAAATTTAAGTAAGAAATGGCTTTATTAAAACATTCAAGCCAATGCCACGGAATAGGCCTATGCAGATTCAGTATTTACCCTAACGGATATAATCGTCAGTTAAACCTTTATTAACTTTTGTTTTAAATAGTTTACGAAAACAGGTCCACAAATATCATAAAATCAATTAATAAAGGGACTCCCGTTTACGTTTACTTTTTACTCAGTCAAACCTAACGATCGATAATATGTGTACAAATGCAACTTTATGTTCAATTGGGTGGTCAAACTCAAATCCTCTGAGTACTTTTTTAAACATATATTCGCTTGCAGCCTTGGTTCGCGACTACCCTCAACTCCTGGACACCGGGATGAAGAGACAGGACGTGGTTCACTCCTTCCTTCGCTTCGGCCGTCGGCGCTGACCTGTTAATCTGCACCCAGTCTACGCAAATAAACCACAACCGAACCGCAACGAAACTTGAACCTCCACCGAAACTGTGTCCGAAACGTTTAAGTTCCTCGTAATTTAACTAATTAAACTAGAAAATTCGTTATATCGTCATTTTAACGCGTGACGCCGACCGGAGCGGACGCGTATTAACCTCTCTTATAAATTTAATACTATTAAAATTGTTAAGCATAGATTTATAAATGTACTTATCGACCCGAGTATTAGTAATGTTAAGTGATATGTTATAGCGTTGTTGTCAGAATTTCGTCGCGTTTCGTTTGTATGAGCAATTATATTTAAATATTGTAAACGTTTTAAATAAATACATATTTGTGACAAGCTGCGATGTTTTTCATTTATTCTTCAAACTATTCTCATGCCTTAATATTGTTAAATATATTTATTATATTATCTTTCTGAATAGTTAATTGAACTACTCAGAGGAAAAAAATACGTGAATAAAGACTAATGTCAAAAAAATTACTAACAATAATGTCAATGTCAAACTCAATTGGCGCCAAAGTGTTGTTGACCAAAAAGAACGCGTTCATCATCTGCCAGAGACAAGTAATTTATATTTATGAATTATTATTATTCATAACTACTAGTCGCTGCTTCTGGCGCCATAAAATTTTTACGTTACATTTATTTCGAGTCCAAATTCGCCAAACTATATAGAATAATTATAAGACCACATACAAGTAATATTAAATTTATCTAACGTAAAATGTTCATATTCTCATGAACAAATATAAAGTACATTATGAAATATGAAAATATTTAAGGGGGTTTAAGAAAATAAAACAAATTTTGTGATGAATATATTTTGAAAATCAATACGCTGGCAAGTTTTACACAAAACCACACCTATAAAAGCACAATTATATTACAAAACGTTATGTGTACAAATATGCACATTTTATAAGTACCGCCAAGGTAAAAAGAATATTAGGCAAAATATTGAATATCTAAGACTACGTTTCTTAGTCACGAGAATTTAGAAAAATAATAATAATTCGTAACTAATACGGCTTTACTAATTTCCAAATATTGATAACAAATGGTGCTTACGTCTCCCGACATGCAATAGCATTACCGAAGTTGAGTATTAAAAGATATTTAAATAGCAGTCAGTGTTTACTTTAACATTGAACATAACAAAATTAACTATGGACAATTTTCAAAATACAGATTTAAACAATCAAAATTTAATACAAGTTTTTTATTTGTTTCAAAAGGATACAGATGGTTTGTTTACATACATTTCTCATGTAGCCTTTATTATTCTTCATTAGTTTTACTGGTCAAAAATGGCCCGCGTAATGTTCGGCCAGATAATCAATGTACAAAAAAGTCGAATGTTTGTACATGGAATGCCGGACATCATATTATACGACTTGATAATTCGTGTACATTTTTGTACACAAAATATTTGGCCGTACGATACGTGTACCTGTTACAACCGTGTCAATGTTTTGTCTGCATGTCATTTCTTTTAAATATAGGCAAGACAATAGACTACAACCATGGCAACACAAAATAATGTGTAGATTCCACAGGGCTCTGTTTTTGGACCCCTCTACTTTTCTGTACACTTTTGGTGAGGTTAATTTACATTATAATCATAATACAGTAAAACATATAGAATAGACTAAGTTTACGACAATTCCTAAAAGGTAAAAAACTAAAAGTACAATAGATTAGTCACTAAATTCAAAATACATGTTTTGTTTTTCGCAGCACCATTTACACTGTTAATGATCACAAATCTATTAATATAAGTACAAAACCAAGACATATAGTGCGATCAATTTTAACATAACTACATTACAAATTAGAAAGCGTAAAAATCTGAGTAAATATATCGAAACATCAGTTTAAAAATGGCAAGAAGTTAGAGAACATATGTCATTGGCAATTGGATAACCTGTCAAAGCTTAAAAATCCTCCCGTTATATATATATTATAAATTATGCTATTATTACTAATGTAATTAGTTTAAAAGTGGCTTTTTTGTAACATTCAAGGGTCGCTTATCAAATCTGATATATTTCAGTTAACTAGTGAAAGGTACACCTTTTTTTTACTTATTTTTTATCTTCTCTCTAATATTATAATAAATTTTTACTTTTTGGCTGGGCCGTATTTATCATAAACGAATATCAAATTAATTACCAATTGATATATTAGAATAAGTAAGTAATTTCATATTTAAATACGGTATTATTTGCTTTTCCTATAGAGTTTGGCTATTAGATACGACAAAAAAGTGATTCTTGTATTTTATGCAAGCAAAAGTTAGCAAGGCTAATGTATAAGCCAGTATATTACAATCTATATACAATAAGTATAGATATAATGAGAAAAGATTTTCCTCAGTAATTTTTCAGAAAAGTTCGTATTTACCGTGCCGTCTTAAATAGCTTCAGTACCTATACATCTCTATTATATAACATTATTTATTTTGACATTTGTCACTAAACCATAAATTTACCGGTGGAAGGTCCCCTGTTTACAGGAGACCGTCTGGGTGGGTACCACCGCGGTGGCTATTTCTGCCGCGAAGCAGTGTTACAGTCGCAGAAACACTGCTGCGTTCCGGTTTGAGGGCGCCGTAGCCAGCGTATTTACTGGGTAAACGAGACTTACACCCTATGTCTCACGGTAGGCAGCGCGTTGGCGATACCACTGGTATTCAATGTCTATAGGCGACGTGACCACTTCCCATCAGGTGGCCCGACTGCTCGTCAGCCTGCGTATGCCATAAAAAAAAAAAGAAAATTCTTCCATATTAATGTATATGAAAATGTCACTTAATACGGTCCTTCGTTGACAGGGTATTACGATAAAGTTCAGTGTTTTCCCGAAGGAAAATAATTCTTTACCACACCTATAATTTTCGTTAGAAATTTAAGAAATATTCCGAATTACTATCTAAACATTATTTTACGTAATTTTATAACACCAATGTGTGTACAAAATGGCATCTATTAAATAGACAGAGAGTCATGTACATTTTGAAATATAGTCCAATACATTTTCTAGCTAATTTTATTTAATTTATCAAATACTTTAATTAGAGGCGTTTTAATTACATCAATAATTATAAGCTTTCATTCGAATACACGCAGAGTAAAAAATTACACAAGTTTTATTCTGATATGTTATATCTTTGATACAAAATAAATATAATCATAATCATAATATACTTTTCGATTATCACTATTACTACTAATTACAGAGAATTGTCATGGTACCGATATCAATATAATTTAAAACAATTGTCGAATATACTTAAGGTAATTTTTTATTTATGTATATAGTAAAAAAATTAAGATGTACAAACCTAGAAAAACTATAAAAAACTAACGTAAAATTCGTCTTTCGAGTCTAAATCTTTCAGATTTTTTAACAATAATACCGTTTTCATGACATTTATTAATGCGTTTAGTAATAATAAAAGATTGAAATTTATAAAATTTCGATACTTTACCACCAAAAGGTTCTATAATTTCCACCGAACTGTTAAAATGCTAGTTAATATTCATAAATAGTCAATTACTTCATGTTTTTAACAATAACTTATCATTTGATTTATAATAAGTTACATTCCAGTTTGACCTGCTAACAATAATGACATTTTGCATAATATTAACTAACGCGTCACATGTACTACATCGCCCCCTACTGAGAGAAGGCATGACCCTGCAAGAAGGAAACTTTATTATTCATTAAATAATTCAGGGCTGTCTCCGTTGGCTACTGGAATGGAGTAGAGCTTTGGAAACCGGAGGTCGTGGGTTCGAATTCTACAAATAGTAAATTAGTTGTGGGACACAACTATCACCCGATGGCTTGTAAAGATGACCTGTCCTTGGCTTGACCTCTCTGGTCGTGTCGATTATTCATCCTATCGTACTATGAGAGTACAGGAAGAGTAATCGTTCACTATAATATTGAATTAGTTGGCTTTAAATAAATATATAATTTATTAGGTTTGTACAATATAAATTCTAATTTCGCCTTTCGCCGTGTGTAAGAATTAAGTTTAAGATAATTTAGTAAGAGGCGCGCGTAGACTATATTAACATCTACGCAACAATATTATCTACCTTTTTAAATTATTTACTATATATAATTTACTGTTCTGGTATTTACCTGATTTTTGTGCGCGTTGTCCTGCAGCATCAGTTGCGTTATGTAGAAGGAGGTCAAAGCGTTGCCGCCCAGCGCGGCCGTGTACGCCCTCACGATGGCCAGCACCTGGTCAAGGGACAAGGATGAGTGGTGATGATGGTGACCTTCGAGTGGTGGAGGTGTCAGGTCGGAGAAGGCGCTACCTCGCAGGCGAAGGTGTGCAGGAAGCCGCTGAGGCCGCCCAGCTCGCGCACGCCCGTGGTCTCGCGCACGAACAGCAGCCGCAGAGCGCACACGCGCCGCGCCACGCCCCAGCACGCCACCGACGTCGTCAGCGCCACGGGCGACGGGCCCTGAGGAGCATCATCATCATCATCATCATCATCATCATTTCAACTCCGAAGCATAGATGGCGTCGATCGATAGCTACCTGCCCATTGAGCCTGTCCCCGCCGGTCTCCGGCGCGGGCTTGGCGAGCTGCTCCTCGTCCAGCGCGAAGATGTCGTCGTCCTCCTCGAGGCTCTGCGCGGAGGCCTGGGACTGCTGCGGCTCGGGACGGCCCAGGCCCACCAGTGGGATGGCCGTGCCCGACACCACTAGCTGGATCTCGTCCTGGGGACATATTCATGTGGTATAACCTCAATTGATCGGGGGTATAACAACATGTATTCTATTGTACACCATTTATTTAAGACATGTAATAATGTTGTAGTATTAATATGGTTCTCGAGTGGCAGCCTCGTACTGGCCATCGCAGAGTGGGACGACCCCACGAGATGGAGTGACGACCTGCGCAAGTGTGCGGGAAGTCGGTGGATGCAAGTGGCGCAGGATCGTACTTTGGCGGCTCATGGGGAGGCCTATGTCCAGCAGTGGACTTTCATGGCTGATATAATGATAATGATGATTAATAATGTTTGTACATCAAATAATAACTGAAAATGGGATAAAACAATAAATGATAAAACAAGCAGAAAATAAGAAAGGCTCTTAAAATATGCAAAGTTTCATGCCATATGTCCGAACGCTGATCTAGAAAAACGTCTCATTCTCAATTGAGGCTCTGTCAAGCTCTTATGAGCTTCAATCGCCGATTCGAAAGTTTTGACCCGTTCAAAAAGGACCGGCCTTCAGTTCAATTTTGTTTATAATTTTGCAACGTTTCCGATCCATGAGAGAGGCAGACTAATAGATTGAGATAACGAACAAACAAGCACTCACCTCCGGCAAGTCTAGATGGAAGGTGGGCTGAATGAGAGCCGCCGGCCTCAGCCTGCGCAGCTTGTACGCGGCCCCCGACAGCGCGCGCGCCACGAGCCGCTCGCCGCCGCCGCTCAGCCCGAGACGGACGCGCCACACCTATGCAAGTAAAATATATTTGTATTTCTACAATTTAATGTTTAACTTTTAAATAATTTAAAAAAAAAATCCATAAAATCATCATGTAACAAAATAGCGCTTGCCACTGACCGCTTTCTTTTTCAATACTGAATAAATATACTCTATACAAATTCAAATAACAGTTTTTAAATGATTACGTTGTGATATTTAACCAATACATATTACAAAACAACAATTTGTTTTAATCATTGTCTCTGTGTATGTCTATGTTTGGTTAATCTCTGGAATGGCTGATCCAATGTCGACGGG
Organism: Lamproptera curius; assembly: GCA_029286875.1. NCBI lineage: Eukaryota > Metazoa > Arthropoda > Insecta > Lepidoptera > Papilionidae > Lamproptera > Lamproptera curius. The sequence goes on along the minus strand of JAGSMT010000177.1, from coordinate 547,545 downwards.
ACTGAAGACAGCTGATATATTTAGTGTGCGTAAAAAATCTTTTTTACAAACACTAAATGTATTCTTTATTATGGCATAGTTAATAATAAAGCTACCTGCATGAAGGCGTGCGGAGAGGCGCCCTCGGCGGCCTTGAGGCTCGGCGTGTACACTTGCATGCTGCTGTGGCGCACGGCCAGCGCCTTGGCCGTCTCCACCTGATGACGATCGAATGATGGGAGTGATGATGATGCAGTAGGCTACGGTAAGGATAGGCTAAGACGATGGTGGATAATTCTTTTTAAATAAAATTAGTAACACTTATTTAAAGTCGTAAAGTCTTTGTTACTCTTTAGGGCGGAGTTACTAAATAAAGAATTCGCTATAAATAACTAATATAAAATAACGATATTATTTCCACTCATTTAAGAAATTCTCGCGTTTATCCACACTAACATTAAAAATGCGAAGACTACTCTGTATGTCTGTCTGTCCGTCATTACTATATAAACCATTTAACCGATTCGGATAAAAGTTGGTACATACTTAGAACGGATTCCAAGAAAGGCACAGGGTATTAACTACTGCGTTTTAAGTGATCGAAAGGGTTGAAATATGGAACTAAATTTCCCCAAGAAAAAGGTTTCGCTTTGTCGTAGCGGTGGAGCTCAGTACCTGCGGGCTACCCAGCCGCGAGGAAGCTAAGAGGATCCTGGTCGGCCTGAGGAGTAAGGCCGGCCGTGATGGAGGCTCCTCCAAGCTGGCTAAAGAAGCCAGCTTTGGATGCGCCTTAGAGGGTGCAGCGGACAGGAAAGAGGCGATAGACGCGCTGCCATTCCTGTCCTCTGCAGCCAGGAAGAGTCTCAGGGGAAAAGATTAGAGGGGACATTCGGCATGGTGTGGTTGATCTCTCCTCTTTCTGCGGCCGTAATGGAGCTACCGGCGGAGCTTAAGATCCGGGTAGCCGCTGGGGGCTGAGTCTCAGCCCTGCGTGGGCTGGGAACTCCTGGCTCCAATGGCCCCTGAGTAACAGACTTCCCCGAGTCTGTTACTCAGGGGTCCTGTAGTTAGGTAACAGACTACCCCGAGTCTGTTACCAAACTACTGGGGCCGAGACGAAGGGCGTGCTAGTTCCGACGCGCCCAGAAGGAGGCAGATGGTCTGCAGGGCCGAGATGGGGCTCCTGTGACCCCATCTCTAAGGCGCCAAGAAGGAACAACGTGGTTTAGAAGCGCGAGTCCGACATAATCCGTCTTCGCCCCTGCAAACGAATATGCGTAGGCATTTCCCCACGGTAAATAAAAAGGGAGACGACAGATTATATGGAAAACGTATTAATTGAATATAAACTGTTAAAATTTTGTGTCTTAATACTCAAAACGAACTAAAAGTCATGTTTTTTTAGCCATTTTGTGGTTTTAAACCATACGGGGATGTACTAGGGTTAAAATGAGGATTAAAGTTAATATTGAAATTAGTCATCGTCTTTATGTCCCTCCCTATGATACACATAAATACGGCACATACAATAAAAACACCTCATTCCTATTATTCTATCCAGTATATTTAAATATACCCCGCGGACATTCTTCCTATTTCACGCAGACGAAAGTCACGTGTTACAGCTAGTCCTTCAAAATCGATTCATATAGAGAAATAAAAACAAGTAAGCAAACAGACATACATCTTCGGCCTCGTCCAATTCTAATACGCAGGCGTCTTTGTCAGCACTCAGCTCTAATACCGGTAGATCCTCCGCCTCGGCTGCGGAACCGCTGAAACCTTGGTCTGGTACCGCTATAATAAAAATTTATTTTAAAAAACACATAACGCACTCTATTAGGGCCAAATTGATTCCCGCGAACTCTGTGTTATCATGTAACACAGACATGTAAGACAAGAGTTTGGATGCGTAACATCATCATCAGCCTGTGGTAGTCCACAGCTGGACATAATACACCCTATCCATTAGGGAGTTTTTACCCCCTAATGGATCACGCTAGTCCAATGCGGGTTAGTGGGTGGACCGACTTTTCACATGCCCATCCAACGCATGGATCCTCTTACTTTTTAGACAATTGGGATCAGGCCCAAATTGCCCTAACCAACTAAGAACAACAATGCAAATTGGTAGAGTCCTGCAGGATTCGAACCCGTCCTCCAATTTTAACTACACGCCCATACCACTAGGCTACGGAGGCAGTTCAAAGCGTAACATCAGTGCCAAAAAAAATAGTAGAATCTGAGCTATTATTGATGTAAGTGAATGTTACTATAAAGACTCGTAGTATACTTTAGAGCAACATTTAGATTGCATGTATTATGTTTGTATGTTTTTTTGTCTTGTATACTGGATTGAAATGAGTTATTGTTATTATATATTGCTATCTTTGATATGCTAATGCATTACTGCAACACAATGCTTATGACCTCCGATGTGTATGAACATTATTTTCTTCATTTATAGACAGAAATAGAACACGAGCCTCTTATTCGCCGACAAAAAAATTAATCCAATTAGTGACTAGAAATTTCCTAAATTGCGAATTCAACCAGTACAGATGCAAAAAAAAACGATTCTAAAAGCTATCCGATCCAATGTTTTTTGTAAACGCCGTCAAATGGACTACGAAAAGATGAAATAGAAGCTTTATTATCATATTTTCCCGCTAGTATTCCTTTATTATATCAGTTAATTAATTCTGTCATGTCGGCATGACGCACTTACTAAAAAGTAATAAACATTATCTGCCATTTTAAAACAACACTTACGTCCGTCGAAGCCATTCGCCGCGCGGTTCGCTTGGAACGTATCCCACAACGCCCTCTGGATCTCTAAAGCGCCCTTGTCGTTTTCCGATGCCTGGTATCAAGAGAATTGTTTTTAACCATATCAAATCGTTATTCACACTCCAACTGACGCTCGAAATAACTATTAGACTGCCAATTATTCGGTCGCCTCATGTCTATGTTATGATTCTTGTAACTCAGTAGATGTATTCTTTTTAAAAAAAAAAACACTTTCTCCGTGTCCTTTGATATTTTAATTAGATCACGAATATATAGGACTCTGCATAGGAGTTAGGAAGAGAAGAGAGAAGAGACTCACCTTGATGGTGGGCGGGGTGGGGGCCGGCAGCGCGGCCAGTCGCACGGCAAGAGGACTTCATAGAGTTAGGAAGAGAAGAGAGAAGAGACTCACCTTGATGGTGGGCGGGGTGGGGGCCGGCAGCGCGGCCAGTCGCACGGCAAGAGGACTTCATAGAGTTAGGAGAGAAGAAGAGAAGAGACTCACCTTGATGGTGGGCGGGGGGGGCCGCAGCGCGGCCAGTCGCACAGCAAGAGGACTTCATAGAGTTAGGAGAGAAGAGAGAATAGAGAGAGACTCACCTTGATGGTGGGCGGGGTGGGGCCGGCAGCCGGCCAGTCGCGCTAGAGGACTTCATAGAGTTAGGAGAGAGAGAGAAGAGACTCACCTTGATGGTGGGCGGGTGGGGGCCAGCAGCGGCCAGTCCACGGCAGAGGACTTCATAGAGTTAGGAAGAGAGAGAGAGAAGAGACTCACCTTGATGGTGGGCGGGTGGGGCCGGCAGCGCGCCAGTGCACGGCAAGAGGACTTCATAGAGTTAGGAGAGAAGAGAGAGAGAGACTCACCTTGATGGTGGGCGGGTGGGGCCGGCAGCGCGGCCAGTCGCATGGCAAGAGGACTTCATAGAGTTAGGAGAGAAGAGAGAGAGCTCACCTTGATGGTGGGCGGGGTGGGGCCGGCAGCGCGCCAGTCACTGGCAGAGGACTTCATAGAGTTAGGGAGAGAAGAGAGAGAGACTCACCTTGATGGTGGGCGGGGTGGGGCCGGCAGCGCGGCCAGTGCACGGCTAGAGGACCTTCATAGAGTTAGGAGAGAGAGAGAAGAGACTCACCTTGATGGTGGGCGGGGTGGGGCCGCAGCGCGCCAGTCGCACAGCTAGAGGACTTCATAGAGTTAGGAAGAGAAGAGAGAAGAGACTCACCTTGATGGTGGGCGGGGTGGGCCGGCAGCGCGGCCAGTCACGGCAGAGGACTTCATAGGGTTAGGAAGAGAAGAGAGAAGAGAAGAGACTCACCTTGATGGTGGGCGGGGTGGGGGCCGGCAGCGCGGCCAGTCGCACGGCAAGAGGACTTCATAGGGTTAGGAAGAGAAGAGAGAAGAGAAGAGACTCACCTTGATGGTGGGCGGGGTGGGGGCCGGCAGCGCGGCCAGTCGCACGGCAAGAGGACTTCATAGGGTTAGGAAGAGAAGAGAGAAGAGACTCACCTTGATGGTGGGCGGGGTGGGGGCCAGCAGCGCGCCAGTGCACGCAGAGGACTTCATAGAGTTAGGAGAGAAGAGAGAGAGACTCACCTTGATGGTGGGCGGGTGGGGCCGGCAGCGCGGCCAGTCGCACGGCAGAGGACTTCATAGAGTTAGGGAGAGAGAGAAGAGACTCACCTTGATGGTGGGCGGGGTGGGGGCCGGCAGCGCGGCCAGTCGCACGGCAAGAGGACTTCATAGAGTTAGGAGAGAGAAGAGAGAGAGACTCACCTTGATGGTGGGCGGGGTGGGGCCGCAGCGCGGCCAGTGCACGGCAAGAGGACTCATAAGAGTTAGGGAGAGAGAGAGAAGAGACTCACCTTGATGGTGGGCGGGGTGGGGGCCGCAGCGCGGCCAGTGCACAGCAAGAGGACTTCATAGAGTTAGGAGAGAGAGAGAAGAAGGACTCACCTTGATGGTGGGCGGGTGGAGGCCGCAGCGCGCCAGTGCACGGCAAGAGGACTTCATAGAGTTAGGAGAGAGAGAGAGAAGACTCACCTTGATGGTGGGCGGGGTGGGGGCCGGCAGCGCGGCCAGTGCACGCAGAGGACTTCATGAGTTAGGAGAGAGAGAGAGAAGGACTCACCTTGATGGTGGGCGGGGTGGGCGCAGCGCGAGCCAGTGCAGCAGAGGACTTCATAGAGTTAGGGAGAGAGAGAGACTCACCTTGATGGTGGGCGGGGTGGGGGCCGGCAGCGCGGCCAGTCGCACGGCAAGAGGACTTCATAGGGTTAGGAGAGAAGAGAGAAGAGAGAAGAGACTCACCTTGATGGTGGGCGGGGTGGGGGCCGGCAGCGCGGCCAGTCGCACGCCAAGAGGACTTCATAGAGTTAGGGAGAGAAGAGAGAGCTCACCTTGATGGTGGGCGGGGTGGGGCCGCAGCGCGCCAGTCGCACGGCTAGAGGACTTCATAGAGTTAGGAGAGAAGAAGAAGGACTCACCTTGATGGTGGGCGGGTGGGCCTGCGCGGCCAGTCCGCACGCTAGAGGACTTCTAGAGGTTAGGGAGAGAAGAGAAGACTCACCTTGATGGTGGCAGGTGGTATTGGAGGACAAGTGCAAGGTCACATGTGCACAGGACAGAGGCTTGTCAGAGTTCGAGAGAGAAGAAGACTCACCTTGATGGTGGAGCGGGTGATAGGCCGAGCAGTGCGCAGCCGTCGTCGAAGCTAGAGGACTTTATAGAGTTAGGGAGAGAAGAGGAAGAGCTCACCTATGATGGTTGGCGGTGGAGGCGGACAGTGCGTAGTCGCAAACTAGACGACTTCTAGTAGTTAGGAGAGAAGAGAGAAGAGACCACCTTGATGGTGGCGGGTGGCGCAGCTGCGGCAACAGTCCATTTGGCATGAGTAGGATCAAGAGTCTAGGAAGAAGAGAGAAGCAGCTCATCGCCTGATGTGAAATGGGCAGAGAATATTTGACCAGGCAGCGGGCCAGTCGCATCTGTCAAGAAGGACTTTCATAGAGTTAGGAGACAATTGAAGAGACTACACTTGTGGTGAGGGGTGCGGCTAGTCAGCAGTCGAGCAGTGCAACTGCTAGAGACATTCATCAGTATGTTAGCAAGAAAGAGATTCAGAGACTACTTGATGTTGGCAGTGAAGAGCAACAGGCTCGAGTATCATTGTCAGAAAAATGACTTCATGAAACTAGGCATCATCAGAACTAAGACTCATCCTGGAATGGTGTCTTGCAAGCAGCAGCAAATGCTAATTCGGCTAAGGATATGCAATAGCCAGAATTAAGAGAAATACTATGTGCAGTATATTGATAGAAGATGACAGTGATAACTTCTAGGAATCTCAGTTTGCGTCTTCAGCGATTATCAGAGAATCAAGAAGCAGCATTTGAAGGATTGACAATTATGACGCAAAAGTTTGGCTAATTATGCAATCTATAATTCAAAGTTGTTATCATGTTAAATATTAAAAATCTAGGTACATCAACGTGATCTGACAATGAGTCAACAGGTCAGATTCTGTTTCGACCTCAGCAAGATGAGTTAAATCGAGCATCGATCTAATTCACGTGTAACAGTGCAAGTATTTGACATGTTTATATGAGCATCAGAATTATGACATACTTTGACCGAATCTATTTCAACATATGTACATTATTCACTGAATTCGAACGTATTTATCCAATAGATTGTAGCTAAAGCAAAGCTGTGATACAATCTCAATCAAGAGGCCATAGTCGATTGTTGCCTATACATGCAAGCAACCATTCAAGTTTGAAGGATGCGATCAACATCATTTATTCAAAACAGATTATTAAAGCGTGTTGAAATCATTTGTAAATCAATGAAGTGAAAAGTGCTTGATTATTTATCCAATTACCTTATTCTAACAATTATCCATGAATATTCAGCATTTGTTCGAAACATGAATTCATCGCAAATTCAAATATCCTATTCAACAAGTCGACGAAGGCGTTATTAAATCTTCTAATATTGCAATTGGAGGCACATCACTAAGAGACTGCTAGCATCGATGCACATGCAAAGGCAATATGATTTGAAGGAGACTACGCACTATCTTAATCTCAGAAACAGGCTTATAAGGCGACTAATCGCAGTCTTTTATATTGCATTACCACTAACGGTAATCCTTTGAATATGAAATAGGTCCTTTAATATGCAGTCCATTATTATTTAACACGTTCTGACAACAAAATCCATGCATTCCAAACCATATTGTTAAAGCAATGTGACATCTCAAACAGATTTGAAACTTATTTGCCTCGTTCGTAACATTATCATCAGGCTTGAGAATCTTCGATAAAAGAAAATATACATCTTCAATGGACAGGGCATCATCGCTACAACTCCGAAGGTACCTCGAATGGAGGCATCGCATAAGCAAGTGGCTTTTATATGGCATCATCCTATTACGTGGGCTACGCTGTAAGTCATCTATGCTATCTAACATTATCGATCAAACACTTTATTCAACAGGAATATACAATCAGCTATCTGATCATATGACGCCCATTGCACTTTAACAAGAGCTAAATCATTTGCTTAGTCGGCCTTTGACGGAGAATTCATTACGAAGTTTATTCGACAAAGAAACTCCAAGCATGGCGCACTCCATAGCCCGTTGTGCTAAGGCAAACTTGTGGACCAATCCTACAACCAGACGCCGTGTTTTGTCTTCGTCATGCAGATTTAACTCCCAAGTTGAGGAATGTCATCAATAATAAAAAGACAGAGATAATTTGAAGGGGCGTGCTCATCCATCTTGACAACGCGTCCGCGCAAAGGTCGGGAGATACGGAGGCTGCCATTCAGCAAGCTGACTTTTTATTGATTGGGAATCGCCTTATTCACCAGATCTGGTGCCTAGCTGTTATTCATCTTGTCCCCAAATTGAATTCAAATTCAAATATCTTTATTCAACATAGGAGCGATACACTCACTTATTGATTGTCATTTATACAGTACTTGAATGTATACTAAAGATAAACATGTGTGAAAACGATAACAAGTAAAAGATGCTGTGATGAACTTTTTGCAGGACCGAGACAAACCTTTTATTTATAGAGATTGAAGGCCCGTAAAAACGCTGAACTAGACGGAGTTAAGGGTAATACAATAGTAATAAAGACTCGAAAACTATGTAGAAAAATAAATAAGTAAATTATCATGATTCTATTTCCCACTACTTTTGAACACTCCTTGGAACAATAAATATAAACCAAATTATTAAATAGTAACATCTCAAAATACCAATACTTAGTATATAGCTATAACAATTCATACGTATCGGGACATTATCTCACCTGCATCTCTCTGTTAAAGATTTATTATTATGTAGCGGCAGCTACAAATACGATCATTCCCGAAGGAGCGCGACGCATAAAGCAAGTCGCGCCCAACGCGCAGGCGCGACTCGCGAGTGTGTAACATACGCGTCAATCCATCTCTATCTCTTTCTATCATTCATCCGTCAATTTACTTGTTCAACACCCACCAATTGTACAACTCAGATCGTGTATAAATATGGCCCATTTTATTTAATAAATATTCTCGCTTCGAGCAGCCGCCCGGAACGGACGTATCTTCGTGCGCTCCCGCATGGAAATATTACCCCAGCAAATTAGTGCTGTGTCATCGTGCGACTCTAATAGTGGTAGTGTAGTGAGTGCTCCTAGGCAGGCTCCAGTCACGTAAGTTTTTTATACACTTTACACGCAATATTTTATTTCATTTTACTTTTGCTTGCCTCAACAGGGGGCAGCTAGGTACACACCTAGCGCTGTTAAAGTGTTCACATAGTCTTAAAAGCAGGCACAAACCTCCCGACACAGGTGGGGACTAGATTCGTTGCACACGCCGGAGGATCACCCCGAAGCCTAGAAAAACATGGACGTCTCCCTAGAGGAGTATATACGCACGACATGCCCCGACATATTCACAGAAATAAACAATAAGTATAAGAACTTTAAGGCACACCTGCAAAACGCCATGCAGCCCGCGGCCCCCGCGCCCGCCACTACTGACCTAGACGTGCCGACTTATGACCCTGCTCCGACACTATCTACCTCTGGCGCAGATTATCGCCTAGAAAATATCTCCGACTCGGAATCGGAGAACTTACTCATGGATATCGACCCTACTAAGGCGGACAAACGCGTCCGTGACGAAATAGATGACGACGGTTTCGAAACCGTTGTTCTCGTAAAAAGGGCAAAAAACGCCCCGCCGCTGTAAACCGCGAAGAAAACCGAGCTTCTCCCTCACCAACTCCAAAAATAGGTCGAGGCCCGCTACCGAGCAGGTTGAAACCTCGAACATTTATATGGCCGAACGTAAGGCCAAAGCCCCACCGCCAATTGTCATCCACGAAAAAGCGAGCTGGGCGCAAGTAAATAAATTCATGAACAAAAATAAATACTATGATGTCAGGGTCTAAAGATACGCGACTAGGGATCCGCGTAAACGTCAGCACGGTAGACGATTTTCGTGAACTCACACACTTTCTGCGGAATAGCCGCATTCAATTTCACACTTATGCCCTACCGGAGCAGAGAAGCCTCTGTAGGAAACGTCGTCCCGTAATGTACTCTTAGACCCAGATGAAGAAGGGGGCTTAGGAATTCTGGACCCTCCAAGGGTCCCGCCACACGATACTACACACACAAGTAGGGATAACACACACACACTTTTAGGTCTACCTCGCTCAAGAGCACGGCGAGACCAACACACCGCGTACACGAGATACACCCAAGTTCCAGGGCGGTTCTCACCGCCCCCAGCAATCGATTAGACAGTCGACCGAACATCGGCGCCTCGGTCCGTATACCGAACGTCGATGATCCTTAAGCGACTTCTTCAAAATCAACCCACGCATCCTAAATGCGTGTGGCCATTTCTTTAAAGTTTTGGTCACCAAGTTCGAGGGATCTCGCAATCCTCCGAACTCAGTAATAGATGAAGCTTCACACAGACACAGGTCTAGAAGCATAACTTCGAATACATAAGACATAAGACATAATAAATATTCTTCTACGCTACGCAACACTACGCTTCAAGAACAACCGTAGTTTCATTCTCTTCCTCAAGCCTCAACATTCATTACCCTATAATTATAACAATATAGATCGGTGGCGTGATCACCTGCATCCTGAGCTTGGCCAGCAGCAGCTTGTGCAGCTCGTACTCCAGGAAGGGGAGCTGGTCGGAGATGTCCCGAGCGCCCGGCTCGGAGGCGGGGCGCGCGGCGGACGCGGGCGGCTAGGCAAATATCTTCATTTAATATAGAAGCATTGCACTCTCTTATTGTTTGTTGAAAGTATATAACCATAAGTTCAATAGTTTACGCTCATAACAAGGCAATTATCAAACATCTTTGAAAAAGGTCGCGACGGAATGGAATGAAATGGGACCACGAACATTAGTAAGCATATTATATATATATTGATAATCTTATATTATTCGTTCAAGATATATTTAGATATATTTAGTATATATATATAGCAGACCCTGCCGCGCGTTGCTGCGCTAGGTTTTACTTATTTTACATTGTAATAATCAATTTAAGGGCTTAAGATAAACGGAAAGGGTAAATCAGTCATGAGGATCACCAAATTTTATTACATACATGTCATTTGTAAAAAAAGTGAACTCGATGATGCTTTCGTTATACCTGAATCTTCGTTTCAATGAAAAATAGCAGTGGTATAAAATTTTATATCATTAATCCATTCAAATTCAACAATTTTATTGTTTAACTAATGGATGGTTATTAAAGAAACAAATAACAAAAGTTGACTACAATCGTCGCAAGCATAAGGAAACAACTATAGTATGAAATAATAAATTACGAATATATAGCACCTTCACTCGTATCCGCCATTGAATATGTCATAAAAATATTTCCTTATATAGGATAGAAAATCACTTTTATTCATTTTGCTGTGTAAAAATTCATTCCTAATTTTACATTTTATGTTGTTTGCACATGTTAGGTAGCTATTTTATTCATTACTTTATTTTTAACCTATGGCCTGGTATAAAATAACAGCGTTATGAAATTGCATTTTTATTTTTAACATATAATTTAACATATATAGATAAAAGTTATTATAAAATTAAGTGTCCAAAATTAATTAACTTGTAGCAATTACTTTTATTGTCCCAATTGACCAATTATCAACGAAAAGTTTTATACTATTTAACCGCGCCATCTATTGACAAACACAACAATTAAACGCCAACTTTGCATGAAATAATAATAGCAAAATAAATTGTTGTAAAACATTATTGCGATTATAAATTAAGATGTAAGGTATTCTATTTTTAAGTTGGATTAAACTGCACACGGTGGGCAACTATATTTTAAAATCAGTTAAGTATTTTAGGAGTTCATCGCGGGCAAACATCGTGACACGAGATTTATATATATGTAGATATATATATACAAACACATGAAAATCACTCACCCACAGCCGTTAAAGTGACCGCTTTGCTGAAAGCGACCAGCTTGTTGGGCTTCGCACAAGTCGCCAAGAGCACCGTGGGGACACGGGCTCGCCTGAAAACAAATTCAGTTTTGAAATATATTTAAGAAACAACGTCATTCAAACCAGAACTTATCATTATAACTGTAATACTACCTTGTATTGTCCACTGCCCCCATAGGGCCCCCCTAATGCACGCCGTCTCTATAAGGGGTTTAGGACCGTATCCCACCACGCTTGTCCAATGCGGGTTGGTGGGTGATAGCGATTATGCGGGTATTGAAATCAGTATACACACGAACGATATTTATTACACCCACCAACCTGCATTGGACCAGCGTAATGGGATACGGTCCAAAACCCCCTAATGGATAGAAGTTTATTAGGGGAGGCCTATGTCCAGCAGTGGACTATCAAAGGCTGATGATGATGATGATATTTATTATACTAAATAAAGAAACCTATATGTTTTACCACTATACAAAAACTATTCAAGGCTCATATTACGAAAATATTACCGACATTGTTTCAAACATATTCATATACGTTATAAGCAAACATATCATTTCTATAGAATTAATCTAAGCAATTTTAAACTGACAAAATTACTTCCTTACTGTTTATCTTCAGTTAAGTATAACTTATTAAGCAACATAGTTTACTTTATAAATATATAATAACCATGAAATCCCCCCCCCCTTTTTTATCTTTTTATTTACCCATAAATTTCATGTCCTATTAAGTTGAATAAAAAGTCCGTACCGACACCCGCCACAGGCGTCCAACTCCACCCTGTAAGGGCCCGAGCCCGGCGAGTAGGGGACGTGCGCCGCGCCGCAAGTCTCCGTCTCCACTTCCTCTATCACTGCCTTGTTGGGGACACCGACTGCAATAATAAAACTAATTAAATCACAAAAGGAATTAATTTTAACACTGAATATCAGAGGAGGTGGGTCGTATTTTACAAGGAACGGTCTGGGGGAGTAGCTCCGCAGTGCCTATCTCTGCCCCAAATCTACTTAAACTTTTTTCTAGAAATATTGCTAATAGTTACATGAGCTGTCTTCTAGTAAAAATCGTGTAAAATCGGACTAGACATTACAGCCATAATAGCCACAAGAAACAACAAGACGAACAAATATTTAAATAACTTGTTTTGCTTCATCTATCGGTTGCATGTCATCATTATCATCATCAGCCTTTGTTATTTTACTGCTGGACATAGGCCTCCCCTAATGCATTAGGGGGTTTGTAGATCGTATCCCACCACGCTGGTCCAAGGCACGTTGGTGGGTGGATCGACATTTTACATGCCCATCCGACGCATGGATCGTCTTTCTTTTCAGACAATTGGGTAAATTTTCCCAAATTGCCTTAACCACCTAGAAAACGACCACGTATATATTTAATATGTATAAAAATACACTCCAATTTTATTTATGTGTAGAGATGATTTAAAAAAAAGCGCCCCGCACTCCTAAATCTCTTGCGCAAATGACTACCATTTTGAATATTTCCCACCCAGAGAGATTTATATAGACGACGTCAAGCCTTTACGATTTATTGATCTGTTAAATTAAAAAAATAATCCAAACATGACCTGTAATAGGCACCTCGTCGCCGACAAAGTCGCAGTCCAAGTTGATAACCGCCGCCGTACCAGAAGCGGAAAGCACGCACACGTCCTCTCTGCGGAATATACAATAGTGAAATAAAAAACCGAACATACATAAAACAAGGGATTATTTTGAGAAACTTGTTAAAAAAACATGCGTTTTAATTTAAGTGCAAAATCTTATTCAAAAGTGAATTGGTTTAAAAACCTTAAAATGCTCGTAATGTCGGAGTTATTATTATTTTACACTTTCCGTTGTTTACTCGAATACGACGAACGATAAATAGTTTTCTAGATTTTATCGCGTTTATTCACTTAACTATTATTTTAAATTTTTTTATGACCTTTTAGACTTTTCCCAGGGTCCATGGAAACAGGAAAGACTAAGAATCTGGCTACCGTTTAAATTTATGAAAATGTAATAATTTTGTCAAATTTGTGTATTGCAACTTAAGGTCTTGCATTTGAGTGGTTACTTAATTTTTGAAGAAAAAAGATGTATCGCAAGCAAAGGTAATATAATTAATAAGTCAGTAGTGGTAGGTTATGTAGTAGCGTTAGTGTCACGAGACGTAATGTCAGGAGAAGTTGTGTCGGTAGTAGTAGTGTCGGTAGTAACAGTGTCAGAAGTAGTAATTTTGGTAGTAGTAGTAGTGTTGGTAGTAGTACTTTCGGTAGTAGCAGTGTCGGTAGCAGTAGTGTAAGTAGTAGTGAAATCAGTAGTAGTAGTAGTAGTAGTAGCAGTGTCGGTAGTAGTAGTGTCAGTAGTAGTAGTAGAATTAGTTGTAGCAGTAGTGTCAGTAGTAGTAGTCGTTGTGTCAGTAGTAGTAGTAGTAGTAGTGTCGGCAGTAGCAGTGTCAGTAGTAGTAGTGTTGGTAAAAGCAGTGTTGGTAGTAGCCGTGTCAGTAGTAAGAATAGTAGTAGTGTCGGTAGAAGCAGTTTCGGTATTAGTAGCGTCAGTAGTAGTAGTAGTATTGGTAGTAGCAGTGTCAATAGACGAACGGACAACCAGCTTAGCGCAGTAGTTAGCGACAATGACTGCTGCGCCAAAGGAACTGGGTTTGAGTTGCACCGCGAGAAAAATGTTGTGTGAGGAACGTAGTGTTTTTCTCCTGTCTGGGTGCTTCTATAAACATAATATGTATTTAATTACGAAAAAAAAAGTAAATCTATGTATTTATCACTCATCTAGTGTTCATAGTACAGGCTTTGCTTAGTTTGTGGCTAGACGATCCTCTGTTAATTGTATAGAAATATTATTATTATTAGTATTTCTATACAATTAGTGTCAGTAGAAGGGGTTTTAGTAGAAATAGTGGCAAGAGATTATTTAGTTTTTAGTATTTAATGGTGGCATCTCACCGCACGGCCACCCGCTCGCTGTACGCCAGCACCGCGGTGCACCTCAGCGCGCGCGCGTGCGCCCGCAGCTCCGTCCTGAGCTCCGCCCACCACGCGGCCCGCGACACGCTCTCGCCGCCGCCGTCCACCAGCTTCACCGAACGCGCGCACACCGTGCCCCCTGTATTTGATAAAGACGCCACGAATATTCGGCGACTATTCGGTGTTCGGTCTAGTACGCATTGTTCGACCGAATACCGAACACTAAAACATGAGCGAAGACAGATCATATCACTCAAAGTTATATGTGTTCGTAACCAAATTACAATACTTTTGTATGTTAAATTGATCGAGTGGTCAGTTGTGATGGATAATGTAAGATAACTTTTTACGTCATTAAAGGATAAAGATTTCAGAAAATTACAACATTCTTGAAGAAGAACAAAAAACTTCAGCTAATACTTGTTACGATCGGTTGCGACTTAAGTTATTTATTGTTAATGTGCTCGATAACCAAAAATCTGCCTCCGTAGCCTAGTGATATGGGTGTGTGCTTTAGTAACCGGAGGTCGTGGATTCAAATCCTGCGGGGACTCAACAAATTTTCATTGTTGTTTCAATTTGGGCCGATCACCCAATTGTCTGAAAAGTAACATGATCCATGCGTCGGATGGACATGTAAATAGTCGATCCACCCACCAACCCGCATTGGACCAGCGTGGTGGGATACGTTCCAAAAACCCACTAATGGATAGGAGAGTATTAGGGGACTTCTATGTCCAGCAGTAGACTATCATAGGCTGATGATGATGAACCAAAATTTATTTTGTGCCGAATGTCGAATATTCAGCGTTACCGAATATTTGGGATTCGGCCAAATTACTATTCGTGGCAACTCTAGTATTTGATTTATTAATTTTGCCCATGGTTTACGAACTACATATAGGAGGATTTGCAAATCTCAAACTCAATCGTAATTTTTAATAAAAATACATTAATTTTTGTTTTACTGAATTGGTTTCAGAACTTTATTTAAGTAAACTTTTCCGTCTATAATACATAGGTAACTGCTTGCTTTTAATATAGAAGTATACCATATTTTCAGGACGGATTCAGATTGAGGTACGAGGTCGTGTTAATCTTTTGATAGCCTAACTACTGAGATCTGTCGAACATCGACAAGATGACCACTAAAGATATACTACAATAAGTTATTGCATAATCAACATTCTTAACAACATCACCCTAAATATGTTTTATGACTATTTATGAATATTTATAGTATTGAAGTATTTTAACAGCGTGTAAGTAAACTTTAAATACTTCTTTAACACGCAGCTTAACGAAAAGCCACTACGAAATAAAAAATAAAAACACAGCTAAAAATCAACACGTATCGAAAAGATTTTTACAACACCGAACTTAGATACAATTGTCAAAATATAGTAGGTCAAAATAAACAGCATGGATTAAGTCTTGTATGACCATATCATTATAATATATACATGCATTTCTTTACAACTCACCAATATGGACGATGAACCCTGGCGGGTATTCCGTCATCGTGAGGAATGGGTACTCCAGCAGGTCCAAGTTGTTGCTGTTCATAGACGGCTTCAGAATCGCACCACCACCATTTCCGGCGTTGTTCAACGACGTGTTCAATGAACTGCCTAAAATGCAATTGTATTAGTCAATAAATAATCACCTTCAATTTACAAATCAAAGCTACATAGCTATCTTTATAAAGCCCCTGATTAAATTGGCTAAATGTAATTATTAGTATTTCTTATTTGGCTTCACATTGCTTCCAACTTTGTTTTTTATCGCTAATAATTCTCATTTTTATTGGCTTATTCGCTTACACCAATAAGCCAATAAAATGCTTTACTTAAAGGCGCATGCGTTTAAGAGTACGGTTTGTTTACGTAAAAATTCACCAGCATCTAAAAAATCCAACGAAAGAAAAAGCTGTCCTATGGTACTTTATGGTTTATAATCGATTACTTGGAAAATTCCTAAAATAAAGACGCCACTGATGTATGAATTTTTTAAACAAACCTTATTTACCTCATCACCTCATAAAATCAATTGTAAATCAGGTTATATAAATATAGAAGATAGTTTACAGAAACACTGAAGAAAGAACAATTTGAAAATGGTTAATAAATGTTCAACGTGAATATAGTAAGCCGGTTCAAGTTGAAAACGAGGGTTTTACACTTGGAGTTCATTGAAAAAGGCCTATGTCCAGCAGTGGACTAATAGGGGCTTATTATGATGACGATAATGAATACTCAGATAGTTCGAAGTTGATACACGGGTTAGATATAAAATAGGCATCAATAACAATAAGGCTCATCTAAAAGTAACTTAGCTTAAAGACAAACCTTTAGGCGTGATGCTCAAATCCGAATCAGACGATCGGCGGTGTATGCCCACCGGTATAGATGAGGCGTTGACGGATGCGTTCTGCGCGGGGTCGAACCCGGCGCCGGATCACGACCACCGTACGACTCGTGTCGCGTGTGACGCGGCGACCCCTTATCCTTGTCGCCCTTATCTCCTTTATCTCCCTTATCCGCTTTCTCCCCCCTATCTCCCTTATCAGCCTTATCTCGCTCGGCCCTGTTGGAACGGCACGCTGCATGCAAGTTACCACACACGCTAGCACTGTTAGTGTCACGCCTATCATCTACACCCTCTACGTCTAGACTTTCGGTGCGATCCAGACTGCTCTCAGGCAGCGATGGTATACTCTCTAATGGAGCGCCGCTAAGTATGGGATGGAAGTGTTGCAACATCGGTGCGCTTGTTAACTTGCATGGAATGATGTGGTTAGGGTCTGAATCGTTGGACATTTCGGCTGGGACGATCGACTCGACGACAGACGCCGATTCTATACTGTCTTGTCGGACGAGTTTCTTTTTGTCTTTAGCGTTTGATTCGCTTTTGTGGTCTTCATTTAATGGAGATTTAGCTTTCTATTTTCCTAGATACCTCGACCTTCTCCAATTTTTCGTTGACGTCATCGAAAAATTTCTTATCACTAGTTTTGATCGGTTCTGGCGATGTTGGTATAAGCAGGGATTGAACTTTATCTATCAATATGGTTTCCATTGCCGTTTGGACCAAGCCTGTTGGTTTGAGTGCCGGCCTGTCCTTTCTGAAGGAGATCTGGTCACGAAAACTATGGTGACTCTTACTGTGGTGGCCAGAAGGACCACTAAAAGATGCGCGCGAGACTGGTTCAGACCCGATGTACATTGAGACTTTCGCAATGCCCGTTTCGTCGCTTTTGTGAAGTCGAGTTGCCTCGAATGCCTCTCTATCAAGGCTTAACAAATCGGTATAAGAAAGGAACGGCGAACCCAACACAGTTTCACTGTGCGTTTTAGAAGTAACATCGGAGGCGGAACCAGGCTGACTCATAGCGGTTGTGGGATGATCGTGCTTTTTCTTTGGTCTTAGGGTGTAGTGGGACAAGCTTTTCATCATACTACTTTTCGTAATCTTAGACAGCTGGCGCTTAATACGTTTGGATGAACGATACACAAAGCCCTTTTTATCTACCGGGGAAGAAGGTGCGCTAACACTTTTAGAAGCTTTTTTATGAGCAAAGGGGTTGTTTACTTTTATAGAGCTACTTAATTGAATTGCTACGCACTTGTTGTCGTCCTCATTAGAAATCACTTTAGAGCATGATGCGACGCTTTCATCCAACACAATTTTTGTCACATCCTGCTTCGCATTATCCTTAGTATTCATATTTTCACGGTCCTTATCCTGATCAGGATTAAGTCTGACATTCAACGCATTTGCATCGTTTGAATCGATCTTTTCTGTTGTCTCATTAGCTTCTTTATCGATACAGCGCTCTTTTCCATCAGTGACAGGCACATGAAGGGAAGATAATTTCTTCTCCATTTGCGCTATAAAATCAGGGTCTGCATCGTGACTTAATACTGATTGGACCACAGAGCTAGTGGTCTCAACAGCTCTGTCTGTATCAGGTTTAATTTCAAAACTCTCATCGTCTTCGTCAGAAGTCGTGTATTCCGAGCTACCGACCGATAGCGCGGAAGAAATAGATCCGTAAAAGTCACCGTCACCAGGTAACTTTAGTAAATTATCACTCCTCACTACCGTAGGGGTGTTAGGACACGATTCAGAGATTTTCCTCTGCCTTCCATCATCGTTACTAGTGTCAATGTTATCGCTCTTAATATTCTCCAATGAAGTGCAATGTATTTCCGGTATATGTTTCGTACTACCAGTCAAATCACTATTGATGGCAAGGGTCATGTCTCCCCTAACTTTTTCATCATCAGACACATTCAAAGTCGGTTCAGATTCGCTCGTTTGCCTCATAGTGGATGCGGGTGAATGTTCAGAATCCTGGGATTCAGCGATACAGGCAAGACTTGTCTGAGCATGTATGACCGATCTCGCTAATATAGACGCCATGCCTATACCCTCGTCTTCATTGTTAATAACCTTGCGAATTTTAGGTTTCTTTAAGCGTTTCAGTTTCTTAAACTCATTTTTGATATCTGATATCGATATACGCGAGTTATCCGACGAATTGGATTTCAGAGACACTTGATCGTCTTGTTTTTCGCTCTTACGCGTCCTTGAGGCGGAAGAGAAGCGTCTTGTAAAGAAGTTGTTTTTTATCTTCTTCATCGTCTGAAAAGGACCCGAACTATCAGAGTCATAATCGCTGGACCGGTTCAGCAATCTATTTAGGTCTGTCTGATCCTCTGATAGATGCCTCAAACTCTGCTGCGAGACGTATTCCTCTTGGTATATAGACCTATCGCCAGTATAGAATTTAGCACTTGGCTCTTTCAGTTCAACGCTTTTCTCGTCTTCGTCAATGTTATCTGGCTCGTCCAACATATACGGTGCTTTTGGGTTTAATATATTCAATAGCTTTAACAGTTCCTCCTGATGATTCTGATAATATTCCGCAAGATCTGACACACTCTCGTCGTCTGTCGCCAAAATGTCCAAATATTTTTTTAGCTGCCTAGTTATAGCCAACGTGGAACACACAACAAACCATGCAAACAGATATTCATGAGTATATAATTTTGTATTAACTGCCTAGTTGATAATAATGGGTTATAAGAAACCAATAGACAACATCGAATGCACATATAAAGCTCGCAGTTCAAGTAAAATAATTACATATATAATATAATATTTATTTATACATTATCTTTATTTATTTAGCAATATTAAAGGATTGTTTATACGATTAAAATTTTATCAATAAGTTTAATAAAATAGTACGTTTAAATATTTACGAAATAGAATTGGTACATTAATTATTACAATATTAATTGGTATTTAAGATTAGGTACTCACTGTTGGGAACACGGCGGCATATTAATAGGTTGGCTTGGAGTCGGCAAAGGGGTTATACTGACGGCGGTGCCTGCGATTAAGAAATTTTATGACTTAATACCACAAATCATAATATAGTAATATATGATTTGTGGTATAAATAATATAGTCTAAAGTTATATCATTACACTTGACTATAAATTTTAAAACATTACAAAACAAAAAAGTGCAGTAGCCTAGAGGCCGTCCTCTCTCATAATAGTAATTTCTTTTCTTACATAAGCTAGAATGAAATATATTTTACATTAACAATGCAACTGATAGCATCATCAAGAACGTCGTCTAGTGTCCGTACCGATGACTTGTTTGTAAAGAACTTTATCATAAATGCTATACTAAATCAATAACAAATCTTTTTTTCTCATCATCATTATCATCATCAGCCGGTGACAATACATTAATGAAATAATTTCGGTGACATAGGTTGTAACGTGGACATTTATTCCAAGTTATATTTTCTTCTAGCATTTATATTTTCTTATACCTATCGCCCTCGCGACCACACCAGCCTCCCCCTCCAAGTCGAAGTCTTGCTGGTATCCCACTACTGCATTGGCGCCTAGCTCCACTGCCTTTAAACCCACCAGGCGTTGAACCTTGAACCGAGAACATAACATTAAACAACTGACAACAAATTATTTTATATATACGTACAAAACTTCGTACAACTTACAAGACGAAACCTATTTACAATTATAAGAAAAGCCACTTGCAAATCAGGCTATAGATAATTTCTTATAAATGTCCGAATTAAATAAAGAAATACTTTAAAATGGAAAATATCTCTTTCTTTTCTTCAATAGGATAAAAAAATGTAGATTTTGTTTCGAATACTCTTCACGAATAATGTGCTTTTGTTTGCTTGAATAATTGTATGCGTACTTTATTAAATAAAATGATTTCACGGATATTATCGCATTCATTTTACATTTTTAAATTCCCGACGTTTCGAACACTTTCCAGCGGCCGTTGCCACGGGTTAGACTGGCACGGCAAAATTATATTTATTTTCTGAAATTTTATTTTCACGTAAGCCTATACCACTTGTCTAGTTTACCGGCCTACCTTTGGCTTGTCTATACCCTATTTCTACTAATTCCTTACCTGGTTACTCAGCTTGATAAAAGCAACCTGCCTCGCCTCGTTAGATGCCCTCGGGGTCCTTATTTTGTCGATCCACTGATATTCAGGGTCATCGTTTACAATCAGCTCTTCGACAAAGCCGTGAATGGCCGTAGCTTTGTAACCAGGTGGTATCATCGGACCTAAAAACGATGACATTTTTTTACAAACAATCAAACAGCACGACGAACATAAAGTTTTATACATTATAAGTGATTGCAGCCAAGTATCTTAAATCTACTTTTGCAATAGCTAATGACTGACTTTGCATAGATCATACAGATAGTATTGATAGTTTGTGACCGAGACGTTAATCGCTAAACGACAATCTACTAATAACAACACTATCACTATCGCTATTATTTCTGTCATTTTCGTGTCACATTAGTCCGTTACAATCTAAACAGTTATTACAGTACCATGTACTATAAACCGGAATGCATCCCGATCTAACGCTACGCTAGATGGAGTCCTAGTATTCATGTCATGGGTTACCATCACTCATCATCATCAGCCTGTGATAGTCCACTGCTGGACATAGGCCTCCACTAATACACCCTATCCATTAGAGGTTTTGAACCGTATCCCACCACGCTGGTCCAATGCGGGTTGGTGGGTAGACCGACTTTTACTTGCCCATCCGACGCATGGATCATCTTTTCAGACAATAGGGTGATCGGCCCAAATTGCCCCAACCAAAAACCTTACCATACCGTAATTAAATAATTATTTTTGGTTAGGGTAATAACCCTAAACAAAAAAAATTATCCGACCAAGTCAAATAAGTCAGTAAAAGCAAAACCTTATACCCCTCAGAGCACTTACAGTGAAAAAACTGGACTCCGCAACTCGAGGTCTTGTATTTATTGAAGTCTGAAAACAGCTCCACTTTCACGATGACGTTTAGCTCGCCACGGATGCCGTGCATCGTGTCGAAGACCGGAATCCAGCCGGACATCACCGCACCTACATCACATACGTACAGGAAGTTATAGCAATGCCTAACAAATGGTCCTACATTAAGGTTCCACTGTATCAGGTGAATACACGAAATTTTCTCAGTTTGTCATGTAATAACAGTTAGCAGTAACAGTTATTAAACTCATCGGCTGATCTGACCTCCACAATCCAAAACAAAACTACAAATACTAAATATTCTATGGATGAATTAGTTGCATAAATTTACTATTTGAAAACACTGACATCCTATAACGGCTGCCAAATATTGTCCTAATAATCGGGACCGACTTTTTACATGCCCATCCGACGCATGGAGCATCTTTCTTCTAAGACAAATGGGTCATGGGCCTATATTGTCCTGATCAACCACAAAACAGCGACAATACTTTTGTTGTTTCATACTTAGGTGTAATGGAATCAATTTCAAAGCTACAAAACATGCAAGCCGTGGGATGTTTGAACATTTTAACACCACTTTGATTTATTTGTCTTTGGTACAATTTCTACTATAGCTTAATCTAGAATGCTGCTGTCGCAAAAACTATAGATCATTAAAATTCCGAGATAACACCAAACATATCAATAAATCTCTATCGTAAGTTTATCGATGTGTTTGGTGATATCTCGATACTTTAAAAATAGAACATGAAACAAGCATTTATTTACAGTATATACAAAGAGCTATAAAAATAATACAGGTTTACGGATTTTATCGCGTTTACAGACTCCAGGGTCCAAGGACACGAGTAAGAGTGACACAAAAATGAAAGGTTCTGAGACCTCGTGTATATTTTAAACATAATTGTAAACTAATTAAACGTTACACTATTGGTGAAGCTGAATTATTTATCGAGCATAACAATCATGCATGTCTTTACCGCGTAAGCAACTGTATATATACGTGAAACGTTGTAGTGTAGTACGTACGTTGTAGAGTTATACGATAGGTAATAAACTACATCTACTGCATCGGTAGTAGCGCGGTGAAGACAGCTTTAGAAACCCGAGTTTGTGGGTTCGAATCCTGCGGTGACTCGAGAACTTTTCATTGGTGTTTCCTGGGTGGTAAAGTCAATGCGGGCGGATTACCCGAATGCGCATAAAGTATGATGATCCATTCGTCGGTTGGGGCTGTAAAGTAGGTTTCGTCCCATTGGATTATAAGAGTATAAAGGTAGCAAAAGTGCATCCGTTTCTGCGCGTACACTTGAGTACTATAATATCCTGTGCAGTTGATTGATCACTAATACGGCCGACGTGGTCGAAAGTTGACATTATTATTTGAAACTACCTCCAGGTGATCCACCAGTTCCCTTCGCGTTGTTAGCCTCTCGGGCCAGCAGCGGAGCTAGGCTGATCACCACCTTGCCAATCGCGTCGTTGGCCGAATACGTGTCGTGGTCCATCAACCTTAGCTGTAGTGGCTCGTCCTGAAGCTCCGATTCGTCCACCTGTTATGAAAAATCAACAGGATACTGTAAAGTTGCGAATATTCTAGAGGGCATCTACCGAATACTCGTGAGAATAAGAGGCCAAGATTATTGGTGCGTATCTTACAAATAATGTGTATGTAAATATATAAGAGTTTTAAATTAATAATAGTATACCATGGTATTAATTGGAATGTGTTTACATGCCACCATGAGTGATACAATTTAAATAACTCAGAACTTCGTACCTGATATAAGTTTGCTGAAGTTTTGACCACATTTTTTGTATTGGAATTTACTATTTTATTCTTTTAAGAAACATATATACGTGACAATGAAGGTCAACGCTTATTATCATTAACGGACAACAACGGCCTCTGTATCATGTACTTTTAGGTACTAAATGGGTCCCCCCTCCATTATATAGTACGATTGGTAAAAATCAGATTATAACTTAGAAGTTTGGCAGTGTATGAACTCAAAATAACCCTAAATCATAAAATTTTCTGTACACCATCGATAAATACCTCAGGGCTATGTTGTTACTCTGTAACCCATTTTTTTTCTATAAAGCTAAATAAAAAATGTATATATTATATTATTCTAAAGGTTATCATCAAATAAGTATCAATATCCATCAATATAAAAAGTCATTAAAACAGGCCGTAAATAGTGTGGTGCATAAATTGATAACAATAAATACAGTTGGAAGTCATAAATAACTTTAATAAGATGTCTGCCTACATCCCACCTCAAGCAATCAAAATAACGACAAAGGACCCTAATTCTGCTGTGTTAAAACAAATTTTTTAAATATTTTAATTTATAAGCAATTCTATTTTCATAATTTGATAAGGTTTCTGAGATAGAATATGAAATTAAATTGCATTTTTAAAAATTTTCAAAATTATCGTTTAAAGTTTATGTTTAACATATAGTTCCGAACTTTCGGTTTGGCTTTCAAGAGTTTCGAAAAATCAATTTCGGCCAGTTTCGGGTTTCTCCGTTGGCCGAAACTTTTCCAAACCAAATGGTTTTCAAAATTTTTCAATTTCAAAAAGGGGAAAGTTGTTTTCGAAACTCGATCAGTATTTAGTTCAGACAAACATTACAAGTTTGACAAAAGAAATTGATGATTCTTTAGAAAGATGAGGAGGGAACAAATAGTAGGAGAACAAAATATATACTCCTTGGTAACCAAAAATAAATACGAATAATACTGGAAAGTGTAGCTCAGATATTTGTTGTGTTAATAAAAAATCTTTTAGTCTCTTTACTTTTTTTCTGAATGTAGTCATTTGTTTGCTATGTGTGGTAAAATGTTCTCGAAAAAAGAGAAAACCCAAGTGCGACCTTGACATTAAAAACCACTGTTATAAAAAGTTAACAACGCATGAGATTTACTGCGGCTCAAAAGCAACACGAGAAGAGACTGCTCTGTCATAATCAATTGTCGCAAAGTGGGCTTCTTAATTTCGAGTAGGGAGAACGTACACGGAAGACGAACATAGTTGCAGACTTGCATCGAAGCCAGTAATCGACAAGAAACAAGTTTGGCGTGAGGTGGCGCCTTATAGAATACTGCCTCCCCATGTCTTTCCGTGGGAGTCGTAAGAGACGACTAAGGAATTAAGAAACCAACGATTCACTGCATCTTTAGCTCTACGTCAATCGTACTGTCTAGGCGGTCCATTGGCTCAAGGGGGCTAAGACAAGAGAGTGGGCTTGCGGTTTGCGCAGCTTGTCCACTATAATCAAAATCACGCGCCAATGACCTTTGCCATCTTGTTTATTTGGATTCCAAAGATTCAAAAGCCCTGCGGCGATCGAGTTCTGGTGGTGGAGTTTCCAATTTAGTGATACTGGTCTCTAGTTGGCACTCGGCACGTAGGCGGCTAGACGAGAGTGGTCGCTCATGACTCGATTCGAGGCGGGAGTACGGGTTCGGCAGCACGACTAGTGGTCTGCTTTGTCACTATTTGTCATATTTAGGAACGATATGCTGCCGAATCTTGGTGTCTTTATAAAGAGATATTAGAAGGCTGGACTCCTTCCACCTTAAATGCTTGCGGTCTATCCTTCGGATCAAATGGCAGGACCATATATCCAACGCAGAGGTTCTGCGGCGCACTGGCATGCTTGGCATGGAAGCTATACTAATGAAATGCCAACTTAGAGGGTCTGGGCACGTCCTGCGCATGGATGATCGCCGTTTGCCAAAAGCAGTGTTTTATTCTGAACTTAGTGTTGGAAAAAGGAAAACGGGGGGGTCAATTCCTAAGATATGAAGACGTTTTGAAACGCCACTTGAGTCATTGCAAGATCGCACCAGAGAAATGGGAAGAGCTTGCCATGCGAAGCTCGAAATGGCGTGTTGATACTCAGATTGGATTTAAGAAGTTTGAAGAGTCTCGTCTTAAAGATCTGGAAACGAAGCGTGTGCTTCGGAAAACCCGCCCAAAGGTCACCTATACATACACTTATAATACTTCAGGAGTCCTTTATTGTACGCAGTGTGATCGCACTTTTAAGACCAAAATCGGATTTGCAAGTCATGTTCGGGCTCATCAAAGAAATAAATAGAGAGGTCGCCGTTGTCGGATACGACAAGGAGGCCATCATATGGTTTGCGGGTATGGCCTCAATATTTTCGGACTCACATGTAATATTGTTGTTTGATTACCTGGAGCATGGAACCATCATTACAGATCATGCAGCTTTAATACGAGGTTGAGAATACCGTCAATGATAAAAAAGCGGCAAACTTTGACCGGGCGAGCTGTTTCATCTTGCCAACGTACCGGCACATAGGTTGGCATTAGCGATGGCCACCGTTCAGCATGCTAGCGTACAATTTGTTGAGCATCCCCCTCTTCACCAGATCTGGCACCTAGCTATTTTTCATCTTTTCTCCAAATTGATACAATACTTAAGAGAAAACATGTGTTAAAACTATTTATAACAAGTAAACGATCCCGTGGTGACCTTTTTGCAGGACCAAGACAATCCTTTTTTTAAAGGAATTGAAGCATTGGAAACTTGGAACGCTGGACTTGGTGTGTAGGTGGACTTGGAGATTATGTAGAAAAATAAATAATTAAGCTATCATAGTCATTATATTCTATCTCATTTTTACTTTTTAATTCCCCCTCGGAACTACAAATACAACCCAAAGTATTAATTAGTAAGATTTCAAAATACCAATACTTAGTTTTTAATATTACTAATTTATTTATTAATATCTCATATTGCTATAAGAAATTTACTTGAAAAAAAATTATATATTTTTAATATTTTATTACACAAAAATATTATTAGCAACTGAAATAAACAATTACCACACGTTTAATATACTGTCTCCATTCCATGACGAAAATAAAGCAAAATAATAGGCATAAAAGCTCCATATTTTAGTATTTTAAGAATTTTTATACTTGATCACGTGAGTTTCGGTTTCGGTTTCGGTTTCGGCCGAAACTGAAGCCACGGCCGAACTTTCGGTTTCGGTTTCGGTTTCGGCCGGAAAAACAGTTTCGGTCGGACTCTACTACCTTAAAATTATACATCGATATTAATCTATACATACAAGCTCGCTATGAAATTCTAGATAGAACGCTATTCGTCACTAGCAAAAAAATCTATACATCAAATGAAGAACCCGTGGCAACATAACATTGCTCGTGAAAACTTTATGGCCACTCGTAAAATGGCGGTGAAGACATGTTAAATATATTGCGATTTAAATACTGGGTAATATTTGACGTAAACTGGTATTTTTATTTGGTCTATTTTATTTAAACTGTGATCTATAGACGCCGAGTACTTAATGTTACGGCAATGAAAAAGAGCAACGAAAATATTGTCATGTCTAAATGTATTTATAATGTCAATGAGGTCTTAACTATGGTCAGAATCCTTCCTGGTATTCAGCTAGATTTTTCAAGTGGACTTCTCTTATCAAGATTCTTAATCCTGTGACTCACCTATCGTGTGTTATTGAGTTTGTTTTTTAAACTTTAAATGCCGGTAAGCTTTAACGAACGATGAACATGGTTCAGATATGAACTCTACCAAATAATTAAAAGTATTAACTCGTAATTATAATCAGTTCACGTCGCCGAGCAATCAAATTAAACAAAATGAACATTTACAAGAACGCGAAACGAATATATCCGTCGCACACCGCACCATCTGGGTGAGTACCTTAGCTGCAAATCAATAGTATGGAAACATTAATATCTTCCGGTTTGCAGGGCACCGTAGGCAACCACAGGTAAACAAGACGTATTAACATACAACTCCTGTCTCAGGGCGGAAAGCGGATTTGTGGTGACTTACGCTGCGCTCCTTATGTGAAGAGCGTAACGTTAACCATCAAGGGACCGTCCTGCTCGTCTTCATAGTTCAATCAATAAAAAAGGAGATCACAACATCTTGTTTGGATCAATTGTTTATAGTTGGTAGGTCCCCCTTCTACAGAGGGCAGTTTGGGGTGAGACCACCGCGGTGCCTGTTTCTGTCGCAAAGCAGTTGTGTGAAATCGCTACTGTGTTCCGGTTTCAAGGGTACCGTAGTCAGCGTATTTACTGGGCAATCAAGACGTAACATCCTATGTCTCTTGTCCGTTTGTAATAACTCTGGTACACTCAGTATTATCGGTTACACTTTCCATCAGGTGGCCCGACTATTGTGACTGATGTAGCATGAATAAGCGTGTATAAAAATGAAGAAATATAGTCAATGACATGGAGCGGGTAGTAATGCCAACTTTTTAATCGTCCGTTGTCAATGACAGTGGAAAGGGCACTGTGACGAACGACGTACGAAACTATTTTCAACAATCATATTTTTTTTGTCAACCATTATCATGAAAAAACCTAAACCAATAGTTTTATCTTTCAACTTTAAGAGTGAACGTCGATACCGATACCGGCTTCCCAGATAAATTCTAATCTTCTACAAGCCTTCACGTTTTCTTCTATTTCCATATTCTACAAACTATACACTACAAAATAGCATTTGATCAAAACGTTCAACGATAGATTTCACATTTAATAGAGCTAGATTAAAAACTAATGACATTCTATCATCTCGATCGACGGCATAGAGACTTCATTTAACGGCCTCCTATAGCATCGATAAACAAACACACAGACGGCAGACACTCAGCAGACACATAATCAAAAATAGAAATAAATAACACGTGCGAAGTCGTCATCAAAAAAAACGTACGAAACGTTTTATTACATCAGTGCTATTTCGATATAAATGCAGCATAGATGTAGTGAAAAGAAAATCTTTTCTTCCGGAAATCTCAATTATGGTACACGATGACACCCGAATTGCCAATGTCCTATGATTTTATTAAATAAGTGACATTTTCATATCCATTAATACGAAACAACGTCTGAAGACTAATGTCTTCAACCAGCGTATGTTGCCAGTGATTAAGCATGGCGCTGAGACGTGGTCCTTCACTGCTAGCAGCATGAGTATGCTCCAAGTCGCTCAGCGAGCTATGGAGCGGGCTATGCTCGGAATTTCTCTGCGTGATAGAGTACGTAATGTAGACATCCGACGTAGCTCGTAGAGTTAGCAAGCTGAAGTGGCAATAGACCGACCACATAGATCGTCGAACCGATAAACGATGGGAAGGTTCTCAAGTAGCAGCCTTGTACTGGTGATGGTAGTGTGGGACGACCCCCACAAGTTGGAGTGACGACCTGTGCAAATGTGCAGTAAGTCGATGTAAGTTCGTGGGGAGGCCAATGTCCAGCAGTAGCTGATAGCACATAAATCTTACGTAGTTTTCTTCGATGATATCCGCTAACTTTAATCTAGCCAAATTGAATATGAAGAATTGACAAAATGAAAGTTAAATGTTAAACACTAATCGCGCTACTAAGCAAACGTTTTCTTATTGGTCAATGGCGGCCATGTTAGAACTAAAGATGCCACGAATATATAGCTACTATTCGGTATATCGGACTCAAAGGCCTTTTGGTCACTTTTCCTGGTATTCAATATTCAACCGAATACAGAATACTAAATCTGAAAAGTAAGATAATCCATGCGTCGGATGGGCATGTGAAAAGTCCCTACACCCACCAACTCGCATTGGACCAACGTGGTGGGATACGGTCCAAAACCCCCTAATGCATAGGGGTGTATTAGCCTATGTCCAGCACTGGACTTCCACAGGGTGATGATGATGAAATCATCAAAAGAAACATCATATTACTCAAGGCTAACTTGTTATGAATAAAAACAAGCTTTCCAGCATTTGTTGGTAGCTAACGATTAAGTTTTACGTCGTTTCAGGATAACAACTTCAGCTAATTACTTTACTACACACGCTTCTCGTGAAGAAGAAAGCTAATGGTTGTTATGATCAGTTACGACTTATGTTAACGTGCTTGATAACTAATCATTTCGTGTAGAATGTTCGCCAGCCGAATATTCGGCACTTCGGCCGACAGCTTCGCCGTATATTCGGTATTCGGAATTAGGCCAAATCACTATTTGTGGCAACTCTAGTTCAAACCCGATGCGATGTTTGACCACTAGAGTGCCCAATATTTTTGGCGACATTTGATTTGATTCAATCTCTTCTTAATTAGCTAAACTAAAATTTATAATTTTGTTTAAGTTTATAACTGCGACATTCGCGAAGTGGCCGGTGTGGGCTGGATGAGAATAGCCGAGGGTGCGAAGTGGTGGCGTGCTTTAGGGGAGGACAGCAGTGGACTGACACAGGCCGATAACGATGATGATAGTTCATAATTAACAGAGACAAGCAAATTCTTGACAATGATAGTGGTCAAGTGTCATGCAGTTTTAGTTACTAATTGTAGTTACAAGAAGTCACTAAAAAGTGTTAAGGTTTACATTACTAGATTTAAACGTACAGCAACTGCAAAAGTAATGTAATTATTTCTGAGGGTCACAGTAATAAAAAGTTTACAGCAGTAAAGAACATGACAGTGTAATTAATTTATGACATTATGAAGTAATACCTAACTTATGACAAATCAAAAATTTGCAAATATTTTGTATCACTGCAGACACTTAATTGTTTAAAACTGTTTAGCTACCGTTTAATATAACAAAGTAAATATTAAAAAATTAATTTGACATTATAGTTGTTGTCTATGTGAATACATTATATCCATACTTGCATATATATGGATATTTGTTTGTGAACAACAAACCAAACCAAAAACATGTTCTATAAAACAGCTGAAGGCATGTGAAATCACTGATAAACAGTGTAAGACGAAAAGTGACCCTTAAATTATTTACATATTCTGTACAAGGATCTGCGATAGGTCTATAACTAGTTGGCACTGCTATGATTTCATATGAGTTCAGCCATAATGTAGAATATATTTTCAGTGCTGTCTTGCAAAGGTTTTAATTGTTTAATTACATATAATTGTCCTATTTGGAATACATTTGATAAGATATAGTATTGGATAATATACACAGGAGCAGGAGTACATTTAGCAAAATGCCAACAGACTTTTTTAACATATAGACCCTTTCTTAAAAGAAATTATTTTACTAAAAGTATCATATTTATTTTGATTTCTACCCCTGTGTTTTAAAATCTTTTTCAAGTTTCAGGTTTGGGGGCAAATAATATTCTTCAGTAAGTAACTGTAAAAGAATTGTAATAATTAAATAATGATTTGATAGGAATACAGCAATTTTAATAACAACTTTTAAAATTGTTTTATCCTGTTTATTGGCCTGTTTTAAAGCTGTTCTTCATAGTTCGCATTGCTATGCACACATAGTAATCAATTTAATAAGATTTCTTACCTCAAACCTGTACCATTCCGTACTGTTCCAATGTGGATTCAAGGACTTCCGACACACATCAGTCTTATGCGTTACACCACCGAATTTTATCTCTACAAAAGCATCCGTCGTATCGCCCGCTCGGTCCATCACCGGTAAATTGCGACCCGCAAGAACTTTAACTTTAATTTTCCCAGGCATTTTAGATTTATTTACACAAACACTTCACGTTTAATCTCGAAAAACTTGGCAAATGTGATCTAAACACAACACACACAAAGTCTTCTGTCACGTAAAATTAGCATGTTCGTGTCGTCTAATCAGAAAAAATAACACCGATTATGATCTTATCAATTACACAAAGTAGACACTCATGACTGTCCTATTTCGAAAGGCGAATGCTCTATGAATAAAGGCAGTCTTTTTATTTCTTTATAATACATAAATAAAATTCAAAAACTATCGGGCTAGTATCGCGCGTAAACATTTAAAAAGCACAGCGTATTTTTGGCGCGTTCAACGTTTTTGTGATATAAACACAACTCCTTTAAGCGCCTCCACTAAATTATTACGTTACTGTATCAAAATCTAAGAGCAGTTTAAAAATAGATATGAAAGATTTTAAAAATAATCTAAGACCCGAGGGACACTTTCATATCTGTCATGGTGACAACTAGAGGACAGACATAGTACAGTGTTTCAATATAAAATAATATATATTTTTCATTGTTCATTAGCTTTTTTCGCGTGTTGTAAAATAATATATTGATAGATTTTTGCCAACAATATATTTATAGTTTACAAAAAACAAGAGCAGACACGGTATTACTAATTTTGAAGCTATAATGCGTACTTAATAAAAATTCAAAAGCTTTCATTATTGTCTGTATAAAATCTCAAGTTCCGCATATTGCACTAATGTAACAAAAAATCATCGCGATACCACTGTGTTTAATGCGAAATAGAAAGACGAAACGAAAATAACTGGCTTTATATGAGAGTGTAGCGGCAGCTACAAATACGATTGAGTGCATCATCCTCCGCATAACGCGTTCGTCATTCTCGGAAGCGCGCGGCGCATAAGGCAAGTCGCGCCCAACGCGTATGCGTGACTCGCGAGTGTGTAACAAATGACAATCCATCTCTATCTCTTTCTATCATTAATCCGCCAACTTACTTGTTCAACACCGACCAATAGTATAACTCAGATCGTGTATAAATATGGCCCATTTTATTTAATAAACATTTCTTCTACGCTACGCAACAACAACCGGAGTTTCAGTCTCTTCCCTCAAGCCTCAACATTCAATTACCTATAATAGAAAGAGAGAGAGACAGTAAAACACGTGCACGCCGCACGGCTATAAACTATAGCAAAAAGTGTCGTTACAACTTTCTTTTTTACATTTATCTATTCGGTCTTGTATGATTGTATACACAATAATAACAAAAACACACAAGTAATCTTGTATGCATTATAAATAAATTGTACTACTAACTGGATGATGCCAAGAAAAAAAATAGTAGACCTTCACATTTAGCAAAAAAGCCCCCTAGGGGTATGCAAGAGGGCTTTTACTTTTAACAATTTGGCTGCTGCAGCTTTTATTCAGATAATGCTTTTACCTTAAATCCTGGTACTTTTGCCACTATTTCCTCGCTGAACTTACTTACATTCACTATATTTTCTTTTGCACAGTTTAATATATTCATAAATGTTAACATTTGTAATCATCATCAGCCGGTGACAGGCCTCCCCTAATACATCTCTATCCATTAGGGGGTTTTTGGACCGTATTCCAACACGCTGGTCCAATGCGGGTTGGTGGGTAAACCGACTTTTTTCATGCCCATCCGACGCAAGGATCATCTTACATTTCAGTAGTGTCCGACCGAACTTTCGGTTTCGGTTTCGGCCAAAAATCAAGTTTCGGCCGCAGTTTCGGTTTTAATTTCAAAATAGTAGCGAAAGTTAAATGTATAATTGCTACAATCGAGCTCAGATCAGTCGATTTTAGTTCAGACAAACATTCCAACTTTGAAAAAAGAAATTGATGATTCTTCTAGAAAGACGGGGAGGGAACAAATAGTAGTGAAAACAAAATAAATACTCCTTGGTAACCAAAAAATAAATACAAATAATACTGGAAAGTGTAGCTCAGATATTTGTTGTGTTAATAAAAATCTTCCAGTCTCTTTACTTTTTTTCTGAATGTAGTCATTTCTTTGCTGTGTGTGAAGAAATGTTCTCGAAAAAAGAAAAAACCCAAGCGACCTTGTCATTAACAACCACTGTTATAAAAAGTTAACAACGCAAGAGATTTATTGCGGCTCAAAGGCAACATGAGAAGTGACTGCTCTGTCATAATCAATTGTCGCAAAGTGGGCTTCTTAATCTCGAGTAGGGAGAATGTACATGGAAGACGAACATAGTTGCAGACGTCCATTGAAGCTAGTAATCAACAAGAAACAATAAGAATATGCTGCCATATTCGAAAAAACTGTTTTTAGCGATTAAAGAATTACCATCTGATACCTAATCCCAAAACGAGCTTTCATAAGAGGTACTCAACGCATATTGACACAAATTTTGAATATAAGAAGTCTTCGCAAGATGGGTAGCCGAGAATCAGAAATAAAATCGACTTCGAAGATATCGTTGGACAAGTTTTAAGATTCTAAAACTTTAAATCTAGTTTTGTGGCAGTGGACAAACACGGTTTATCCGAAGGATCTTCATGCCGTGGCCGTGGTATATGGCCTGGCGGGTATAGCCTCAATATTTTGGGACTCAGAAGTGATATTGTTGTTTGATTACCTGGAGCATGGAACCATCATTACAGATTATGCAGCTTTAATACCGAGGTTGAGAAATGCCGTCAATGATAAAAAGAGGCAAACTTTGAACGGTCGAGCTGTTTCATCTTGACAACGTACCGGCACATAGGTTGGCATTAGCGATGGCCACCGTTCAGCATGCTAGCGTACAATTGGTTGAGCATCCCCCTCTTCACCAGATCTGGCGCCTAGCTATTTTTCATCTTCTCTCCAAATTGATACAATACTTAAGAGGAAACATGTGTTAAAACTATATATAACAAGTAAACGATGCCGTGGTGACCTTTTTGCAGGACCAAGACAATCCTTTTTTTAAAGGAATTGAAGCATTGGAAACTTGAAACGCTGGACTTGGTGTGTAGGTGGAGTCGGAGATTATGTAGAAAAATAAATAATTAATCTGTCGTAGTCATCATATTCTATCTCATTTTTACCTTTTGATCCCCCCTCGGAACTACAAATACAAACCAAAGTATTAATTAGTAAGATTTCAAAATACCAATATTTAGTCTTTATTGCAACAGTCACAATTATTAATTTATTTATTAATAACTCATATTGCTATAAGAAATTTATTTGAAAAAAAAAAATATTTTTAATATTTTGTTACATAAAAATATTATTAGCAACTGAAATAAACGATTACCACACGTTAATATACTGTCTCCATTCCATGACTAAAGTAAAGCAAAATAATAAGCACAAAATCCATATTCCATATTTTAGTATTTTAAGAGTTTTTTACTTGAAGCCACGGCCGAACTTTCGGTTTCGGCCGGAATAACAGTTTCGGTCGGACTCTACTTTTCAGACAATTGGGTGATCGGCCCAATAGCCCTAGTAATTTTTTGTTAGGGCAATTTTTTTTTTGGTTATAACACATGATCAGCCTGTGTTAGTCCAATGCTGGTCATAGGTCTCCCCTAAAGCACGCTTTCTCAATTAAAGGGTTTTTGGATCGTATCCCACCACACTGGTCTGACGCATGGATCATCTTACATTTCACACAATTGGGTGATCAGCCCATATTGCCCTAACCAACTGTTCAAACCCACAACCTCTGGCTTAAAGCACATGAACTTACCACTAGGCTAATGATTCAGTTGAGGGCAATAATATTTGTTGTATTTAATCTTATTCATTAAAAGGTATTAGGAATGCATTTGTGAATGAAAAAATATTATTTTTATTTTGACCAATTGATAATATTGACATGAGTACTGATTTTAAATAAACTGAATCTTCACATATTTACATAGTAATCAATAACAATACAAACTTAGTGAAAGTTATAAAAAAAAATACTGTTATGGTCATTTAATGAGGTCTGTTGTCACAATAATGTTATTAGCACACACTGATTTATTGTTTTAATATATATTTGACATTTGTGTCCAGCACAGTAGATGACAGGTGGTGGTTTTCTAATAAATCTTTATTTATATTTTGCACAACCGGTAACTGCTCTACAGGGGGCTTAGCTCAAACAAGATATGCTAAGTAATATTAACCAAAATGTTTTATCTATCCCCACATCTATTTATCTTTAGTTCTACACATGTAATTTTAAGTAATAATGCTTCCACCCAACAGTCTTATGACTTATACTAAAAATCAACTATTATCTCTTATTTTCTCTAACATTTTTCCTATGTCTTGGCTGTTTGTAGTATTCGGTCTTTTTAATTTGTGTTTAGAAGATAATTTGGGTATAAATCCTTTTACAGATGGCTTAGAATTAGGAACTGGGAATATAGTAGGCTTCGAGTGTCCTCCTAAGCCATCATAAGAAACATCCAATTCTGAGATTTGCTCATACTTCTCAAAGTCCACCTTGGCTGGCTCTTTCTTATGAAATATACTGAGCTTGTTTGTGCCGGCGAAGCCGTCTGATTTTTTAAAGAGAGAGTTCTTCGCAGAGTTAAGGATGGCAAACTGTGATGGCTGAAAAAAAATAACAAATTCTAAATGTTAAAGTTTAAACACACATAATTTATTGATATTAGAAAAAAGAGAAGTTCTATTTATTGTCAATTCATTTAACTTTACTTTAAAAGATTATCCAACTGTTATTTAGGTTTGTTTTGTGAAATGCGTACCTTAATACTTTTGTCAGGTATTTTAGCCGGATGCCTTTGCTGTAAGGCAGCAAGTGCCAAATTGCTTTGTTTTAGTTTCAAGTAAGGGGAGTCTGATGTTTCTATTGAATTCACCATGGTCGTCTGAAACAACAATTAAGTAAGTAAAGAATGGCTTTTATGGCATAAATTAACAAGTAAACAAAGCCTAATATTCCTAAAGACATTTGTACATTCAATATGCTTAAGAGTATGAAATCAAGATGAAATGTATACAGTTGTAGAATAGTTTCAGGAATATTAGTCATTAAAAAAACTAAACTTTTTGTCATTACATTCTTTTGGTGTATATGTTTTTGTTTATAAACCGTTAAGTTTCGGAAATAACAAAACAAGAAGTACAAGTAAAAAAATGTTTACCCCGCAAGAAATTAAGATCACTTTCATTAAAATATCTAGCAGAATTAAAATCTTCTGTTATGTTGTTCTCCAATGAAGTATATTCTTTTGGGTATTGCTCTTGCCAGCATGATTTCAAGATTTTAAATTTTGATAGGCGATTTATCTAACAAGATGTTGAAAATATCAGTATTAATGTAAAACTTAGATTATTTTGATTAGTAAAAATGTAGCCGACAATCACATAGAGTTCAATGATAAAACTAACTTCAATTAATTGCAGGGTGTAATAACATACAACGGTGGTATAGTTGTTAATGGTTTAGATAGCTAGTTGTCACTAATAAAATAATTATAAGGAAATTGTTTAATTCACAGCATTATACGACACTAGGAAATAGTGATAGGGATAAAGAAGGGAAGTATGAACATTTGACTTCTGCAAAACCATTTGCTTATATGGGCACATGCGAAAAGATAGGAAGACACCTTATATGAATATGTTGTGAATATTTCAAGGATAAAGGCATGTCCGAAGAAAACATAGTGTGTTTAATGGATGACAGTAAACACTGAGGTTTATAATATTCAGCATGTTAAAAATAAATGGTAGAAAAAAATATGTTGCATCTACCTCAATTTAATAGTATATGGGCACTTGATAGTAATCAATAAATTACTTACAAAACTTATATTGTTAGTTGACACGGGTGAATCAAGTCTTTGTTGTTTCACTGGAGCCAATGTCTCTATTGTGGTAGTGTTCTCGCCAAAAGCCTCAATAGCATTCCTCTTATTTTCTTTCGATTTTTCTTTTTGTAATTCTGCGATTTGATCTTCAGCTGACCTATTATAATTGGTAAATAAGGCAAGTAATACAATTAATTAATAATCGCAGGGAATACATGTTCTAATAAAGAACACAATCTAATTAGGAGCTTGTGTATTGATTTTATTTTATGAGCAGATTGCTTTAAAATTTCAAAACATTTTCAGTGATCACTAAAATAATCTAATTGAAGTTCAATCTCCAGCATAAACATATTTATCTTGACACCCTATAAGATGTTATTAATATCTTCTCGAACATAGAAAAGTATGAAACCTTTGATTTACTGTAATATAGTGTAGTACACGGAGGATATGGGCACGGGCGATAAACGACACTGGGAAGACGATATTAGCTACGGCCATTGCTCATGATCTGGCTATCGTTAATAGTTTCTTCAAATAGAAGCCTGAACATATCGTCACGTACAAAAGCGGCTCTCACAGTACACAAATTGATTATCTACTTACAAACAGAGCTAACATTGCCCGAATAAAGAACCGTAAGGTGATACCTGGAGAATGCTCACAGCACCGCGTCGTAGTCATGGACATTCATGTCAGGTTTCCATCGAAAAAAGCTTGCAATGCTCAAAACTGCCG
This sequence comes from Lamproptera curius, assembly GCA_029286875.1. Taxonomy (NCBI): domain Eukaryota; kingdom Metazoa; phylum Arthropoda; class Insecta; order Lepidoptera; family Papilionidae; genus Lamproptera; species Lamproptera curius. The sequence goes on along the minus strand of JAGSMT010000177.1, from coordinate 509,845 downwards.
GAGATCATAAAATGGTGGTTACTAAAAGGGAGAAAGCAGATGAATTCAGAAAAACTTGGATCATTTAGCTTGAACATAGACGACGATGTCAACTTAATGTGGAAACAGTGCTACTCACATATAATGAAAGCAGCAAACTCAATCTTGGGACGTACTAAACCAGGGAAGAAAACATCTAGAGAAACTTGGTGGTGGAATGCTTCAGTACAAACTGCGCTACAAGAAAAGCTTTCAAAGCCTGGCAATCCACCAGATCCCAGAGTGATAGAGATATTTACAAAAGAGCTAAAAGAAGGCAAAGAAAACTGTAGCCATTGAAAGGAAAAACGCATTAGGAACACTTTACGCAACACTTGAAAGTAGAGAGGGGCAGAAAGAAATGTACAAGCTTTCAAAAGCTCGTAATAAAGCAACGCAAGATCCAATAAGAACAAGGATAGTTAAGACTCAACATGGAAATATGGTGTACACGAATAGAGACATTTTGGCAGCATGGCACTCTTACTATAAACAGCTTTTAAATGCAACAACAAGAACAGTTGATCTTCCCAACGTAAGTAAGAACCGTATGATACCACTAATAACACCTGAGGAAGTAAAGACTGCCCTTAAGAAAATGTCAAACAAAAAGTCTCCAGGGCCTGATGGAATCCCAATAGAAGCCTGGAAATGTCTTACGGAAAAGGGTATTTATATACTCACACACTTGTTCCAATAGGCTATGGAAACTTCACGTATACCTGACTCATGGAGACTTAGCACCATTGTCCCCCTCTATAAAGGCCAAGGCAGTAGATACGAATGCAACAACTATCGGGGGATAAAGTTGATGTGTCATACGATGAAGCTGTATGAGCGAGTTATAGACGGTCGATTGAGACAGGAGAGCTCCTTATCAACCAACCAGTACGGCTTCGTCCCAGGCTTATCAACTGTGGACCCAATGTTTGCAGTGAGCATGATTGTCCAAGAGTATAGATCTAAGAACAAACCGCTATACCTTGCGTTCTTAGACATGGAAAAGGCATTCGATCGCGTACCTCGGCCAACAATCTGGTGGAGTCTTCGTAAGAAAAATATCCCAGAAAGGTATGTCGAAATCATAGCCGACATGTACAAGGACGTTAGGTCGATCATCAGGACTGCAGTAGGACAGACAAAACCAATAGCAGTTACAGAAGGGGTCCACCAAGGCTCGGTACTGAGCCCATATCTGTTCTGTTTGGTTTTGGATGCCCTTACGGAAAATGCGCAGTCCCTGGTACCTTGGACATTTATGCCGATGATATGGCGATATGTTCGACAACCCGCAGTGAGCTTGAGCATGCCTTAGACCAGTGGAAGCGGTAGTTACAGAAGGGTGGCTTAGTACTGAGCGTTTCGAAGACACAATACATGATTTGCAACGATGCCACTTCAGTACATAGTCCTCTTGTCATTGACGGACAACAAGTCACTAAGTGCGAGGAATACAAATACTTGGGCTCTATGTTGCACTCTTCTGGAAACATTAACGCAAACATCCAACATCGCATAGCAGCTGCCTGGCTTAAATGGCGTGAAGTAACTGGCGTAACCTGTGACAGACGAATGCCTGTGAAACTCAAAGGCTTAGTGTATAAAAGCATGATCAGACCGGTCCTCACATACGGCAGCGAAACTTGGGCTGTAACCCAGCGCCAAACCAACGCCATCCAAGTTGCTGAAATGAAAATGCTCCGGTGGATGTGCGGACTAACGAGACTCGATAAAATACGCAACGAGTACGTCCGCGGCAGTCTTGGTGTACGCGACATCGCCGACAAGTTGCAAGAAAGCAGGCTACGTTGGTTTGGGCACATAAAAAAGAGACCTCCTGATTACGTGGGAAATGTGGTGGCCAATCTGAGGATCCCGGGGTCAAAACCCATAGGGTGACCCAAGAGCAGATGGACCGATGTGGTCAAGAAAGACCTGAAGTCCTGCAATGTCTCCGAAGAGGATACGTCCGACAGAGCGAAGTGGAAAAGGAAAACTAGAAAGGCAGACCCCACTATCAGATGGGAATAATAATTGCCGCGGAAAGAGAGAGAGAGTAATTGCTCACCGTAATTTGGACTGTAAATCGGCCACTAAATTCTTCTCAGCAGCAAGTTGTTGCTTTACAAGTTGTAGTCGATCTCGTGATTCAGTTTTCTTTGATTCTGATTCGCAGAGTGCTCTGTAAAACAATTAGTAGTATGATAGCTTTTACGTAATAATTATTATATTTTATAACTGCAACTTTTTCAAAATATGAAAACAGACAGCGTAAAAAACCATGCTGTGAATCTAGATTTACATTCTAATTATTTGTATACTTATCAACAAAAAAAATAGAATTTATCAATTAAATAACTGTGAATTTGAAAGATAGATATGAAAATTTTTACTTGCCTTTTTAAAGCAGTTGCAAAAGTTGCAATTGTTCTAACGTCTGAATAACCTTGAAGCATCATCTCCACTTCATCGCTTGTTGCATTCAAAACTTTCTGCAGTCTGAAATATCATAGGATTGAATCGATTTATCACCAGCTTAAAATGATGAAAAAAATGATTAATGATGATCATCATTATCATCATCATCAGCCTGATTTAGGTATTAAGGTGCAGAACCTATTGTTTCTTTAATAATGATAAATGTTATGTTGGAAGTATAACAATATTTATCTTAATTTAATCGTCATCATCATCATCAGCCTGTGTTCGTCTGCTGCTGGACATAGGCCTCCCCTATGCACGCCTTCTCAGGGGGTTGTTGGACTGAAACCTATCACGCTGATCTAATGCGAGTTGGTGGGAGGGCCAACGTTTAACAGGTTGATAACCGATGTAACACATAGATCATCTTACTTTTCAGACAAATGGGTGATCGGCCCAAGTTGCCCTGCCCTGCTACTAGGAAACAACAATGAGAGTTTGTTGTTGAGTCCCAACAGGATTCAAACCCACAATATCTTGTTTCTAAAGCACCTGCCCTTACCATTAAATTATGGAGGCAGCAAAAAAATTATTAGCAAATATAAAAAAATTAAAACATATATACACAGAACCCTGAAAAACTAAAGCTTCCATTTTATTACAACCATGCAATGTGAGATGCAGAAAATTAAAAAAAATGTAATCAATGGCTACTTACCCATTCATAGTTTGAATATTTTTCTTAAGACTTTCATTTTCCTCCTTTAGGCGTTGTGTTTCTCTGTTTTGTATTTTAACATATTCAAGTTGCTCTTTCAATGCAGCCACTGCTGAGTCGCGGACAACTAGTTTCTTCTCACAAACCCTTACGAGTTCCCTTTAATTCAAGAAAATGATACTGATGAGAATAAACAAAATTGCATCCAAAACAGAACTTTGCATTGCTGTTACTGAACTGTTGCTGAACTTTGCACTGTTAATAAAAATACAAAATTATTTTCACTTTATTAGAACTAGACTTCTTTAGGGCATCTCTGAAAGAATCGCAATACTAAGAATAAAACTACCCGGATTTAAGGACACCTGGTCTATCATTCAAGTATACGCACCTACAGAGGCAGCCGATGACACCACAAAAGACGCATTCTACTCAGACTTAGCTACGACTCTTGAGGATGCAGATAAAAATGTAATTGTCATGGGCGACTTCAACGGGAAAATAGGAAAACAAAGACAAGGTGAAGAAAGCACCATAGGCGAATATGGAATAGGCAAAAGAAATAAAAACGGTACACGTCTAATAAATATGTGTGAAGAAAATAATCTTACCATCGTAAACACCCTTTTCAAGAAAAAACCGTCAAAAAAGTGGACATGGCAGTCACCAGACGGTGCCTACAAAAATGAAATTGACCACATAGCAACTAACCGACCTACGAGCTTTAAAAATGCCACGGTTATAAACCAGCTCAATTTCTCTACAAATCATCGAATGATACGAGCAACTCTATGGTCCAAAAAACAAAAGACAAGAAAACACTACCAATATCAGACGGTCCGCCAAAACCGTAAAAAATTATTGTCTTGACGCAAACTCAAACTATGGACCCAAAGTTGCTCAAACCTACCGGAGGTTATTGATAGTAGACCAAAGCATATATTGCCATCGACAGTATACACGCATATCTCATCAGCCATCGACGACTCGAAAAAGACAGTCAAGGTTTCGTGACCGCAACTGGCTTGCCGTTCATATTCGATGTCTGATAAGAGAGAAAATACACTCAAGCGGGCGTTTTATCGCTATCCGTCCGAGTCAACCGATTTCCTTTAGGAAACTTCAGCAGAGGTCAGAGATAGGATAGAGTTACATCGCAAAGGCTCGCGGTTAGGTTCGACGGAGACTTGTGCCATCGCACACCGCCTATTGGCAGTTGGCTCGACGAAGTCGGATCCCGCGACGCCATGCCGCCATTATCAAAGCCAACCGGGGCTGTTGAGCTCGATGACTTGAAAAGGCTGAATGCTTAGCCGATACGCTAGAAGAGCAATGTACGCCATCTCGCGCATGTCGCCGACGCGGCCCACCTATCGGAGGTGGACCGTCTAGTCGAACTAGGCTGCCTTACCACCAGAGGGCGATAATTTCAAAGCCAGTGACCCCGGAGGAGGTTCAGCGAAATTATTAAGGGTCTTAAACCCGGTCAGGCACCTTGGCCCAGACCGTATCTCAAATAGAACTCTAAAATACTTGCCAGGCCCTATTGTCTGTGTTTTGGTCAACTATTTTAATATTTTACTATCAACCTTGTACTTTCCTGATGCCTGGAAAGAAGCCATCGTCATCAGTATTCCCAGAGCCGAACAAACCTCTAACCTACCACGGAGTTATCGTCCAATTAGCTTGCTCAATTGCTTGGGCAAGCTATATGAACGCATAATTCTCTTCGGTTGAAAGACCACACCTTCTCCAATAACCTCATCCCAGACGAGCAATTCGGTTTTCGTCCGAAGCACTCGATACTCCGACCAAATTTATCGCCGACGGAATTCATTCTGAATGGCCTTCACCAACCAAACCCGTATCACAGGGGCCGTCTTCTTCGATGTCACAAAGGCATTTGACAAAGTCTGGCACAACGTGCTGTTTACAAGCTGACATTCTCAAAGTGCCGGACAGGCTGGTTCACATCATCCAAGCCTCTTGTCAAATCGCTCTTTCCGATATCGAGTCGAGGCACCCTGTCCACGAAGCCGACCGCTCCAGGCGGGCGTCCCTCGGATCGGTCCTATCACCTTTATTTCGCGCTCTACACGAGCGATATTCCAAAGCCCGCGATGTCAATCTGGCACTTTCGCCGATGACACCGCTCTCTTGTTCGTCGCTAGACCGAACTATATCTTTAAAAAGCTTCAGAACGCGATCAATCGTTTAGAGCGAATGGTTTCGTAAATGGAGAATCGACGTCAATCCCGATAAAAGTGTAGCAATCACACTTTCACCGGTCTAGATTACGTCCTGATTACACGTTACCCCGGTCCTCAACCCAGGCGTCAGGATAGGCACGCGCTGGCCGACACCAGACACTAGGAGACGCTAAAACTTTACGGCCAACGATCCTGGGAAAGGAAGGCCAAATACCTAGGCGTGACCTTCGACTGCAACATGTCGTTCAAAAGTCATATTCAGGACGTTAGGGAGAAAAGGCTTTGTTCGTTTCGACCAGACTCATCACCTAACGAATTCTAACAGTAAAATGTCGCTCAAATATAAACTTTATTGTACAAGGTATGCAACGACCAATCATGGCTATGCATGGCAAACTTTCGCTCACGCATCCTCCAGCTCTAAAGCAACTACAGTAGTTCAAAACAAATTCATCCGCCGCGCCACTGGGGCGCAGTGGTACCAAAGAAATGTAGACTTACAGCAGCACCGAAATTGCCGACACTCCGCGAGCACTTTAAAAAGTTAACTCGCAAACACATAGATAAAGTAATCAACCACAGCAACCCTCTGCTGGTAAAAGCAGAACGTATGACGGCCGATCCAAACGCGTCATGCCAAGCGTAGACCGCGAAACGTTCTTCTCGACCCGGACGAGGAAGGGTGCGAGACTCCGGACCCAACGGTACCCGACATCAGACCCTACACCACACTAGTAGGGATGACCAGCTCACCTGTAGTTCGCCCTCGCTTACGAGCACAGCGACAACACACCGCGCGTAACTAGATAACCCGCGTTCATGGGCGGTTCTCACCGCCCCAGCAATCGATTACTAGTCGCCAGACCGTCGGCGTCCGGTCCGTAAACCGATCTCGACGATCGCTAGAGACATAAACTATGCCTAATTCACGTACCTTCTACGATGGCCTCCATTAGCAAAAAATGGGCCACCTAGTTCGTGGGGACGGAGCTCTCGAACTCTGTTTGATGAAACTTACTAAAGACATGAGTCTGGATGCATAACTTGGATAAAAAAAAAAAAAAACTAGGCTAATGATTCTGTTCAGAGGGCAATAATATTTGTTGTATTTAATTTTAACTAAAACAAATTGACAAATTTACAAATTTGTAATAACTTATTCATTAAAAGGTATTAGGAATGCATTTGTGAATGAAAAAATATTATTTTCTATTTTGAGCAAATGATAAATTGAATGAGTATTGGTTTAAATAAACTGAATCTTTACATATTTTACATAGTAATCAATAACAATACAAACTTAGTGAGTTATAAAAAAATTTAAATGGTCATTTAAAGGTTGTTGTCACAATAATTTATTTTTAACCTGTTTATTGTTTTTTAAACCATATATTTTAATTGTCCCACAGTAGATGACAGGTTGGTTTTCTAATAAATCTTTATTTATTTTTTCCAAACCAGTAACCTTACAGGGCTTAGCTCAAAAAGATATTAAATAATAAACAAAATTGTTAATTTTAAATAATAATTTCCTAACAGTCCTATTATTAAAATCCTTTTATCTCTTATTTTCTTAACTTTTTTCCCTATGTTTGGTGTTTTGATATTGGTCTTTTTAATTTTTTTTAGAAGATAATTTGGGTATAAATCCTTTTCAGTAGCTTAAATTAGGCGGGAATAAGTAGGCCAGTGTCCTCAAACATCATAAAACTCAATTCTGAATTGCTCAACTTCTCAAAATCCCATGGCTCTCTTTCCTTTAAATTCGGTTTGTTTGTGCCAGGGACCATCTGTTTTAAAGGTTCTTTGGGAGTTAGGATGGAAACTGTGGCTGAAAAAATAACAAATTCTAAATTTTAAAATTTAAAAAATTTATTGATATTAGAAAAAAGCTCTATATATTTCAATTCATTTAAACTTTAAAGATTATCCAACTGTTATTTAATTGTTTTAAAATCATCTATCTTTTGTCAGGTTTTTAGCCGGATCCTTTCGGGGCAGCAATGGTGCTTTTTTTGTTTCAGTATGGGAGTCTGATGTTTCTGAATTCACCTTTCGTCTGAAACAACAATTAAATAAATAAAGAATAACCTCAAAATTAAAATAACAAGCTAATATTCTAAAACATTTCATTCAATATGCAAAGTATGAAATCAAGTGAAATGTAAGGATTAGAATAGTTCAGGAATTTTAAATAATTAAAAAAACAAACTTTTTTCATTACATTTTTGGTGTTTTGGTTATAAACCTTGTTTTGGAAATAAAAAAAAATACAAGTAAAAAATGTTTACCCAAAAATTAAGATCCTTTTAAAATATCTAGCAAAATTAAAATCTTCTGTTATTTGTTCTCCAATAAATAATTTCTTTTGTTTGCTCTTAACATGATTTCAAGATTTTAAATTTTAAATTTATCTAACAAGATTTGAAAATATAGTAAATTTTAAAACATTATTTTGATTAGTAAAATAACAATCAGAGGGTTCAATATAAAACCTTAATTAATTGCGGGTTCAACATTAACATCATAGTTTTTCGTTTGATATAGTTGTCATAATAAAATAATTATAAAATTTTTAATTCAAGCATTAAACAAAAGGAAATGTGATAAGGGATAAAGCGCTTCCAAAACCATTTTTTTATTGGGCCAATGGAAAAATTGAGCACAAATGGAATATTTGTGGATATTTCAAGGATAAAAGCATTAAAAAACATAGTGTGTTTAATTGACCTACACTGGTTTTAATATTCAGCATGTTAAAAAAATGGTACAAAAAATATTTGCATCTACCTCAATTTTGTATATGGACAAATTTTGATCAATAAATTCTAAAACTTATATTGTTGTTGACCTGGTGAATCAAACCTTTTTGTTTCACTGGGCTAATGTCTCTTTTTGGTAGTGTTCTCGCCCCCAACATTCCTCTTATTTTCTTTCGATTTTTCTTTTTTGTAATTCTGCATTTGATCTTGTGACCTAATTGGTAAAAAGGGTTAAATTAATTAATAATTCAGGAAATGTTTAATAAAAAGAAAAATCTAATTAGGAGCTTGTTTGTTTTTTTTAGAAGATTGCTTTAAATTTCAAAACATTTTCGTGATCACTAAAAAATCTTTTAAATTCAATCTCCACTCTATTTATCTTTACCCTATGATTTATTAATATCTTCCCGAACATGAAAAATTGGAAACCGGTTTACGAATAGTGTAACGGAAATTGAGGGCTAAACCCGGAAACATTTTCTATGGCCATTTGTAACTTTATGTTTGGTTCCAAAAAATATAACATATCGTCCGAAAAACGCTCTCCCAAATAGTTATCTACTTTTCAAAAAACATTGCCCAAAAAAGAACTGTAATATATGGAAATGCTAACTCACCCCCAAAAAGATCATGGACATTCATGTCGGGTTTCCTCGGAAAAACCAAGCCAAAAAAGCCGGAATCTAAAATGGTAATCTAAAGGGAAAAGCCAATTGAAAAAGCTTGGACATTTGCGAAACCAGAAAGGAGAACCCAAAAAACAGTCCTCTTTAAAAAAAATCAATTTGGAAAGGCTAAAAAAACTCGGGGTTTTGGAATGCTTTTACAAACACCTACAAAAAAGCTTTAAAACAACCAACCAGTGATAAGTGTTTAAAAACGAACAAAAACCCTTAAAGTGAAGGAAAACCCCAAAAGAAAAAAGTAGGGGCGAAAAATTAATTTAAAAAAGCCTAAAAAAATTCAAAAGAAAAGGATTTAAACTCAACTGGAAATAATTTAACGAATGAGACTTTCAGCCTTTTAAAACAGTAATCAACAAACAAGAAAATTGATTTTTCAACAAAGAAGAACCCAGTTGATCAATAAACCTGGGAAAAATAAAAATGTCAAACAAAAAAATTCAGGGCCTGTGGTCCAAAAAGATTTGGAAAAATTTTTCTCCCCTTGCCCAAAAGGAAAAACTTCCGATGCACCTGGGACAAATTTTTTTTGAAAGGGGGAGTCTTCCCTAAAAAATTATTTCCAGAAAGGGGGTATGCTCAAAGAAAAAACCCCATGCCGACCCAATTACAAAAGGACATGGGATGATTTCAAAATTTTCCAGGGAAAACTTTAACCCAGTTTTGGGGGAAAACAAAAGAAAAACCGAAACCAAGGGCCGGCCGGGGGTTACAGAAAGGCCTTGGTGGCCCAAAATCGGTACAAACCATATCTTTCTGTTTGGGGATGCCCGGAAAATTGCGTCCTTCCGGACATTTTGCCGATGATGGGCATATTTCGCAACCGCAGTGAGCTTGAGCATGCCTTGACCGGGAAAAGGTTACAGAAGGTGGCAGTACTGGCGTTTCAAGACAAGGATTTGCCATCCCCGGTACAGTCCTCTTGTCATTGACGGACAACAATCCTAATCGAAAAAAATCGGTCTATTTTTGCCTGAAAATTATCCAAACTCCCATCCGCACCTTCCCAAATGGGTGGTAATAAAACGTGTATAAGCGATCGGACTGGTCTCACAACGGCGAAACTTGGCAAACCAACGCCATCCAAATTGCTGGTAAAATGCCGGTGGATTTGGGACTTACGAGACTCATGAAAACGCCGAGTCTTCCGCGTGGTCTCAGTGCGCGACATCGCCAAATTTTGAAAACGATTACGTTGGTTTGGGCACCAAGGGACCTCCGTTGTGGGAAATTGGTGGCCAATCTGAGATCTTAGGTCCCAGGACCGGGGAACCGGGGGCGACCCAAACAATTCAGATGTGGTCAAAAGATAAAGTCCTCAAATCTCCGAAGGGAACGCCACAGGGAAGTGGGGAAAAAAAAGCAGCCCACTTCGATGGGTAATGGTGCCGGGAGAAAGAGTAATTCTCCCCTAATTTGGACGAAATCGCCTAAATTCTTCTCAGCCGATTGTTTTAAAAGTTAAACCTATCTTATTCAGTTTTCTTTTGATTCTGATTTAAAGGTCTCTTAAAAACAATTAGTAGTAATTAGCTTTACATAACAATTTTATTTTTTCTGCAACCAAAAATAAAAAACTTTTTCATTCTTTTTACTCTTTAAACTTTCTTTTTCTAATTTTTGTATTTATCAAAAAAAATAAATTTATCAATTAAAAACTAAATTTGAAAAAAAAAAAATTTTACTTTTTTAACAGTTCAAAGTTCATTTTTGTCTGAATAAATTAAACTCACTTCCCCTTGTTGCATTTAAAACTTTCGCAGTCTGAAATATCATAGTTAATAATTTATCACCACAAAATATAAAAACATTTTATTGATATCTCATTATCATCATCATCACCTGATTTAGGTATTAAATGCAACACCTTTGTTTCTTTGATAATATAAATGTTATTGGGTATAAATTTTATCTTAGTAATCGTCATCATCATCATCAGCCTGTGGTTGTCTGTGCGGACCAGGCCCTCCCCTTTGCCGCCTTTCAGGGGTTTGTTGGACTAAACCCATCCGCTGATCAATGCGAGTTGGTGGAGGCCGACGTTTAAAGGTTAATAACGATGAACAAGATCATCTTCCCAGACTTGGAATGGCCTGCCCTCCCCAAAACAACAATGAGTTTGTTGTTGAGTCCCAGGATTCAAACCCCTCCCTGGTTTCAACACCTGCCCTTATTAAATTATGGGAGCAAAAGTAAAACTGCAAAATTGTTCAACACTTGTATCCTACCTATACTCACATATGGATGCGAGACTTGGGCACCACATTACGATGACACTCAAAACTTGTCTCTGCCAGAGAAGTATGGAGAGGAGCATTTTAGGATACACCAAACTAGATAAAAAAAGAGCTGTGGACCTAAGAAAATTAACAAAATGGGATGATATTGTAATAAAAATCAGATCTCAGAAGTGGAGATGGAGGCCATATGCTTAGAGAAAAAAAGGAAAAGTGGACTAGCATCGTCACAGACTGGACTCCATGCTTCAACACTAAAAGGAAGAAAGGAAGACCATTAAGAAGGTGGTCTGATGAAGTTAAAAAAACTGCTGGCCCTCTGTGGCCTCGATTAGCATTCGATCGAAAACTTTGGAAAGACCTGGAGGAGGCCTTTGTGTCTTAGACAAGCTGAATTAGAGGACTGCTGTGCAAAAAACAAAAAAAAAACATTATTAAGTTGTTTCTCTTTTTTAGTAATAAAGGCTTTGAAATTTGAAATTGAGAACTAGACTTGAACTATTTATATATCTAATATAGTAAAATTAATTATAATAAAGTGTGTGATGCAGACATCCACAGCAGGACAATGGCGACCGACATAGCTCACAGAGTTAGCAAGCTGAAGTGGTAATGGGCCAGCCATATAGCTCACAGAACCGATAACTGATGTTGAAGAAATATTTTGGAGTGGCAGCCTCACACTGGCCATCACAGTGTGGGATGACCCCACAAGATGGAGTGATGACTTGTGCAAATGTGTTAGAAGTTGGTGGATGCAGGTGGCTCAGGATCTTACTTCTTAGCATATGGGGGAGACCACCGTCCAGCACTGGATTTTTTCAGGCTGATATTGATGATGTTGAATTAGTAGACAACTACAGAAGTTATCTGCCATTAATCAACAATAAATTTAAGATAGCTTTCTTTAGCAATGTTTAAAGTACAAGATGTTATAATTGGTAAAAATATAACGTCTATTACCTGCTTCACAAATAGTGGCAGAAGTAAACTTTTCTTGTTATTTATTAAAATGTTATAAAAAAAACAAAGAACATTTACTAATATGAAAACTATAACTTTGATGTACCATTCAAGTTGGTCGGGCAAAAGAAATATAAAAATATCAATGGTAAAGATTATTTGTTTTTTTGGTAAAATTTTTCAAAATAGTCGAGATGTTTTTTGACGTAAAAAAATCTAATGGATAGATAGCAAATAAGTAGACACATGTAAAACAGAATTTGGGCGGAAAGCCTTTTTTGTTGTCAAAAAAAAATTATAAAATTTTGAAATTAGACCTCGAAGTACAGCCATTTTGACAGATTTTATGCGTGTCACTAAAATCTTTCCAGTAAGCATTTTTTTTTTCAAAAATCAAGTACTTCTTAGTGTGCTTTGCCAGAAGATTCACTTGTCACCCCTTTGCTTTCACATTCAACCTTTTACTTAACTCGGGAACTTCTGGCTCCATGCTTTTATATTGCACTCTAGGGGTAGGGCGGACAAGTATCATGTGGAGTCAGGGTAATTAAATGTACCAAACAATAAAATGATTACAGTTTTTTTATCAAAAATACAACTTTGCCCATATTCCGCTTTACATGTGTCTAGTTATTTATTATTGCTACTTAGAATCATCGTCTTTACGAGATTAGAACAAATAACCAAAACTTTTAACATCCCTTTAATTTGGTAAGAAAAAAAAATCAAGCATACTCATTCTTTTTTAACTCGGCGTCAATTGTTGCCAGTCTCTCTTCTTTCTCCTTGCATAGTGTCTTTTGTTCATGTAACTGCAGCTGAGCATTGTCTAGTCTTGATTGGAGGGTGGTCACATCATCAACAGTTACGTCATTAGAAACAGTGGGATAAAGACGGAACATACACCGATCTGTCACCTTGTTTCGGCATTGAGGGCATGATTTTGACCTAGCAGGATATAGGTAGATTACAATTAATGGTAAGCAATGCACATCACTTACAAAAAAGGTTTAGTAGATAATAATTTAATATAAATACCTGGCTATCCATTTGGCCAGACAATTGTGGTGAAAAACGTGGCCACATTTCGTCACATAAATGCTCTCAGCCTGATTTACTAAATCACTGCATATTGTACATAGGATATGCATTTTGTCTGAAAAAAGATGAGTTATACAATACAATAAAAAATCTGAAAGCAAAAATAAGTTTTAGAGGCCAAACGTAGATATTTAAAAGAAAGGTTTGCATTGTAAATATGCTAGTAAAGCAGCATATTATTTGAAAGTTAAGGTAGTGTAGAATATAACCTACCCTTCGAATTTTGTGAAAACATCCATACGAATTTTAATACTTTTATTCATATATAATACTTTTCCTCCAAAAAAAGTGTTAATCTTAAGGTTTGCTATGCCTACTTTCGAACTTTTAATTGAAAACAAACAACATCAAAACCAAAAATTTAAATATGAACTTTGACGGATACGACAATAAACTAGGGTTTTGCGATTTACATCGATCCATCGAACATACTCGATGTTTATAATACGATGGATTGAAACAATCACTCCGATGTTTTGAAAATTATTAATTCATTCAATGCAATGCACAAAACATTGAATACTTAAAAATTTCTTTTAAATACAATTTTAAATTATTATTTTAAATTTTATGTCTGTTTTACTACTGATAGCTATTAATTTGAGCTAAAAACTACACAGTAGCCACAGTAAACTTTCATTTCTCTAAAGCAGCGCATCGCGGCGATTGTGAATGTTCTAATTGAAATGCACTCTATTTGGATGTCAAATAATCCTTATTTACGAATAACACTTAAGTATTCAAAATTATAGAGAATTGTTTAAGATTTTATTTTTTAAAAACCTTAAAAAATCCTTAATTAGGGCAGGCTTATAGGTATCTAATTTTTAAGTTTGTAAAGAGAAAAATAATTACATAATAATTTACAATGTACAGTTTTTAATACTGATTTAAGTGAATTGTAGTAACTACATGTGACAGTTTTTTTTTCTGGAAAGAACAACATGTTTATTATTTTTTTTATTAAAAACAGCTAAGTAAAAAAGTTTCTGTTCTGTTTTCTTAAATGTGCAAAAAATGCTATAATTATGTACAATATATAAAATAGAAAATTTACTCGATGTTGAAAAACATCGATGTTTGAATCGATACATCGAAAAGCATGCATTGCAAAGACACAATGCATTGCATCGAAAAAACATCAAGGCATTTGAAAAGTGGCCATCCCTACAATTAACAGAACCATAGACTATAAAGTATTAATAGATCGAATCTTAGACACCTACAGACTAACGTTATGAACAGAGTGTTGCATACACATACTTATCACATCTCATGAAATATATATCATTATAAAATATTATTAGAACAACTTTAAACTAGCGTTAAAAGTGGTACGAAGCTCTAAACAGTACATGGGTACCATACATTTCCATTAAAAATACACATTAAAGACTGGAAAAGTGAACAACAAATATAGTTATAAAAATTGATTAGGTATTTTGTTATACGTACTTCTACGCACTACTTCGCACGTAGAGTGTTACTATGTTAATTGGCATTGAAAAAGGTTTTTTTCTAAAGAATAAAAAAATCAAAATAACTGTTTTTAATGATTATATCGTAATAAATAATGGATACATATAACAATACTACATTTAAAAAAAAATCGTCCGTCTGCCTGTTCGGTCTGCCTAATCTCTAGAATGCTTCGATTTTGACGTGACATTCTGGAAGATAACTGATGTACCTGGTAGCAACTGCGGCATTTATTTGAAAAAAAAAATCCACAGAAACGAAATCGCTGGCAACAGTTTGTTATTAAATAAGATAACACAACATATACTAATTACATTTGTAGCATATTTATATGTATGTATATAATGGCTGGTCCGATTTGGATGGGAGTATTTTAGGCTACTTCTGTTAGAAAATATATGTTTTTTACATATTACTACGGGCGACAGCTAGTTAAGATATATAACAATACAAATGATACTCCTGCAAAAATTAGGAAATAAACTTTAAACAGTATACAGAGCGCCAAAGAGCCCGAAGGATTTTTATTGGCTTCGACTATGCTGATATGCGGGCTTCATCAATATTAATTTATTTAAGAAATTTTTAATTAGCTTAATTCTGACATAAAAGGTCAAAATTATACATAATATAATTATTGCCGCAAAAATTAATCCATTTAAAACTTACACCTGGACCTATACATTAAAACACCTAATAGGACTACTAATTACTAAGCTAGGCCAGGCCATAGGGGAGGCATATGTCCAGCAGTGGATTGACACAGGCTGATGGTGATGAATTACTAAGCTTAGTATTTGGCAAATAAATAAATTTTCACTCAGGAGAGGATGATCTTTTAAGGGTTCCCTTTTTCCACCACTAATCGTACGTTAGATTGTTAGATATTGTAGGCCGAGCGGAGGAATAGTATATTTCGACACAGGTGAACGTACTTTTTCTCCACGGTATATAACCAATAAACTTTACCTATAATGGTCTAATAGTATTTGTACTCAGACTAAATGCAATATTAAGAAAGTGTAATCGTATGTGAGTGATTTTGTCGACATACACATTTTTATTTTTGATATTATTTAATCTATTTTTGTTTAAACAAATGTGTACGTTATTTATTTTTTTTTGTAAAACACGTATACGTTAACACAGCTTGCGTTTAGCTATAAAGAGTTATGTCGGATTACTACAATGAAGATTGCTACGATAAGACCAAGGTCTTAGTCGATGCGAAGCCAACATCATCTTGATGCTTATAAAGTTACGGTAAAATTTGCCCAGTCTACTAAATCTTTCTAGCACTGACCAATGAGTTAGGCTCAACTTGTGCCTAAAGACTTCTTCACCTCAGCCCTACATTTTGGCTCCTATAACGGAGCAGCAGGCTCGCTCGAAAGGTTATGGGAGCCTAGAAATGAATCCATGATAGCGATAGTCTCAGTGTTTTCGTGACTAGATCCATTTTGTCTACGGTTAAGAGAGGTAGATGTCACCCTACAGAATGCGTCCACCTTCCACTACTCTCGTACACCGGATCCGAAGTAAAGAACGGCTGAAGCAGTGCCTGTCTCGTTCCGATCGATTGTCGCTTGGCTGCAGAGGATAGTAGTGGCTGCACGTCAACCACCTTCTGGTGGCCTCCATGCCATGCTTTTTTACATACATACATCATACATCATCAGCCTGTTTTAGTCCACTGCTGGACATAGGCCTCCCCTAATACACCCCTATCCATTAGGGGGTTTTGCTTTTGCATGCTTTTTTATATATTTAAAACATTTGATTTACTAGACATAATGACTTTTGCTTTCCTAACGGTACTTTTTTTGACACGAATGTTACGCTTCCAGTGAGCTTCATCTAACTCAGAGTTCGTGGGAAGCTACCGTCCCTGCGAACTAGTTGGCCGACACATATTGCTAATAATGAAGGCCACAATAACGGTACCAAATTGGTCATTGCAGTGTAGTAGCAGCCTGCGCTGATTTCCGGGTAAAATTTAAAATGTAATTTATGTAAAACAATGTGCAATGACAAACTTAATTGGCATCAAAATATTAATTGCTCTCATTCGGTAAACATTGATCGAAAACTAGATATGGCCGATCATCAATAGAAACGCAATAACTTGTGTCGTTTAAAGTAGATTCGGTGTCTGATTTGTCAATTTTACACATTCACATCTGGATTACATCAATAACTGATTATTGCAAAACGGCCTCAATAGATTTTGCGTTTGGCCATATTGTATTTTGTCTGATTATCACCGACTGAAACTCTCATAGCGCCACAAAGTATCGATAAAACATCGCGTGATTTGCCGTATATGTGCTGTGTATTTAAGGTTCCTTGTGTTTTAATTTTAATATATGATAACAATATTTTGATTTACTTTTTTTTGTCTGACTTATATGATGGAAGGCCTCTCTATTATTTTCAATGTTATAATATCACAGCCGCACTGACTGTTTTGTTCAACGGCCATCTTGAAACATCTCTTTAAAAAAAACGATGAAAGAATTTTGTCAAAAATAAAAACAAATTAAAACGGAATGTGGTTTAATCAAATAAAATATACATAGATTATAAGCAGATTTAAATAATAATAGGGTCTGATCTAAATCGCAACTTATCTTTTTATGTTAAGCAGATTTAAATAACAATGTAATCTAATATAATCATAACTTATCTTCTTAGGTTTTTCATTAATGTTGATCCGTTTGCAATTCGTCCATCTTAGATCTGGCGGTCTTCAGTTCCCCAAGTATCGTTTTCAACAATGTCTTATCGACCAACAAATCTGTCACTTTCTGTTCGGAAGTGAACATTTCTTCTGAGTGCAGGGTGACTTTGATTACGTCTACCGTACCTTCTGGACCGGGGGCTGTAGTTATGTCTGTCAGTTTATTAACTGAAAAATGTTATATATATATATTAGAGTGCTGTTAATAAAGATAAAATAAAATTTACTATGTTAATATCAAATTAGGGTATATAGTTTATAACGCACAAAAGAAAAGGTAAAAGGAAAATTGTAATACAATTATTTTGAGAATTAATTCACTTAGTGTTTTCTTTTAATTCCAAAATCACCGTAGGAAGTTTACTGCTCTCAGTTGTGAAATTCAGGTTGCAAGAGTTCTGCGTAAAAATCGTTATTAATAATTATTTTTAATCGAGGTAATTCCTCTATCTACAGTGGACCGACAGGGGAAGACTTTCCGCGCTACCTCTTCTGCCACAAAGTAGGTATGTGACAAATACCGTATTCTTGTTTCATAATCACAAGACCTAACGTTCAATATCTTAAGACGGCGGGCGGATATGTCACTTCTTTTGCTACAAATCCTACAAGCTTATCACATGTCATCAGATAAATGTCACGCCCGCTTTGTTACTTCTTCGACCACAAGACCTAACATTCAATATCTTAAGACAGCGAGCGGGCGTTTGACTTCTGATGCTTCAAATTCAATACAGGCATCCCCTAATCATAAGATCATGAGAAAAGCCCGTCTCATCGCTTCTTACAATAGAAGAACACTAATAAAATTAAAAATCAATCCCTATACATAGTAACAATAGAAATCATCAAGAAACAAAAGGCAAAAAAACAAAATCAAATCACCCATAAAGCCGTGTCCCCGCGCATTCTTCACGTACGCGTCGCGCGTCGATTCCGCGGCCTCGGAGAGCGCTGCGGCGTGCGCGCGCGGCACTCCCAGCACCAGGAGGTCGCGGGCCAACTGCACGCCGCTGCACGCGCAGCGATGCGCTTGCTTCAATGTCCAACGCAGCACGGCGGCGACGCGCGCGCACTCCTCGCGTGACGCTTGGATTTCATGAAATATATCATCAGCGTCATCAGCCCGTCATGGTCCACTGCTGGACATAGGCCTCCCTTATACACCCCTATACATTAGGAGGTTTTTGGACTGTATATGGGATACAGTCCAAATTGTGGTTAATCGGAAATAAAATTTAATTGGAAATAAATCATCATCATCATCAGCCTGAAGTCACTGGACATAGGCCTCCCTTATACACCTATCCATTAGGAGGTTTTTGACTGTATCCCACCAGCGTCAATGGGTGACACTCACATGCCCATCCGACATGGATTCATCGAGCCAAATCGCCTAACCACTAGAAACAACAATGAAAATTGTGACTCGCAGGATTCGAACCAGGCTCCGGTTTCTAAAGAACGCTATACCTATAGGCTAGAGGCAGTCTCAGGTGAAATATATTATATGGTGAATTATAATGTAATATCTTTGTTTTATAGGCTACGCAGGCAGACGAGCAGTCGGGACACCTGATGGAAAGTGGTCAACGGCGCCCATAGACATTGGCAATCAAAGTCAAAATCAAATATCTTTATTCAATATGGAAGCATTACACTTTTTTATTGATTGTCAAATTAACTACCACCGGTTCGGAAATAAAGCCTCTGACCTGAAAAGAACCGGCGTAAGAAACTCAGTGCGACTTACTAATACTCATAACAATGGTATCACCAATGCGCAGCCTACCGACATGGGATGTTAAGTCTCGTTTATCCAGTAAATACGCTGATTACGGTCCCCTCCAAAACAGAACACTGTAGTGTTTTCACACTACTGCTTTACGGCAGAATTAGGCTCTGCGGTGGTACCGCCCAAGACAGTCCCTGGTACATAAAAACCTGCTAAGGATAATTATAAAATAAAAATGTTTTCTTACGATTATAGTCAATACTTACAAAGATGGGTGTCCTTTAAGATCTCCATAATACCATCGTCCTGAAACAAATTTCGATCCTAATTTAATAAATCGCAAGATTGGATTTTGCTTACAAGTTAAGCTTGTAAAAAAATTTAAGAGACATTAAATTGTTTAATAACATCAAAAAACGTCACAAACAAAATAACATGTTAGTATAGATGTAGTGAGAAATTATTTTACTTCGGGAAAACTCGAAACTTCAAAAAACTTTAGAATGACCGTATTGAATGAGTGGAATTTTCTCATACATCAATATGGAACTTTATTGTTTAGTGTCAAACGCCAAAATGAATAGTGTCATTGTATAATCATCATCATCATCATCAGCCTTTGATAGTCCACTGCTGGACATAGGCCTTCCCTAATACACCTCTATCAATTAGGGGGTTTTGAACCGTATCCCACCACGCTGGTCCAATGCGGGTTGGTGGGGTGGACCGCCTTTTTACACGCATGGATCATCTTACTTTTCAAACAATTGGGTGATCGGCCCGAACTGTCCTAACCAAGTAGGAAACAACAACGAAAATTTGTTGAGTCCCCGCAGGATTCGAACCCACGACCTCCGGTTTCTAAAGCAAACGATACCACTAGCCCACGGAGGCAGTTAGCATTGTATAATATAGAGATGTAAATGTACTGAAGCTATTTGAGAGAGCACGATAAATACAAATTTTTCACAAAATTTTCAAACGCCAAAAAAATCTTAACCCACCATATCTATACTCAAAGCCATAAAAGTAAAAAAAAAACCATCCGAATGTCAAAATGACCAAAATAGGTCCACAGACAATGTTATGAAATGTCACCGGCCGTTCGCGCGCTAATGACAACAAACGAGGATTCCATTGTGAAGTTCTTTATACGGTTATTATGTTAAGGCGCAGAGAGCTAACGCTGAGTGGACCACCAAATGTTATTTGCCAGCTAATATTATCAAAGGCCACTGAGATATTACATTTTGTGAACGAAACGGATGAATGAAAGTATTAAATGTCAATGAAGTGTTACTTCTTCAATATATCTAGCATTAAACGCATAAGTAAATGTATGATATCAGCCACAAAAAGTTTTTCAAGTTTAAAAACAGCTTTTATTTGTAAAATAAAACATATTGAATAGGATTAAAGACTCAGGCATGAGAGTAAATTATCACATAATGTTCTTACGACAAGGGTTCAATCCACACTTTTGACGCTAGAATCTCTAACCTCTATGCTGACCGGGACCTGATGTTAGATATGATAATTTCAAGTGTATTTAAAAAGTTTTACTAATTATTTATTGAATATTGGTTATAGTATGCTATATGAGGAAAAAGAAAATTTTGTTATATATTACATTTATTTTTTACAAAAACAAAATATATTTAACCGACAACAAAAATAATTATTAATATCAGTTAATATCACAACCGCTTCCGTGGCCTAGCAGTATTGGCCCTTGCTTTATAAACTGAAAGTCGCAGGTTCCAATCCGTAGGGAAACAACTTTGTGATATCGTTGTTTTCTGGTTGGTTAGAACAATTGGGGCCGACCACCTAATTGTCTGAAAAGTAAGATGATCCATGCGTCAGATGGGCATGTAAAAAGTCGGACCACCCATCAACCTACATTAGACCAGTGTGATGGGATACGGTCCAAAACCCACTAGACCAGAGCCCACTGAATATCAGTTTGAATTATTTGTAACAGATAATTCTTATATAAACAAAGTAAAAACTATACCGCCAGCCGAAACAATTAATTATATCACATACTGTCAGATAAAACCGTAATACT
The DNA here is from genome assembly GCA_029286875.1 of Lamproptera curius. Lineage (NCBI taxonomy): Eukaryota > Metazoa > Arthropoda > Insecta > Lepidoptera > Papilionidae > Lamproptera > Lamproptera curius. Next base: position 488,707 of record JAGSMT010000177.1, on the reverse strand, counting down.
ATAAAATTAATCCAATCTATTTGATACTGGCATTTGACAATAGGTATGTTGCGCGTTCACGTGTCAAATTCAATTTTTCACTTTTCCACTCGTAACAGTCTCAGACTAAGAAATGCGCCGTAAGCGAAGCGAGATGTATTATAAAATATAAATTCCATATTTACAATAATTCAATACCAAGAAATGTATATTATTCATGACTTTTGAATGCACGGAGTGTTAAATTTGTGTATATATTTTACAGACATACAGACGGTTTAATTTGCTTTTATATAAAAATATAGCAATTATACATAGTGTGGGACGTCCTGCTGCAAGATAGAGTGACTACATTCGCAAAGTGACCGGTGTGGGCAGGATGAGAATAGCCGAAATTGTGGCCAAGAATTGTGGCGTGCATAAAGGGAGGCCTATGTCCAGCAGTGGACTATCACTGGATGATAACGATGATGATGATGATTTATAGTTACATCATAACCCCCCTAATAGAGAAGGAATGCATTAGGGGAGGCCTATATCCAGAAGTCGACTGACACAGGGTGCTGTGATGATGATGATGATACTAATATAATAATATCATAATTTGAAGCAGAACTGATTGTACATCAGTGCCTTATTCTGATTCAAATTAGATGTTTAAATACAGATAACGTTTAAAGTCGTGCTCGTTTTGTGGCTTCATCCCATCTATTATCTTTCTATTAGCCGTTTACCTAAGTTATCACGGGCTCGGCCCATCCAAATTTACTTGAATAAGAGTTTTTATGCATAGCCACTAGCATCTAAGCTCCACAACCCAAAGGGAAACCGCACTTGATAGATGTATCACATGTCAAAAATTTAAGGTCCATTTTCGAACCAAAATCGACATCCTCACGAGAGATTATGCCTATATTGTCCTAACAAACCTGAAAAAACGATTATACAAATTCAGTCCCCCGCAGGATTCAACCCACGACCTTTGGTTTATAAAGCAAAGGCGACCACTACGCCACGATCGTGACATCATCTAATAACACAGGATATACATACCGGCTGCTCCTCCACCACATGTTGGAGAAGCGTCCTGAACAGCTGAGCGGGTAGACTGCTGATCGCGTGGAGGGTAGCCAGCACCCACAAAGGGCAGTCGCCATCAGAGCAAAACTTGAATTTCTACAAGAAGAATTAGACACGAAATGAATGTGAATTAAATATAATAAATGTGGTGTTATTATTGGCAAAATCGCGTAAACATATCATGTAGCGACTGTCCACTGTGGATGCGTTCATGGTGTCGCAGAAATTTGTTGAAAAATAACGTAAAATACATTATTGTAATAATACTAGTCCATACACGGCATAGCCTGAGTTATATTTAGGTCTCTAAATTTTACGGGTAGGTCCCCTGTTTACAGGAGACCGTCTGGGTGAGCACCACGCGGTGCCTATTTCTGCCGCGAAGCAGTAGTGTGAAACACTGCTGCGTTCCGGTTTGAAGGGCACCGTAGCCAGCTATTTACTGGGTAAACAAGACTTAACACCCTATGTCTCACGGTAGGCAGCGCGTCGGCGATACCAATGGTATTATCAACGTCTATGGGTGTCGGTGACCACTTCCCATCAGATGGCCCGACTGCTCGTCTGCCTGCGTATGCTATAAAAAAGGATCTTGATGGGATAAAAGTACCCTATGAATGTGAATGTAGCTTTCATGTTAGTTTTTTGGTGAAAGTTTTCTTTACATCGTCACAGTAGTTTTTAAGTTATAAAAACAGAAATCTTTTCTTCATACAATATTACTAGACACATATGTGTTTTTGCAGTCAACGTATAAATTTTTTTGTGTTAAGATTATTCTTCATCATAACCTAGTTTTATTGGCAACGGTGACGTTTCAGTGGTTGTGAGTTATGGGCAATCTATGTCTATAAAAATAGAGTGCTACAGATCTCAAAGTTCGGACAATTTACTGTATTTCCGGGCGACACAGTGTAAAGGGCCCAAGTATTCTCTTCCAGGTGGGTGCATTAAAGTGATTGTTAAGTTGAAAATTAAATTTTGACACTATTTAAATGTATAATACAATGACCTTAAAGTTATAAACATAAGGAACGTTGAAAACCAAAACGTTTAAAAACAAAACCAAACTCCGTAAAGTATTACTATAGCAAAATAGCTCATGACTTAACATTTTTTCCGCTTTACATATTAGTATAAAAACAGATTTCCCGTTTATTTTATAACATGCGAGTTCAAATGTTATGTAATTATTATTTATATTAATAAAGCAATGGAATGACCTAAAATCTTTTAGTTCTACATGTAACTTAATACCATACATAGAAACCAATCAGTTGTATTTAATCTGTACGCCAAGTCTTACATTACAAGGAGAGTAACATGCGGATACAAGACAACCGAACCATTAGACCAATTTCAAAAGTAGGTAAGGAGAAATGAAATTATTAACATTAATTCGTATGTTGTAACAAACAGCAACATTTAATAATTGTCACTAATCTGTCAATCATTGAACGATGATTTACTATCATCAGATCTCAACACATAGGACGGTATGTCATGACAAATATCATCGTATCATCATAATGATCATCAGTCCTTTTCAGTCCACAGCTGGACATAGGTCTCTACCAACGCGGACCACCGCTTCCGATTTTGGGCTATTTCCATAAAGCTCACATCGGGTACCTGAATACTTTGCGAATATCGTCCCTATCATTATCATTCAGTTCTTAAATGATAACACACTTATGGAATGCTCGCTTAAGGCTATCAATAAGATGTCAATTTTATGCTTGTAATTGTTTTCTTTTTATTGTAAAAGATGACAATAAAAAGTCCCGCTGAGTTTCTTTCGCCGGATCTTCTCAGGTCCGAGACGCCTTTTTCTAAACCGGCGCTAACGTTTGACAATCCATAAATGAGTGTATCACGTATGAAGATATTTGTAATTTCCAGCTAAATAAATCCAGCTCATTTTAGCTCTGCTACACATAAAACCTTTTTATAAACACAGTGCGAATAAATTGCGAGCATAAACTAGCTGATAAAACCATTCCGAACGTCACAAGAGAACGACACACGCTCGGTTAAGTACCCGCACGTTAAAAGCGCTTGATAGCTGCAAACAACTAACCATTCCGCCGACTGACGATCACCAACGGACCTGAAACAATCACATGTGTTTAGATATAAAATTAACATGTAAATTATGTCACATGACGTCAAGAACAGATAATTAATAAATGTACGCGCCATGAATCTGGTCATTCCAAATAATCGACGACATTTTGTCGCATCTGTTTCTAAACGTGAAATTGTAAGATTTGTAAGAGAAATTGTATAATTGTCTATGTACATTGAATAAACATATAAATACAAGCAAATGATTTCAATAAAAACCGCATAATGTTCGAAATAAAGTTGTAAGAAACACGCAACATTATTACATGACGACACGAAATTACTTACTTAACTTTACCTAAAGCTTTTACATAAGGAATTCCAATATAAAAAAATGGTTTACACACAAAAGATACATGTAAAAAACAGACAGAAATCAGCTTTATCAGTGTGAAAAAGAATACATTGGCGATCAAGATTTTTACAATAGTACCGTCAAAAAATATTTGGCCACAAGTGTTAAAAATACATGAACAAACCTTCAGAAATTGCTTGTTTTTTATTAAAATACACAATGAACATATATACTTTTTAATACTTTTTTGTCTGTTTTTCTTTGGTAACTAGTATTTTTAAAAAATAATATACAAAAATGGTAAGGTTGTGAGCAAAGGTTTATACTTTTTTTTACTGGTGAACCTAAGTTTATCCTTAATACCCTAAGGTTAGCTGAGAGATAACACCTAAGGTATTAAGCTGAGCTTAATAAGCTAAATATATAAAGGTAGTTAAATAATTTGTTAAAACATAAATCGTCTTTGGTTAATACGGTTAAAGTATTTTACCGAAAAGCCGAGCAGTTTCTGTTCCTGAACACATTATATTTGAAATAACATTCCAGTACTGAACTGGAATTTATAAACATAAAATAAAAATTTAAATATTTAAAATTTCAAAAGAAGTATCGTAAAATTTGGACAGATTTGACGTTTCGTGTCGGCCATGTTTAAATTAAATATAGCCGAGCCTGTTAATTAAATTAACTTTGTCACAAAAAGTTCATTCTAAAAGTTTTGTTTTGTTTTGAGTTTAGTTTTATGTTATTTTTTAAATTTGACTGATAATTAAGATGCAAAGGGGCATAATAACATTAGTAAATCACACATCAGCGAAGTTTGGACTTATTTTACAATATGTGTTGCTGAATACAATCCTTACACAGTTGTAACAAGGCTGATTAGAGGTTAGATTTAATTAGACCTCTGAAGCTCTTTTTTCATCAATGAGACTGATTTAGAATGTAGATCCTATGATTTATTAAAATAATGTAAGTGTTATCCATTTTATTAATTTAATAATAATGAAATAGATTAAATAATAAAAAAGATATATGCATGGATATAATAATTTCCTTTTTGATTATTAAAAACATTCGCCAAATATTTGCATAATTTTTGCGAATGCGAATATTGAAAATATGCGAATATCCGCGAATGCGAAAGCGAATATCCGTTTCAACGCTAGAATGTAATGTGTCCTGTAAAGGGCATTAATATTTAGTTTTGAGCTAACACTGTAGGTTAATAAAACGCAACATATACCGTACATAGGTTTGTTTTACAAAAGCTGAGTATATATAATCGGTCATTAAAAAACTAATTGCAGATACATACTAAAATATAAACTAAAAGCAATATACAACTTCAATAAAATTTTACATATATTAAGTGCACTTGTAACATGTTCCACAAAATAATATAAAATTGAAATATGATGATATGCAACGTAACAAATATTTAGTTGTTTTTTTTAGTTATGCAAATTATACCGTAAATTCAATTAAAAATATGTTAATTGCACTAACAGCATTTACCACAGAGTTATTTTTAAATATTTAATTGCGAAATTATTTTAATCAACATAAATAAAAAGCGCAATAAAAAAATTTCTTTTGAGATGTAAAAATATATCAATATCTTTTTACGAACAACAAGAAAACGTTTAGTTTTATTTTAATCCCAAGACAATTCCCGTTTCAAAAAAGTGACCTTTGCCCTTTGAAATGGGTCCATCGGAAACATTCATTATAAACTTCCCGTAAATCGATATTCAATACAATGAATAGGAAACGCTATTGCATCAGTTTTCTCAACAGTTTTGCACTAAAAGCACATTTTGAACCGTAACGAGTGCCTTTTCTTTTTTTATATTGCAGCTCGAGATCCTTATTGCCAGCGACATCAATATTTAAGAATAAACACTCTCAACATTCAATATTAATATTTTTGTACTATTAAATATAAACAAATATACGAACAATTTTTCTATGCAATGTAAACGATTGAATATACAGTTATATTATTTTAAACACTTCATCAATGGATTATTATACTCCTAGCTGTTTACTGACTTTTTTATTTAAAAAAAAAATACAGTTTTTATATCGCCTTTTACGTCTGTCAATGCCGATTTTTTTTAAACATCAAACCCGTTCGTAAGTACATTGCATGAAAGAAATTATGTCTCCATCGATAAAAAGTAATGAGAATTTCGATGATATAATGATCAAAGGTAAGCCCACACATCTTTCAGCGAGAAAATTTCGTAAGAAGGTTCCGGGAGAGAAGAGGGTAAAATATAATAGCTCAATTATTTTATATGCATAAAATCAATATTAAGCTTACAATGAACACATTTAGTTACTTATAAAGCTAATAATCCAGAGGCGAAATTTATTTTATTCAGTTTTTATACATTAATTATCCGTGCTGAATGCAAAAGAAAACATATCCTAAAACTTATACCATATAAGTCGAAAATAATCATATATAACGAACATAAAATATAAATAACTGCCTGTTGAAATTTTGTACATATTTACCCAAATTAAATATCACATTGCATTGCCAATTTTCAATTTAGACAACCTAATTTACTTTTATCTTTAAGTTAACCTTTTCTGCACACAAATACACTGTGATCAGCTTTAACTAAGGTTAGCGTCGTGTTTTCGTTCAATCAACTTAACAGAATCAGGTGCTTGCGGACAAATTACACCCGACCAGTATCAAATTTTACTTCTGCGCTCATCTAATATTAAAACAAATCCACCATGGGCTGACGCTAGTGTTATTAACCAATGGCATTACAGATTAACATAATGTTACAATGTTATACAAGTTATCGTATATTTTGTGATTGCATTCAGTTATTCAAACCGGTTAATATTGTCATTGTAATATTTAATGGTTATTGGTTGTTATTATTTCATTACATGTTGTTTTATATAGCTTTGTAGAATAAATGGTTATGTAAAGGGATTATCACTGAATTGTATAAAAAGGGAGGTAGATTAATATAAAAGGGGCCCAGTCTATAGTAGTCGCTAGTCGGGAGTCCGCATTCGATATTCCATACGTCGTTGTACTGCGCGAATTATAAAGTGTTACTGATAATACTATTTTTAAAACAAAGCCATCAGCTTCCTAGTGTCTTTTTCCATCATCTTTAACACTAGTAAAATCTTGAAACACTAAGCAAGATTATGTAAAATACGTAAAAGAGATATGATACTTAACTGATTAAAAGTTCACGCGATCGAACTATATTTTTGTTTTCGACGACCCGTTTGGCGCAGTGGTTAGTGACCCTGACTGTTTCGCTAAAGGGTGTGGGTTCGATTCCCACCCGGAGAAAATATTGTGTGATGAACATAGTGTTTTTCTCGTGTCTGGGTGTTTGTATCTATATAATATGTATTTATTTACAAAAGAAAAGTAAGTTTATGTATTTATCAGTTATCTAGTTTCCATAGTACAAGCTTTGCTTAGTTTGGGACTAGATGATGTTGTGTTATTCGTCCAGAAATATTATTACATTATTATTATTTAATACTTCGGCTTTACGCATGCAACATGGGCTAATCTATGTTTTCGATATTAGAAAATGTAAACAAATATTTAAATCTGCGCAGATGAAAAAAAAGGATCACATGCATAAACAAATGATATCGCTGATAAAACTATTACAGAGATGATAAACCCGAACCTAACCTCAGTTAAATACCAGTGGAGTGATGATCCCAGATCTCTTAATAATAGTGATATACTGTTGAGGGATGATGCACTATCTGAAAGTCCTAGACACTTTAAACAGTGCTATTAGGACGAATAAAATGTACATCAAACAAATAAAAACATAAATTTACTCTAGGCTTCAATCGGATAAAGGTGATTCATACTCGCTATTTCTTGTACGCTATGTTGAAATCAATTTCACAACACTTCGCACTATCACCAACATAATCTCCTAAGGGTATTTTATCAAGCTATGTCCAGGATCTAGACTTTAAGATAAGGGATCCGCGAAACCCACCTTTTCTTAACAAAAATCATCAGTGTTCTATTCTATACGCTAAACTTTTTAATAACTATTGTAACTTATATGATTTTGATATTCAAATGTGCGATAGAAATAACTCTTTACTCTTATGTTAATGAGACAGTTAACAAGAATTGTGCCCAGACTTTGGCAATAGCTCTGTAAAGAATAACTGTATTTTAAGTACAAAAATTATGATTGAGCAAGGTTGTTATTTTATTAACATTTTTTTTTATGTGGGATTCTATAAAATTATAGGTATTAGGTTAGTACTTCGTTGCTTTTAAAGTTTGGGAACACCTAATCTAGACCTAAAAACTTTAGTTTTAGTCTATGCGGATACAGATGTATCGACTGAAGTTTTAAAATATAAATAGGTTTTCCACTAATATGTAGTCAATTTTACAGGCAAAGCAACATAATCGCTTCTTAAATAGGAAAAATCCTATAACCAAAGGTATAAACAAACTATATTTGCAAGGATAGAATGCAAGTCATAAGAATTTGCACAAGCAATAAGAATTTTCAGTATCGAAAAGCAACCTAATAGACCCCTATCTATTAGGTGGCAAATATTAGGAGAGACCTATGTCCAGCAGTGGACTATCACAGGCTAATGATGAGTATCAATCGAGGATCTAATTAATAGGGTAAGTTATCCCCGGTATGTTGGCCGAGCATGTTTACAAATTCGCATTTTGTTATGGAAAATGAAAGAAAAAAACTTAACAGCGAGAACAATCACTTTGTTGTTCTCGATTCAATGTCCCATAATCAACAAAACACCAAATACCGACGCTCTCTCATCCCGCTGTTTCCGAGATTGAATTCAACTTTTTGTGATAGCAAACGGGAAAATATAACACAATCCCATACCATGTATTATTAACGCTTTAGTTATGAACATGTCTAAGAAGAATAATCAATTTGTTAGAATTTATATACAAAATCTAGATATTAAATTTTTTGTTTTTCAAAACTAAAAGATCATACGACAAACATTATCTAGCATTTTAATAAAGTTTCACGAAATGTTTATGAATTTAATAATTTTTTCATCAATTAACGACGTTAAAAGTAAACGCCGACTTTTGAATTAAAAATACAACTTTTTTTCTTTGATAAGAAATAATTTTAGGCCCCTATATTACTTAGTGAAATTTTAAGATATAATATATTAAATGTGGTTATTGTTAAACTGATGCACATATTTTATAGTGCGGCACGGAGAAAGGCAAAATCATACCTTTCGGTTATTACACATTTAAATACAGCTAATATATCCAAAATTAGAGCGGCACATTGCGTATTTTAAACTAGCTGTAGCCCGCGACTTCGTCCGCGCGATAATAAATAGAAAAAAAGGGTAAAAATATTTTTTGAAAATAAAGTACATCAGCTATCTTTGTGTGTAAATCCCGTCAAAATCGGACCAGCCATTCCAGATATTAGCCAGAACACACAGAGAGGTAGACAAAATTAATAAAAAATAGTTGTTTTATTTTATGCATCATAATTATAATCATCATGCGCCTGTGATAGTCTACAGCTAGACGTAGGTCTCCCCTTTTGCACGTCTTCTTCATTAGGGCGTCCACGCTGGTTCAATGCGATTTGGTGGGTGGACCTACTTTTTACAGGCCCATCCGACGCATGGATACTCTTACTTTTCAGACAATAGGTTGATCAGCCCGCATAGGCCCAAACTAGTTCACAACACTGAAAAAATGTTGAGTCCCCGGAGGATTCGAATCGACGAGCTTCGCAAGCGGAAGCCCCTACCACTATGATACGGAGGCAGTATGTTATATTCACCAGTTCAAAGTACTAATTTAAAAACGGTAATCTTAATGTTACAAAGAGACACTTCAATTTTATTATCAGTATAGATGAAGCGATGGAACGCATTAAGGGATCAAATTCCTAAGTGGATTGAAATTTACTCCTCTCACATTATTACAGAAATGCGAAAGGTGGTGTACCGCGGTACTTTTGTGGGTATGGTCAATGAACGGTTGTAAATATATTGATTACTATATTTATATATAAATCTTAATTTGCCAAAGTACGTCGCTTTAAGGTGGACTCTAATAGGACTCTTTTAAGTTACCTATTAATTAAAAAAGTGCTACCCGCATTGGATCAGCGTGGTGGGGTACGGTCCGCGATCCCCCTATTGAAGAAGGCGTGCATTAGGTGAGGCCTATGTCCAGCAGTAGACTAATATAAGGCTGATGATGATGATGATCATGATGAAAAAGAACAGCATTATTCGAAACAAAATCAAACATGGAGACTAAATATTTTTTTATGGCATACGCAGGCAAACGAGCAGTCGGCCCACCCGATGGGAAGTGATCATCGACGCCCATAGATATTGGCAATACCAGTGGTATCGCCAACGCGCTGCCTACCGTGAGACATAGGGTGTTAAGTCTTGTTTACCCAGTAAATAACTAACTGGCTACGGTGTTCTTCAAACCGGCACACAGCAATGTTTTCACACTACTGCTCCGCGGCAGAAATAGGCACCGCGGTAGAAAGCACCCAGACGGTCGCCTGTATAAAGGGGACCTACCACCGGTAAACATTTATCATTATCATCATTATCATCAAATATTATCACGTTTTATTTAAGCGCTGTTTTATCAAGTGATATTTCTTCGTTATATTTAAAAATTGATATATCTATAAGCACATAAAAGACCTATATGCTCCTTTGTACTGAAGCCATATTATTACATTTTCCCTATCAAATTCTTCGTGTAAAATGAAATATATTTAACGAAGTAATACTAATTTATTAAAAGTTTTAACTATAAAATAGTACAATAGTAGGACCGCACCTAAAATTTCACAAAAAAAATGCGTGTCTTCTCATATTTTATAAAATAATACCGCCAATACTTCAAATAGCTCTAACTATGCATAATGTTCTATAATTATAATGGTATCTGTGAACAATTATGCGACCAATCAGCGTCGATGGCAAAAACGTTTACCGCCAAGACAGATGCGATGGCGGCAAACAGTTTCAGCACAACAAACTAATGAATATGAAGTACGAGATCGACGGAGATGCCGCGACCTGCGTTGCTGTAAAACGCCCCATTGTAATTCAACAGTTGGTAGCTCCGAGAGAGTAGCGTCGGCAGGATAAGCTTGATGTTAAGAATTTACTAATCATTGTACTCGGACGGTCATCGTAGCTATACTGTACAAAAAACTAAACACCCACCCGTCGGATGGGCATGTAAAAAGCCGGTCCACCCACCAACCCGCATTGGACAAGCGTGGTGGGATACGGTCCGGAAACCCCCTAATGGTTTACGTGTATCAGGAGATGCTTATGTCCAGCAGTGGCATAACACAGGCTGATGATTAATGAAAAATGATGAACTAAGCACTTCGATATACCGATAGTCAATTTGGCAGCGCCGATGGGCTGGCAATGCGGCACAAATTTCGATAAATTCTTCAAGATTATACAAATCTGCCGCATCTTAAATATGTTGTCTTTGGTACTAAAGTTTACGATTACTTGTAACGTTTTAAAGGATCAAATGTTTATAGCCTGAAAATGTATCCCATAATTTTAATAAATATCATCTAAAATAAAATCAGACATCTCAGTTTAATTTCCAAAAAATACTTTATATGTATCTAAAACTGTCGCTTTAAATGCTTCACGTCAATTCAAAAAACGCAAAATTTGCATATCGCCCTTTCATAACAGATTACAGCTGTGAGTCCGAAGTAAGCTATTTTTCATAAATGAAGGCATCATGGATGCACAAATCATCAGGGTTTTAAATATAAATAATAAAAAAATAAATAAGTAATTGTACTCAAGTATAATAAAACAAGGTTTTTTTTAGCAATCGTCTAAAATATTAAATTAATAATTAAATATACAAATGGAATGAAAAGAAAATATTCCAAGAGATCAATTTATAATCACACGGATACCTGTATGTGTACTGAGGTTATTTTACGTTTTACCGAAAATTTAAACCGCACTAAGTTTAAGGATATTTTACACCGGGTTTGCTTAAGTGGAGTTGTTATAGATAATGGCCGAAAGGTGACAAAGATAGAACTTAAGTTCGTGTAATCTAATAATCGGAAACCGAAGAAATTTCTGATAATTCACGGGGCTACTAATGTCAGATATGCAAGTAGTATGAGGTTGCAACAGCACAAATGTAAAAAATCTAAAATAGGATACAATTTCAGTGAAGCGGATTTAATTTTAACCAGAAAATACTTAAAAATATGACAATTGTTTTTATTATTAAAAAAGATGTCTGAACTAAATATCTTCGCATATAATTCATCCACCAAAGGCATTAGATACGTGTTCTCATTTCTCAGAGACATTTTGTTATGGCAAAAGATTACATAGAGAATATAGAAAACGCTACAGGGAAGAGGACTTTAACATTTATCGTACACCAAAAGAGATACATTGTAATACTTGATATATTGATAGAGGACGAAAATATTAACATTAACAGTTTTGTTTCTTAATTAGTTCAAGTCTCGTGAATTTCTTAGTTCTGTCCAGTAATGTCAATCGATCTTTTATGTCGACGGTACGCCTGAAGACACCTATATAAGGGAGGGCGCGCACGCTTCGAATCATAACACTAGCGAACTCCGTCGGTTTCGCTTGTTAGTACTAACAGACCATAGACTAGAAATAGACTAGTAATAGCAAGTTTGCACGGGTTGAGTGCTGTGACCTTTGCCTGTTATGCTGTAACGATTTCAGGTGAGACCAAAGAGATTTTATATAAATTACGGAAATTTTAAATTTGGTGGATGAAGTAGGACGTATAGCTTATGAAATATACAGATACTTTATTTGTTATTATAATAATGAAAACGATAATTGTATACGTATAAACCTAAAAAGCGGAGGCGTATGATAAATTTCAGTTTTTGATGAATTTTTAGTCAAAGAAATAAGTAAAAAGCCAAAAATTCTGAAAAACTAAGTACTAAATTAAATGGTGCATCTACCGTGCATCACCGTAAGTGTTGGAGTCATATGTTGTTGGTAAAATTCTTTTAAGAATAATTGTAATCAAAATTATCTTTGAATTTTCGTAATTTAATAATTTCGTCAATGCATTATTATTGTAAAAGATGCAAAATAGTCTATGTAATATATATTTGAGATACTTTAAATCAAAAGTAGAAGACTAGGAAACAAACAAAAACAATTAATAAATTTTAATATACTCTATAAAATTTGTAATTTTTATAAATGTTAAAATAAAATCTTTTCGTTTTTCCAAGTTATTTGTGATTACATGCACTGCCACAGAATTCAAATTGTAAGTTTATATGTACTTCAATACGGTGCTAGATTTCCATAAAGGAACTAAGATTATTTATTAGACGCATTATTAAGAAAATTGCACGTATTATTAAGAAAATTGTAACGCTTACAAAAAAGATTCAATATGTCTCTCTTTCACGGATTATAATTCGCCTTATAATTTCAGTTAAATATGTAACACGATTATCAGACATCGATAATAAAATACAATATTTAGAAAAATAATAACGCTCTCCAATATCCTTTCGAATCTCATTACCATTTGAAAATTAAATATCCTTTTAAGAGCTTCATCGAAGTTGTTTTAACACAGGGGACGAGGTTTCATAAAGAATTGTAAAAAGGAATACATCTAATTTTCTCGAGCAGCTCAACAAATTAATCCTTTCGGCACAGGAAATCGTTTTACAACTGGTTAGGACATAATATTATTATTTACAAAAGCAACACGCGTAGACAATCGACGTGAGTTTACATAAAACACTATTCACTACGTCCTTGTGTGAATTTACGTTTAGACTACTTATGGAATTTTAATAATTTACGTTTAGACTTAGTTACTTAGTTTAAATGTGAGAATTTTCCCAAAAACTCTACGTTAAAATTAAAAAATCGTGCCGGTACAGAATGCAACACTTATCTTCTTAACTTACATATGGTCTAAGGTCAAAAATTATTTATTCAATTTAGGCTTCACTTTGTACTTATGAACGTCAAAAATTTTCCACCGGTTCTAAATCTCAGACCTATGTAAAGAAGAACCGATAAGAATCTCTGCGGTCCTTTTTCAAATATATATATTTCTTTAAAATACTAGTATTTATAAATTTTGATTAATACGACAATTTTCTAGTTACCAGAGAACTTGCTAGGGGAAAATATGTACTACCTCCACACATCCTGGTCCTCAATATAATCTATATATATTTCTGATAAGTGTTGTTTTGACTAATTCACGTAACATCAAATCATTTAATTGTATTTGGATGTCATTTAATTCACTGCATATAGTTATACTATTAAACAAGAAAGATATTTCCGTTCTGGTCAGTACTACATCTGGGTAACTAGACGCTCAATTTGCCCCTGCGCGGTTAAATATGATTATTATTAAACATATGAATATTTTTATGCGGGTACATAATATTTTTAAATATGTATAGCGGGGTTAAAGTAAAAATTTCTGTTTTATTGAATATCGTACGTAAAGATTGCCGTAAACCCGTATGTTCGTAATATATTTATCTTCTCGGAAATAATACAATGTTGCTTAATGTCATTTAATCATAAAACGTATTACACGCGCTCAATCATTACAACAAAAACATGTAAGAAGTTACGCAGGTTAAAATTAAATTAACTTAACGGATTTCTGTAAATGATTTGTCAAATTGCTATATTTAAAATATAGCTTTCATTTCAGTTATATTTATTGTAGAATCATATCAAATGTATGTAATTAATTAATTGATTAAAAGAGAAGGGATCGTATACTTAGACATTTTATATAAGGGTATGGATATACTGTGCATTAAATATATATCGAGCAATCTAAAACAGAAAAGTTATGTGCAATATCCTTAAGTTTTCAAAATTAAGAAGTATTAAGATGAGAAAGACGTCTCTGACTGAAAAGAGGTCGCCCTTTCCAGAGAGAATGTCGTGAGAAACATTAATATTCGCGCGCCACTTGTAAACATATGACAATAACACAAACCGAACACAGCAACAATCGCACATTACAATCATAGAGCAAAAAATCAACCTTATACCAAATAACTTAACAAGATACCATATAAACTTGGAACTTATCATATCAAAATATGATTTTCTTCCCCAAGATGTATTAATAGCACAGCAATTTTACAAAATTTCATGAGGACGGCCTATGATCGAGTTTAAATAAAAGTTACTACGCGCAACGACTGATATCTGACCACAAGTCAAAGGGAAAACTTCATTTGGTAGATGGATTAAAGACGTCAGTGAATTTGAAATCTATAAACTTGAGATAATCTTTTTGACCGTGATCTCCTTTTTACTTCTTGATAACCAGCCTCTACTGCGAAAACCAGCAAAATAATGCAACACAAACGTATTTCACGACAGGGTTCAAACCCACTGTCCCGATTTATACCTGGTCACGAAAGGTAGATGTTACAGCCTGTACACTTTAGCTATACAGTAAAAGATCCTTATTCGCGGGAGATAAGTTCCGTAAAAATGTTGCCGCAAACAAAAACCCCGAATACAGTATAGTAATTTATCTGGGAATATAGTGGAACGCCTTGAATTATTACAGATTTTTGTCATTTTCTGCAGTCTGAGCAGGCCACAATTTCCCTGATTGGTTCGATGTGAAAACAATATTTTCTCAATGATTATTAATGTTCAAAATGTATTTTATTATGTTAAATTTGTTTTAGCGTTAATATTGACTTACATGTTATAAGTTGATAGTATTCAGGATTAAATTCAATAATATTCTATACAGGACTGGATTATGCCTTTGTGCAAAGTCTAAATTAAGGCAAAGAAATTTCATATTGGGAACGGCGAATTAATTTAACAAAAATACTTCAGGATAACTTGTAGTTAGGTCTATTTTACTTTTTTATAAGTCCATTGGACGGCGTTTACAAAGGACAAGGGTTAAAGTACATATTCGATTCGTAGAATACAAAATCATCTACGAATTACGTTTTTCCTAAAAATAATATATTTGATTTAAAACCTTTTTTCATTAATAGTAGGTAAAAAGTAAATCAAATCTAAATAAATTAAATTATAGCGACAATGAACTGCCTCCGTAGCCTAGTGGTATGGGCGTGTGCTTTAGAAACCGGAGGTCGTGGGTTCGAATCCTGCGGGGACTCAACAAATTTTCTTTGTTGTTGCCTAGTTGGTTAGGGCAATTTGGGCAGATCACCCAATTGTCTGAAAAGTAAGATGATCCATGCGTCGGATGGGCATGTAAAAAGTTGGTCCACCTACCAACCAGCGTGGTGGGATACGGTCCATAACTCCCTAATGGATAGGGCTGTATTACGGGAAGGCTATGACCAGCAGTGGACTATCACAGGCTGATGATGAATGAATGAAATGAAAAAAATGATCATTTTCAAGTCTAACTTCGCTCTAATATAGTTTCTATTTAGTTACTAGTTTAGACTCGTGTCTTTGGTAAGCACAGAGTTCGCGGGAAGCTACCGTCGCCACGAACTAGGTCCCAATTGCCTAAAAAAAAGATGAGTATGCATCGGGTGGAAATATGAAAATTCGGTTGTCACGTCCACAATTTGCAATAGTTACAGATCAGTCCTTTAATTACTAAATCTTTCATGGAAAAATGTATTCGCTTTTACTACCAAATCCCGAAAACGTTTAAAATTTAACCATAAATTTCAAAAAGTTAGAAAGGAACGTTTGTGTGTAAAAGGTTATTGCAGTGTTGCGTTCCAGGTTTTTTTCAATGATATCAGTTTTGTATACTCGAAACTGTTTCTTTATTGTATAATCTCATTGTATTAATGGGCGACAAAAAATAGTTCCGCTAAGTTTCATTTAGCCGAGTTTTGCTCAGGTCAGAGGCGTGAATAAAGATGTTTGAATTTGAATTTAAACTACAAACATGTAATCCAACCATCGGATTGAAGAGTTAGATTTGGTATTTATAATTTGCTAGATTACAGGTTTTAATGATTAGTAATTGTAACCGACTTTTGCTACACGAGTGGAAGATCACTTGATATCTTTTTCATTAGTTTATGGGTACGTACTATAAGAAATGACACTAGCGATGAAGCTTTAAAACGATAAAACAAAAGTGTTGGCACAATACTGTTTAGCGCATAAATAGATACTGCGGTGTTTGTTGTCGGTTTTATGGGAAACATATAATTTTTCATATTGAAACATGTAAATAACTAGCATATTAATGGGAAATCTTCATCAAAATAGAATAGACAGATATAGAAAATTATAAACGGGATTATTATTAGCTTTACAAGACTTTTTTCATGTAGATGGAAACCGATTAAGACAAAAATTCATCAGCATATATTCACCAATGTTACAAAAGCCGAGGTCATTTAATAACATATGCGTTCGATTCGAATCATTTCTACATGTTATAATGCATTCTAGATATTCTAAAATCTAGCAAATTAATGCTAATTAGTGCCCACGTTAGGAACATTCGGTCGAAGCGCTTCTTCGAACCAAACTGAGCGTTGAAATTCGTTATTTTGATAGTGAAATGTTAAAACAACGGGTGTTCAAAGTTTCTAGGACATGTTCAAAGTTCGGACATCGCAATGGACCAACCCGCATCGGAAATGCATCTTACTTGCGCAAATTAGAATGGCTGATACGATATTCAGTTTTTAGTTTGTTAAATACGTGTTGAAGACTGTGTTAGATTTGTGAATGCGTGTGAATGCGAATTGAGGTGTTTGTTCATAACATTATAATAAACAATTGACATTACGATATATAACGAATGCATATAACAAACATCATTTTGTCCATCTATCTGTTTGTTCTGGCTTATCTCTGGAATGGCTAGTCCGATTTTGACGGGAAGATAGCTCATGTAACTAGGAGTAACTTACGCTGCTTTTTTCTTACGAAAATATAACAAAGTCGCCGGCAACAGCTAGACGAATAAAAAACAAACTTTAAGACATCACAAACCTGTACGCCACCATGAAACATGACATTTAATGTTTCTTTTACCCTTAGGTTTAGAGGATGGGTTTCTGTTACTGATTTGTAGTAGCACTAATAATTAGTAAGATACGATAATAATTCTATGGTTATATATATATAGTTAGCTTCTTGAAACTAGAAAGGTATCGATTTAAACGAGAGGTCAATTAAATTTCAAATTAATTTAATCGTTACGTACGTCAATTTAATGGGCGTGTTAACACGAGCACGGTGTCGATAACTTGGAAGTTTAAATCTGTACACGAGAATTACAAGATTATGTGTAGACAGAGAAATTATCCTCGTTTATGAACCCGCGAAGGTACATAGTGTACATCCTGTCTCGATTGGGTATTTATCAATAGAAAACAATCGTTTTATTTAAATCATTCCACCAAGCAAGTAAATATTGTTTTAAATGCTTACACTTTCCAATATTGTAAGAAAGGGATTTTATAGTTTCTATACGAGCCGCACTCAAACAAAAAAAAAATATAAACACAGTTCAACGCTAATGACGCCTAAACTGTATGTTCTTATTAATTAAATATTTGTTTATTATATAATATTAATTACATGCTGCGTATGCTACGATATCTATAGATTATTTTAAAAATTGCGTCAATGAGTTGGACATTGCTTACTTCATAAGTAATTAGTTAGAGCTGTGGTTAGAAGTCAGCTATTAAGTAACTCATTTTGATTTGGTTTCATGTCTTACATACATATTTTGAGAAAAACAAATCTTCAGCCTGTCAGATGTGGGTCATACGCGTTATCATCATCATTATCATCAGCCCGTGTTAGTCCACTGGTGAACATAGGCCTCCCCTACTGACCGCCTTCTCCTGTAGAGGGTTTCTTCACTGTAACTCACCACGCTGGTCCAATGCGGGTTGGTTGGTGGAACGACATTTTACATGCCCATCCGACGCATGGATTAAAATGCCTAAACCAACTAGGAAAGATCAATGAAAATTTGTTGAGTCCCTGCAGGATTCGAATCTACGACCTCCGGCTTCTGAAGGACACGCCTGTAGCACTAGGCTACGGAGGCAGTTATCATACGGATGACCGTAGATTACTGCCTCCATAGCAGGTAGTTATGGATTTATATATGAATATATATATGCATAACTACTAACTACGCGTCATAGCAATAATAAGGCTGAATTACGTTTTGTTTAAAAATAAACGTATGTATTCCCATGCTGGGAAATTATTTCCCAATTCAGTCCAATCGGACCTAACAACGTGGAAGTTGTGCCGGTTGTTATGGTTATCGAGTAGCACCTTGTGGGAAATTGCACGGCGTAATGATGTTTTATAACTAGAGTCATTGAAATGGTATACACCTACTTATCTTTACTTCACTACAATAAAGATGGGAGTACATTTTTATATTTGTCTTATCGCGGAACAAGCATGACAGTTAATTCACTGTGCTGTGACCTAAAATGGTGTTTTAGGATCAGTATTCTTTTTAGACACAAATTAAATCAGAATTGGACAGAAAATATAGGTAACACGATATTAGTAATTTTAAACTGAATATGTATATTATAGAATAAAACACTCCATAGATGAGTTGTAATTACAAAAACTTTTATTTTTCAATAGAGTGAGAGTAAGCACTACGCCTTACCCAAGAGGAATGCAGCGCAAACACACCACTTGGTCCACTCGCCGCCCTAAAACATGTTAAGCTTGTTACCCTGGTAATTACATAAGCTGCAGAGCCCTTGAAACAGGATTCTCTACTGTCGTTTTTTTACACTGCTGCTTTGTTACAGAAATAGGCATAACGGTAGTATTTTCCTAGTCGATCCCCAGTAAAAAGGAACCTAATTTAGAGGATTAAACACTTTGATCGCATATCGCTGGATCCCTACTTTTGGTCGGGATATTTAGACAATTTTACATAGATCGTGTCACTAGTTGATGGATAGGGCATAGTAAAAGTTACTGAAAATATTATTAAAAAAAAACATAAAAGTAAAAATAAAGAAATAGAAAATTTAATATTTTTGTGTCTATATCGTATTGAAACAATAGCGTGTCACAGATGCAATATAAAATCTTCGCTGTTCCTATTTATTACTATTATTAAAACTATGTAATTAATCACTACATAGTATAAAACAAGGTCACTTTCTCTGTCACTATGTATGCCTAATTCTTTGAAACTCCACAATGGAATTCGGTATTTTTAATAGATAGAGTGTTGAAGAAAAAGGTTTATATGTATAACACATGCTTAATATTGTAGGTATATTTTCTATAGTTCCCGTACGAAGCAGGGGCGGGTCGCCAGTTTACATATAATTTTATTATACATACATAAACTTATCGAGACTAAAAATAGTTTAATAACTGTCTGAGCTGTGAATTATATTATTATTTAATAATAGCGTTATTATAAACCCGCTCCAGTTTTCGATTACTTCGAGTATCACACGGGAAATTTTCGCAAGAGATAATGTTTGCTTAGCGAAAGTAAACTCCGACATTCGTTAAGACAACTCTTTTGGTGTTTTCGCACGGAATCGTTTGTTATCTTAGCGAACTGCTAGACAAAGATGGCTGAACAGCTCTCGCGTAACTGTTTTCTAATTTTAATATGTGTTTAAAATGTTAACATTCGCGCGAATAGTATCAATGTTTGATTCGACTTAACATCGCTTCTAGGAATCTTGATTCCTTTTGTGTGGGTTAAAAAAAGATGTTCAAAGGGTCGTGCGATGATTATGTTATGTTAAATAATAAAGTTGAAGTTAAAACTGAGAAATAGCAGACCGTATAACAATTCGCAAACGTTACAATGCATGTCTAGTTTTTGAGTGGGAATGTTTAAGTTTGAAGATTAGATAGACAGTAACTTGGAAGATGTCTGATAAATTATTTGCTTTTCGGAAGAGATATTAACCCTGAGCAAATCGTCTCAAATTTTATTTTAATCAAGGTATTAGACAAGATATTTCAATGAGTTTCTTTTGTGTGAGTCTTAGTAACAAAGAGAAATGGTAAAACTTTAATTATCAGAACATAACATCGTTTAATAATTGAGCAAAATGTCATTCGCACTTTGTCTTGGCTTCATTTATTTTTTTTTTCGTTTCGTTAGGGAATTAATAAAAAAATCTTAGTTTAATAAAAAAACTGCGGTTTTTATAGCGTTTGAGTCTTCGCAGGCCCGGAAAGATCATACTTAATGTGAGGTCTTTATAATTAATGAATTGCTAGGAATATTAATAACTGCCTCCGTAGCCCAGTGGTATGGGCGTGTGCTTTAGAAACCGGAGACGACCTCCGGTTTCTAATCCGGGTTCAAATCCTGCGGGGACCCAGCAAATTTTCATCTTTGTTTTCTAGTTGATTAGGGCAATTTGGCCGATAACCTAATTTTCTGAAAAGTAAGATGATCCATGCGTCGGATGGGCATGTAAAAAGTCGGCCCAGCCACCAACCCGCATTGAACAAGCGTGGTGGAATTCGGTCCAAAAAGATATTGGGTTTTATTAGGGGAGGCCTATGTCCAGCAGTGGACTATCACAGGCTAACGATGATAATGATGTTTCTGTGTATATGGAAAACGTTAAAGAGCAATAATAACATAAAAATTATTCTGATGATTAACAAAAATATCCAAATGTAACAAATCCCTCCCCCAAAAATATCATTACCAGTAACTTACAGTGATACGTATTTTATTATTTTGTTACAGAACATGGCGTACTATTGGCTCGTAATCGCGATATCCTGCCTCAGCGGGGCAAGCCTTCAAATCATAAATGGTGATACGAACGCAGGACTCTCAAATCCACCGATCACATTCGAATATCCACCGCTGCCCTACGCTAATTACTTCAACATGCCATCACGCAACGACTACGAATACAACGACATACCATTACCAGCATTAAACCAGTTGAACCCAGGCAGTGAAGACCAGACCCTGGATTTGAAACGCATCCGACGCATGATTGATCAGGAAAGGAAGGCCGAAGTTAGTGACTGGCGGTGGCAACCCAACCTGATAAGTTTCGACAAAGCCAACTTGCCTACTGAGGATAAAGAGGAAATACCATACCTTTTTCAAAATCTCACACCCATCGTCGCCGCAGACGGAAACTCCACTGAAGGCGATTACGACAAAGCGTTAGAGAAACGGAACTTCAGTCCATGGGGAGGAAAACGAGACGGCGGCAAACTGGAACACTTGTGGACGTGGAAACGTGCGTCAAACATACGCGAGCCCAGCATGCCGAAGCGGGTGCGCTTCAGTCCTTGGGGAGGGAAACGGAGCGGCCATGTAATCTACAAGGCGGGCAACAAGGGCTCCAAGATCATCTTCTCCACATCAATACCGGAACTCACACGCATCGTCACCAACTACTCGCCGAACGGGGAGCAGCTCGATCTTAAAGGTTTCCAGTTCGTGCCGGCGCGGGACAAACGCCACCCCATCAAGATCCTCGCACTCAGCACCAAGGTTGACGAGAGGACATTAAGGGACGCGCTGCCTTACAAAGCCTTCATCGAAAGCCTACCCAGGATCTTCAAACCCGGCCACACGTACACGGATGTATCCCTTAAGACCGATGGAAAACGGAAGGTTAAATTCAGCGCGTGGGGCGGCAAGAGGTCCCCGCCAATAATCGGCCCGATTTGGACACCCACCCCTCAGAACATGAAGGAATCGACCATAAACGCCATCTTGGTCATCAGAGACAACCCTGACAACGGACACTCGACGAGTGAACAACAATAAATACGACGACTGAAAATCTGTAACATTAACAAAATGCAACTATGCCACGGCGTGTTTATTATTTAGAACTAATTAAAATAAGTGCCATATTAAATTATCCGAGAATACATTATTAAATCATCGTCCACAATGGATGGGCTGGATCCGTTGTGGACGTGAATCGCGTATTTTTAAGCCGAAATTCCTAAATGCGAATAAGCAATGTGCGCTAAATTTTCAACCGCTGTAATCATTTGTTATGCTATTGAGTTGTATGGATATAAATTGTTGTTGAAGTTGTATACTTGTTTCCTTTAAATATGTAGTTTTCTTTTTACGTATAAGAAATAAATTAATACTAAAACATAATATTATCTCATTAGCCTTTTGTTTAACATGAATATCGTTTTTTTTTGTTAAGGATTGTAAAAAACCTTTTATTAAAAATACAAGAAGTTATAATCACGGGCTAATAGACAAGAACCATAAATTTTGAACAAAGTAGAACGGTCGAAACTCCTTTTGCAAAAAAAAATATTGTATCTTTATTACAATAACGCAAATTAAGTGTATGTGTGGTGACAAATTATTTTCCTTTTGAAACCTCGGATCTCTATCGGAATAGGTGACACCCAAACTGTCGATTAATGATCATATTAAATGAATGAAGTTTTTATATTGATATAAGACTTCATGGTTTAATGTCAAATGTCATATAGATGTATCGGTTCTGAAGCTATTTGATAGAGCACGATAAATACGAACTTTACAAAGGAAAATCATTTCTCGCTATATCTATAAGTAATGTTTACCACTATGGCGCCAAAACTTTTGTTTTCGTATTGATCAAATAGAATAATAAAATAGGAACGGAAATAATAATAAAAATGTAACTTAAAAGGTCTTTCAAAAACACTAAACATTAAAGGGAAAACGTTTGATCACATTATTTTTCTCCAATATTATAACATCACAAGATTAACTGATTCTGGACCGTTCCTTTTATTCAAAACATAGTTTAACAACATACAATGTTTGTTTCCAGCTACGAAACTTTTTTAAAGGTTACAAATATATAAGAAGTTGTCAGGTTTACCTGTTACAGCGGACTATCTAGGAAAGTATTTAATCATACCCATAATTATATTACTTGTCTCTTCGATTTAATCAATAATAAATAAAAAATTTCGCGTAGCAAGAACAATAATAATAATAACTTAATAATAATTCGATTTTCAATACGGCGGCCAATCTTTATAAGAGATCAGCCAACAATTCAGGGGATATTATAGTGCACAATGGTGCTGCAAACCCCAGTGCATTTCCGCTTCCTTACTCTCATAGTTAGATGTGAAGGATAGCCAATATGAGCAGGGAGAGATCAGATATAGAACTATCTTCCTTCACAGACAATCAGGACATCAGAACCAACGGGACCAGAAAGAACAATGAAAAGTTATTGAGTTCTCGCAGGATTCGAACCTATGACCTTTTCTTTCTTAACCGCAAGCCTATATGACTAGGCTATAAAGGCAGTTTAACATGTACAATAGACAAACACTGTTTATATTTCTTGCGCTGATTTAAAATGTCAATAATTAAAATAAGATATTTATCACCCCCAATGAAAAATTTACAAAAATGGTGACTGTTAATCGTTGAAGGGAACGCATTGAAAGCTATTTTGCAAACTGCCAAATTTAAATATTGAAATGTCTGCAATAAATCAAGCTTTTCAATGCGAAACTAGAGATTAAAATATAATGATAATGTATCGAGACATGGAGCATAAGGTACAAAAGGAATTTTTGAGAAGATAACAAAAAGAATGAATTTTAAAACCTTTAATAGACAATGAAAGGTTAATATAGTTTAAATATAACTTTCCCTGATATGAAAAAGACATGCAAAAGCTTTGTTTCACAACTTATTCACATATTAATAATGTCTATGTTACGTATCATCAGCCTGTGATAGTCCACTGCTGGACATAGGCCTCCCCTGATACACCTCCAGCCATTGGGGAATTTTGGACCGTATCCCACCCCGCTGGTCCAATGCAGGTTGGTGGGTGGACAGACTTTTTACTTGCCCATCCGACGCATGGATCATCTTACTTTTCAGACAATTGGGTGATCTGCCCAAATTGCCCTAACCAGCTAGGAAACAATGAAAATTTGTTGAGTCCCCGCAGGATTCAAACCCACGACGTCCAGTTTCTAAGGCACACGCCTATGTTAAGTAACATTTATTCATATTATTTTATTAGCTCCATTGGTTATATTTTAATATAAAATTAAAGCTAACCAGTATTATTTACTTTGCTGATTGACTGATTTTGATCTAATTGCTATTAATATTGAGGTAACAGATTTTGCTATATTACATTTTATACTCAGTTATATAAGTAAGTAAGTATAAACCACAATGAATATTCAGGCAAAAAATTTTGTAAGAAAAGGACATTAACTATCTTCTAACAAGTAATCAGTATGGATAATACAGATAATCAATGTAAAAAATATTCAAAGGGAGAATAAGGTTTTAAAAGAAAAAAAATCATTTAATATGCATAATATTTTTATTTTTCTTAAAGAATTATGAGCACTTCACCAAAAACAATTACAAGTTGTCAGAATATGATATATTAAACTGCTCTTTTTACACATTTAATAAGTAATATTTACCAAAAACAGAAAGATGAACACAGCAAGAAATCTTTGTAATCTAAGGTCATAAATGTTACTAACAAAATGCTAGAATAATTAAGTTGCATTTAATACTCATCATAGATAGGGTCAATATTAAATTTTTCTCTTAAAAAAGTTTTTACTCTTTTACTTATCTTATTCAGTTACAAATAATTTACTTTACTCTCTTTCCTAAAATGCATACAAAGTTACAATATATTTGTTTTATCAGGTAAAAATTGGATTTATCAAATATTTCATTAAAATATGTAACAATAATGCTTTTAAAATTCAGTTTTTAAAGGTTTTACAAATGGTAGCACAGTTGTAAAAAGGTAGAAATAGTTCTGCTATTGCATAAGAACTTTATCCAAAGATAATTTTTAAGAAAAAATATTTCTTCACCAAATATCTGTAGACAGCTATCTTAAACAGTTCTTAATATTATATGGTAACCTGGAGTCAGTCAGTTTCAACGGGTTTACTTAGCTGCCCTACTTTAAGTTTGAATGCTTCTTCCTCAAAAGGCAGCTGCATCTGACCTCGTCCAAACATTCCCAGATCTCCGCCACGCTTTGCTGATGAGCAATCAGAATATTTCGAAGCAATATCAACGAATGCCGATTCATTGGAAACAATTTGCTTACGGAAGCCTTTTATCTGGTCCAAGGCATCTTCTTTGGTCTTTGTTATGGTCTCTTCGCGCCAAGAAGATGGTCTTCGGCTGTCTACGTGCTTGACTAATATGTGACTGCATCTGATCTCACCAGGGTCAGCCGGCGCTTCTGGACGCTCCCACTGAGATTTCTTCGTGTAAACGTTTAGGAAATACGTCATTCCAGTAGATCGACTGGTTCTCATTTCCCATCCCTCCGGCAACGGTGCTTCGTCTTGGTTCGACATTCTGCAATTTTTTGTTGAAGCATTTCGTTTCACAATGTTCTTTTTTTTTAAGTTCAAACGACAAATAAATCATACATCTTGTTAGATGACACCGGCACGTAATTTAAACGGTTGGAAACTTATTTTTAGAAGTGAAATTAAACTTTTGAGATTAATAGTCAATTGTTATCCAAAATTATTGGTAAATATCAGAAGTACAACACAACGTAGCATTCAAAAATGAAAAGAAAGATCGCATTTTTAGGTTATACGCTTAAAATACATTACAGTTTAACTTACCTGCTGCGCTCCTAATAGATGACTCGTTTTACTTCAACGTTTAAATAGAAAAAAGGCCAAAATAATACTTAATAACACTTAGATGTTAAAAATATTTTACACTTTGATACTTTCGAGTTTATCAAATAACTACAACAATAGGTACGTCCTGTGTGTCGGAGCTTTGCTCCGGTGACAAATTCACCGGCGAAAAACCGGTGATATGAAAACCGGTAAAACAGGGAAGTTTTTGAAGGTACTGCTTTTTTATTTAATAAACTTATAAAGGAAAAACAACAGGTAAAACTTTATAAAATTCATAAAATTCTAAAATTGAGTGTAATATTTAAGAAAATCTTCCTCGCCGTTTTATATGTTGTGCTTGTGACGGAATTGATTTAGTGTTGTGCTTGTGACGGAATTGTTTCATTTGAGATTCACCGTTTAGTTCTGCTTTTATTTAAATAATATTTTAATAAATATGTCCATTTTTAACGCGAAATTTGAAATTTTGATATTTGCGATATCAATACTTGGAAATTCGGTGAATCAATCTTTGGAGAATCTTTGGTTATTCGGAACGTCTGGGAAAAATATCGGTTACATCCTTTTTGCTAACCACTACTGGGTCCGCACCGCAAATAAGTATTAATGAAGCCATGCAATGTAACCGAATAGATTTACATACTTGTGCAATGCTTTTTGACTACTAAGTACTTTTAGTTTTACTGATTAAGTGTAAAGCGATTTTTAGAGTAGGTATTTTTTTTATTGCTTACGAAGACAGACGAGCAGTCGGGCCACCTGATGGGAAGTAGTCACCGACGCCCATGGACATCAGCAATACCAGGGGTATCACCAACGCGCTGCCTACCGTCATGGATTCTCTTTATACCTGGTTTGAAGGAAGAAATGTCATAGCGCGAAGGAAAAAGCCTGGCATGAATGATCTCTGGAAACGTAACGTATTTGGTGGCACGGTTTCCAGGTGGTATGGATGAACTCTAGTCCGGTGACGGAGGGCACGATAATAGAACGGGGAAGTAGGTACCATATCGAACAGCTCCGTTGAGCACTCTCCGCTGAACAGGCGGTAGAACACACCAATATCTCTCCGTAGGCTTAAAGGTTCCGAACGGCTCTATTTTGTAGGGAGCCAAGTGGAAGCAGCTGATACTTGGGGGCACCGGCCCAGAGATCGGAACAATACTCCACGTGAGGCCTGACCTGTGCTTTGTAAAGTAGAAGCTTTTGGCTTTATGTAAAGTACTCTGCTTAGCACTCCCAGTTTTTTAGAGGCTAATTTGAATTTGCTGTCCAAATGACTTCGAAAGTGAACGTCGCTCGAGATCTCGACACCAAGGATTCCAATGCTCGAGGATGGTTGCAGAGAGACACCCAAAAATTGTGGATGCGCAAACCGTCCCCACTCGGAGACTCGCCCAGAGAGTCCTCCACTTCGGACACAAGTTGAGATCGCCTTTCCTGCACCTCACACCGAGGGACAGGTCGTTGGCTAGTATACCGCGCATTTCCCGTGCTATCATCCGCATAGCAATGTGTATTTCTGATGGATAGCATGTCATTGATATACAGGATAAAAAGCGTTGGTGAGAGCATCGAACCTTGTGGGACGCCCGCATTACTGGTCATGATCTTGGAGCAGCAATCGTCGACAACGACTCTGATGCTCCGACCATTCAAAAAGCTGGCGATCCACTGACACAGCCCCTCGGGGATGCCATAAGCGGGCAGTTTCGATAAAAGAGCTTTATGCCAGACCCTGTCGAACGCCTTAGCAATATCAAGACTGACTGCTAGAGCCTCACCTTTATTGTCTAAGGCTTCTGCCCACCGGTGAGTTAGGTACACTAGAAGATCACCAGCCGAGCGACCGTGACGAAAACCATACTGTCGGTCACTGATTAGCTGGTTCTCCTCTAGGTAACCTAGGAGCTGGTTGTTAATGACCCGCTCTATCACCTTCGAAAGTAAGGATGTGATAGCTATAGGCCTGTAATTCGAAGGGTCTAAGCGGTCTCCCTTTTTAGGGGCCGGATGTATTCGAGCTGCCTTCCATGAAGCTGGAACCCGTTTAGCCGTGTATGAGTATGGACTATATAACGTTTTTTATACTCCGATTAGGGTTCGCGTTTTAAGCGGTTATCATTATGCACGACCCCATAATATTAGTTTTCAACTCATACATTATCTAGCCGAATAATACTTGATCGTGCATTATCGGTACGGGGTGACAGTGCATGACCTGATCATCCCCTTTTATTATTGTACACATTGTTTCCTCGTATTCACGTTCATCTCGTTTTTTATTGATAAATAGATCCTTCTATTTATGGTTTGAATTTCGTTAAGATTGATTGGCTGATAGGATTCCGACGGATTGAATGGGCGCCATCTTGAGGCTAAAATGTCAGGAGGATTCATTCAAACTGTGTAGCATCCCCTGCATATATTCCCACAAATCAGCCAATATAACGATACGAGGGTGGCACTAAACATTTTTAGAATCAAGAAAGTGACACATTATTACTATTTAAAAATGTATTTATTGCTTCTCGAATTAATCTCCGCGAAATTTTACACATTTTTTCATACGATGGAACCATTTTCAAACACCCAAACTCGTGACTGGTTTTTTGTTTCGGGTTCGTACGCGTATATCCAGGATTCGTCACCTGATGTCAAGTTATATACAGCATTTGAGAATCCTGCGTGGAATCTTTCGAGAGTTCTGACGCACCAAGTAAGGCGATCCCCTTTTCGCTCTTGACAGAGCGAATGTGGTATCCATCGGACAAACAAATGGTTTTGGATGGGGCTTCATCACCAAATGCAGAAATCATCCCGTCAAGACAATGTTTTTGTGTTAAATCACTTCGAAAAAAATCTCTTGTGTTAAATCTCGTAACAAGACTGAGAATCTTTTTTTAAATAAATATTCGATTTTCAAAACCAAGGAGTTTACAATCAAAATGATTTTATTCTGACTGGAATACTGAAAATATTCCATTCCCGATACTTTTAGTGCAGCCCTTGTATCGTCGGCGAAACGAATGATAAATACTCACGGTTAATGTTAATGCCAGATCCAGCTCAGTCTAGGATCTTGAAGACATCTTCAAAGCAATAGTGAACAATTTCGAGGAAATAACATCCTCTTGTCGCACTCCTCGATGCCATTTGATTGGTCTTGTTTGACCCCTCGGTGTAGGACAAAACACACACACTCTGTTCTAATAAGTTTTATCCGTAAACCACGAGATCAAAAAAAACACATTTTAACCTATTGATGGAACAAAAAAATCGATAATTTTTAAGCAAATCTAAATTTTTTAATTTTTTGTAAAATATTTTTGCACTTTAAAGCGTTGAAGTGTTATTTTTAATTATAAAACTATAGTAAAGATTTATGTATTACTAATTTAATATTAATGTATATATATTAATTCAATATAATACAATTTTGTGATGTACAATTACAAAGATGAGAACTCTCTATTTACAGATGTAATCAATATTATTTATTTTTTAAACTTAGGTGCTAAGAAACAAAACATTTTAAAGTACTGTTTTATTACTTTTTATGTCAAAGTACTATTGTTATGTTTCACTTAATAAAAAATTAAAAATCATTTTTATAATTACGTCATCTATCGTTATAATTGAAACTTATGTCATGTTTCACAGCTTTTTAACGTACAAGTAGCGCTAGAACAGTTTCATTTCTACGAAACTTTTAAAAATTTACACCACCGACTACCATAGAATCATATTAGTTATGCACATAATAAGTAGATGGCGCTTCCGATAAAATGTAGAAAATATTTTTAAATTATCTCGTACAAGTAATCATGGGGTCGGTTTTTTAACTATGCAGTCCTTCAGATATTTGACCTTCACAAATCAAAGGCTATACTGAAGCATTTAAAGGACGACCTCAATAAAAGTAAATTCATGGCTCTGACGTCCGAAAGTGACTTTTCTTAAGATGATAGTTTGCCCTCACTCCACCAGGGATAGCGATCTCTGTGCAGTAGCCGATTCAAGTGGGAAGGAAATATCAAGGAATCGGCAATCTTGGCGTTCATAGGAAAAGGCCTATGTCCAGCAGTGGACTAAGAAAGGCTGCTGATGATTATGAGCCAGAAATAACGTTGCTTATTTTTCAAATTCAATTCAAAAATACTTTATTCAATTTAGGTTCTGTCGAGCTCTTATAAACGTTAATCTACCACTGTTTCGGAAGTTTTGAAGTGTCCAGAGAAGAACCGGCCGGAAACGTCTGCGGTCGTCATTTTTTTTATATACATAAATGTTTAATCAATACATTACAATCATCTAAATTACACAATTTAAGCAGTTGCCTTGGGATATGCCAGTGCAGACATCGTGGTCCTCAATGTTGTCTCTAACAAAATAATAGTCTTTTTTAATCAATGTTTCTTTAACAAGCTATACTTGAGAATCAGTTTCTGCACAGGATTCGAACCGACAACTTTCAATTTGTAACGCAAGGTTCAATACGTTCACGCAGTCGTGTGGATAACCTTTATCTTCGAATTTATTTGCAACGCAGAATAATTAGTCTATGGTTCTTGCTAGTTTTGGAAAGTAATTGTAAAGTAGTGGATAAAAGTGTAATTAATGCATCATTTATCGTTTATTTTACGTGCAATAATTTCCTATAACAAAATAATGATTTATGCCAACACTCCGACTATAAATAAGGAGATTTAGTTAAGATTAAAAAAAATTAAATTAAGCCTCCTTAATTACAACCTTAATTCACGTTCTTTTACAAAATTGTACAGATGTACCTTTGATAAAGCAGATATATGTAGTTGCTAGTTTTAATTCGTATTTAAGTGATGAAAACACGGTTTGCTATTGGAATCTAAAATAGTTTACTCACATCATTTTTATAATACATGTTTCTAGTTACTACAGGGCTAAGATTATTAAATAAAAGGCGGCAGTGTTCACGGGGCAGAATGCTACTGGAAATAGTTCGAAACGTTGGGAATTAAAAGTATAACATAAACGCGATAAAATCCGTAAAAAATCCTTTTATTCAATAATATGTACTATTCCCGTAAACAAGAGAATTATTAAGAGTTATTTTATTATCATCAGGCTGTGTTATTCCACTGCTAAACATAGACCTCCCTTAAAGCACGCCTTAGTGGTTTTTGGACTGTATCCCGTCGCACACGATTATTAACATTCTGCATATTACGTAATTTTTAAGGATTAAGGAACCGCCCACTAACAGGACTCCAGTACGCGACTTGAGAAACTAATCATGATAAACTCTTTAAGCTTAGGATTAGAGTATATTCATTTGTAATGAAAAAATTAAAAAAGTTTATCCGATCCGATTTGTAAAGTTGATTCGCATTGCGAAACATCATCGTCTGGCGTAGTAAATGTTGTAACGGATGAGAAATCACTACCTTAATTATTTTTTTACTTCACCCCATACTTTGTTTAAGCAATGTGACTTGGGATTTAATTTCTCAATTAAACGTGGGATAATTTTGTTCGCTTTCTTAACTGGCAAGCATTCGATATGTTATTAGGTAAAAGAGGTAGTAATGACATAAAAATAAGTATATTATCATAAAAAAGATATTGAGCGGTGTTTTATACTGTATTTGTCCTAAAAAGGGTTTATGGCCTTTATTTGTTTATTGTAAACAATATTAATCGTTTTTTTATCATGCGTTGCAGTATAAATAAGAATGTTTCTGTCATATATTTTATTTAATCCAACATTATTCCATCTTAATTACGATGTCTGAAGAAAAAACATAATTAAGTTGCCCGTGGCCACTAAAGTGCCTATCTTACTGTTCTCGCTATATTAAAATATAATAAGGTAGTCAATCTACGTAAAAAGTCTCGAGTCAGTATTGCAGAGCCAAAACGTTTTTTGTTGTTAACCATAAAGTTACGATTCCAGACACTTGTCTGTGGTGAGCTTTATGTCACATGATGTTGGCGTAAAGGTACCGTCCCCACAAACTAGGTGATGAACGCTTTTAGCTTAAAGTGAAGGGCACTGGTAACAAAAGGTGTTGGACGCTCTTATAGATTTAACATTACGCGGGGATTGTGGATGACTGTGGTTCTTTAGTCCATTTAGTTTTTTGACTCTGCTATCCTTCCTCCTCCCTTTACCTTATTGGTTGATTTCGAAAATTCCAGTAAGCTAATACGTGACGACTTTACATGGGCTAGCAGGTTGAACATCATAGCTGTC
Source organism: Lamproptera curius (assembly GCA_029286875.1). Taxonomy (NCBI): domain Eukaryota; kingdom Metazoa; phylum Arthropoda; class Insecta; order Lepidoptera; family Papilionidae; genus Lamproptera; species Lamproptera curius. The sequence goes on along the minus strand of JAGSMT010000177.1, from coordinate 456,260 downwards.
TGCTTTGTTTTGCTATTTTGGTTGAAGGCACTTATTCAGTTAAGGAACATCATACCCGAAGTTCAATGACATTGTGACGTCCAACATCTTTTTTTTTTTTTTTATCCTTGAAGTTATGCTTCCAGACTCATGTCTTTAGTAAGCTTCATCTAACACAGAGTTCGCGAAAGCTCCCGTCCCACGAACTAGGTGGCCACATTTTTGCTAAAATGGAGGCCACACGTACAGAAGGTACGTCAGTTAGGTATTAGTTTATGTCTCTAGGATCGTCGACGATCGGTTTACGGACCGGACGCCGACGGTCTGGCGACTGTATTAATCGATTGCTGGGGCGGTGAGAACCGCCCTGGAACGCGGGTGTATCTAGTATATACGCGGTGTGTGTGTCGCTGTGCTCGTAAGCGAGGGCGAACTACAGGTGAGTGTGTGCTATCCCTACTCGTGTGGTGTGTAGGGTCTGATGTAGGGACCCCGTTAGGTCCGGAGTCTCGGCGACCCTTCCTCGTCCGGGTCGAGAAGAACGTTTCGTGGTCGACGCTTTTGGCTAGACGCGTTTGGATCGGCCGTATACGTTGCTGCTTTTACCAGCAGAGGGTTGCTGTGGTTGACTACTTTATCTATGTGTTTGCGAGTTAACTTTTAAAGTGCTCGCGGAGTGTCGGCAATTTGCAGTCGCTGTGTAAGTCTACATTTCGTTGAGTACCACTGCGCCCCAGTGGCGCGGCGGATGAATTTATTTTGAACTACTTGTAGTTGATTTAGGAGTGTGGAGGATGCGTGAGCGAAAGTTTGGCATGCATAAGCCATGATTGGTCGTATGCATACCTTGTACAATAAAGTTTATATTTTAGCGATATTTTACCTGTTAGAATTCGTTAGGTGATAGAGCCTGGTCGAAACGAACAAAGCCTTTCTCCTAACGTCCTGAATATGACTTTTGAACGACATGTTGCAGTCGAAGGTCACGCCTAGGTATTTGGCCTTCCTTTCCCATGGGATCGGTTGGCGTAAAGTTTTAGTTGCGTCCAACATCTTAGTCGGTCCCGTGACCACGGACCCTGGGAAGAGTTTAAAACGTTAGATATAATTTTATATAATTGTGAAGTAATTATAGGCGATAAAATCCGTATAAAATCTATTATTTATTATGCACAGTATTCACGTAAGCATCACTTAACGTTCAATAGCTCGTTTTTCAAAAACGAAATAGAGTTATTAAAAATGAAATTAAAAGTAATACAGTGTGCTTTAAATAAATTAAATCAACATCATATCATTATTACGACATAAAGTCGCAACAAAGAACAATACGCTTTTAGTATTATGATTTAAATAAAAATGTCATTTAAATGTTCCCCAGTTTCTCAGTTATTCATCGAGAAGTTTGAAAAAGTTATAAAGTATTCATTAAATCACAGTTCTTGGCAATACAGTACTTCTTAATTTCTAAACAGTTTAATTATTGTTTATGTGCTGCCACTCACTTAATTTTGCCTGCACCTGATTAACAAATAATATTTTATTTGTCAAAGCATAAACACGACTACGGTAGTCGTGTTTATGTGATAAAACGCTAATATGGTAAATGTGTTTTATTTATTTTTAATGGTAATTTTCTACAAAAAAAGTTCCGTTACAAACCTGTAGTATGATTATAAGCAAAATTATTTTGGGATAATAAGTACGTGCCTTTATGTATTAAGATTTATGTCTATTTTTAACGTTTTATGTATTGGCCCTTGCTTTATAAATCGGAGGTCATGGGTTCGAATCCCGCGGGGAAACAACTTTTTTCTATCATTGTTTTCTGGTTGGTTATAACAATTTGGGCCGAGCCTAATTGTCTGAAAAGTAAGATGGTCTATGCTGTCGATTGCAGTAGACTAACACGGGCTAATGATGATAATATCCATTTTTATTAGATTTATTATTAAATAATCAATTATAATTTGTATCATAAATTATTATGTCTTTTTATTTTTCAGCGTTGAAAATTTTTTAAAGATTTTGATTAATGATAATAACCAACTTAAAGTAGTTACTTGAATATGGAGTATTACGACCGTTTTGTATTTAATAACAAGGTTCCTTCCAAACCTAATGCAGATACATTGTATGTATACATCATTAGTCTGTGATAGTCCACTGATGGACATAGGCCTATCCTAAAACACCCCTATCCGTTGGTGGCCGCCATTGTATGTATATTATACCTCAAATATACAAATATGAAGATAACTTGGCCTTAAAATAGCTAAGCTACTTCACAACACTAATTATGCAGTTGTTAAAGCACCCTTTATTAACAAAGCCAATTCCCCATACAATCCTTTTGACTTTAATACTAGCATTACCATGATAAGCAAAGAATGGGACCACAAGTTGGGCAAACGCTTTGTATTTATAAATCCATTGGATACAACTTTGATACAGTTTGGTTCAACAATACTAATATTAAGAGAAGGTAATATTTGTTTGTTTGTATTGAATGGGCTCCTTACCTACTAAACCTGTTTGATAAATTCTTTTACTACTAAAACGCTACATTATCCTTGAATAATATAGGCATACTTTTACTCCAGGAAAATCCAATCCGAAAATCTGGAAATAACACGGACAAGCCATGGGCGATATTGCTAGTATAATATAATTTGGAAATGCGAATACCTGTATGTAAAGGACTTTAAGGTGTTGTAGGGTATTAAGGCTTACTAGAATAATAAGGTAATAAACCGCAGGTCAAAGAGAGTAGGCGATGAAGCAATGCAGCTTCTTTATTTATTTTATATTAGATATTTCGCGGGCTAAAGCGATGGGCTAATTATTACTAACAATGTTACGTTCACCCGATTCCCAACCAATGTAGGTACCATAAGTAACGCAGGGTAGTACCACACACGTCTAATTTTTATCCAATGATCTCTGATCTGATAACTGCCTCCGTAGCCTAGTGGTATGAGCGTGTGCTTAAGAAACTAGAGGTCGTGGGTTCGAATCCTGCGAGGACTCAACAAATTTATATTGTTGTTTCCTGGTTGGTTAGGGCAATTTGGGCCGATCACCCAACTTCCAACTTCGCGCAGAGGTCCATCGACGAATCCTGTTCGGATGGGCAGCGTTCGGGAAGCTACGACATATCCTCTCGTCCAATATCCCTCAATGCCTGAAGACTAAGGTTTTTGACCAATGTGTGTTTGCCAGTGATGACCTATGGCACTGAGACATGGTCCTTCACTGCCGGCCGTATGAGGTAGCTCCAAGTCGCTCAGCGAGCTATAAAGCGGGTTATTCTCGGTATCTCTCTGCATGATAAAGTGCGAAACGCAGCCATACAGAAGAACCATGGTAACAGATATAGCCCGTAAAATTAGTAAGCTAAAGTGGCAATGGGCCGACCACTTAGCTCGTAGAACCGACCACCATTGGGGAAAATAGGTTCTCAGGTGGCAGCCTCGTACTGGCCATCGCAGTGTCGGACGACCCCCCACCAGATGGAGTGACGATCTGTGCAAATGTGCAGGAGGTCGGTGGATGCAGGTGGCACGGGTTCGTACCTCTTGGCGATTTATGGGGGAGGCCTTTGCTCAACAGTGGGCTCTGATAGGCAGAAACGACGACGACGACGGGCCGATCACCCAATTGTCTGAAAAGTAAGATGATCCATGCGTCGGTCGGGCATGTAAAAAGTCGGTCCGACCACCAAATCGCACTGGACCAGCGTGGTGGGATACGGTCCAAAACCCCTTAATGGATAGAGGTGTAATAAGGGAGGCCTATATCCAGCAGTGGACTATCACATGCTGATAATGTATGATGATCTCTGATCACCCTAGTTTTTAGTATAATAAGATGGTCATGGCATTTAACATTCAGACCCACGCCTTACTTATCTCCGGTCGTTTAGACATAAGTGAGAAACAGTGTTAAAAGAGATTAAAAGACTCCGTGGTATCTCCTTGGTGTACGCTTTGTTCTGTAATATTGATCCTTTTGTGTTTAGTTTAAATGAAATCCATGTTTCATATTAAACTTTTGCGCATATTAATAGTGTCTATACATAATAAAGTAGATAATGAACCAGTCTTACACATTAAAAGATATAACAAAAAATATTTCCACACAAGTTATCCTTAGTCATAGTTAATCCACGGCAATGCGAATTTCGGGGAATTTACAAAGCTTTTAAAAGCTTACTGGTCATAGATATCGCGAATACTATGTACACGTATTGTTTTATCTGTAATCCAATCAACGATAAAGATAGCCTTAAAATATCGGTCAATTAAATGCCGATATTGACAAATACTAACCACTCCATCATTTGCGGTGATAAAACCGCAAATTGACGATTAGTCTGATTACAGGATTGGATCAATTTTGATTAAAACATTAAATTGGTTAAAATACTTAATAAATACGAACAATGTTATTTAAATCCAATATATTATTACATTTAATCTACACATAAATGGACCGACTAGTTAGTGCTACCGCAGTGCTTTTGTCTGCTCCCAAAAAGTATTGTGAAAAGACTGTTTGTACGCATTGAAATTCGCTTTGATTGGCGGTTTGAATCCCAATTCACAGAAGAAATCTCTGACAGAATAAGGACTAATTTTGGAAATCGGAATATTTGGAAGAATTCTCAAATATTCCGATAAAGTACTTATACAACCCCTATTATTATTACTATTTTATATTTTCCATATACGCTGTAACGATTCTAGAGCATTACAATCTTTTGCTTTAGTTTTCTACAACCTACATAAAGATGCTTGGGTTCATTACAACTTATGGATAGGTTTTTATTTTAAGTTTTAATTGATGCATAAAGTAACGAAGATCACTGAAATGTTTTAACACCACTGTGGCAAATGATATTCCTATTTAATATAAAACAATCAAATACAGATTTATAAAACACGTGGACTAAAAGCAATCAGAATAAATAATGTCAGATTTTGTTTAGAATTTCGCATAGAATATTCAAAAGTCTACAATCAACGTATTAGGTTAAACTAAAGTTCTTAACAGCTAGCGTGTCGATTTTCAGCTTTTGGTGTTCATACAAATCTAGCAACAACTTGTAGTAATAACTGTGAACGGTATACTTCCGATGTTAAGAAAAGCATAACGAGATACTTGCATCAAGAAGCGCTTGGAGTGAGAGAAGGTTGCATTAAATTAAATATAAGCAACCATTCGAACAACATTATGCCTATTGTATGGACTTTTTACACCATCTAAATAATGGTTTTTGGTACAAATTGTGCGCCAAGAAAGTACCTTTTCCTCTGGACATGAAAAAAGGAAAATCGGACTAGAACTTGTCACTTAACGTAATCTTGAGCAAATCAATGAGCGTGATTTCGATTTACCTCTGAAAAAGTGGTTACCATTAATAAAAACTTTTTGAAATGCAGCTAGTCGACGTTTACGTCGGTCTTCTCATTGTAAGTGATTAGTCTTGCTCATAAGGAATAGTATAACGCTTAAGTAGACAGTGCCCTGCAAACTGGAATACAGAAGTGTTTTCAGACGATTGTTTCAAGGCAGGAACAGGCATGGCGGCAGTATCACCAGTAGTTCTCCAATAAAACACCTTTTTATAATTACATTTATTTCATGTACAAATCACAACTAAAAATCAATAAGAGGTAACCTCTTGCTTACAATTTTCCTAAATTATTATAGGGTCGGGTTTAAAATGATCTTGTTTTGCCTGAATAAAAGTTTTTACGAGCATCTGACCTTCACTAAAGGGTAAACTGCATTCTATGGATGAACTAGATAATGTCATATAGGTTTTATGCCATAATCAATAAGTTTAAAGGCTTTTGACCGAGTTTTACTTGACCTTCCATGATGGATCATCAGGCAATTAGTTGATCGACGCGTATAGCCCTAACCAACCTAAAAAGAACGTTAACGCGAAGTTGTTTTTTCACAGGTTTCGAAGCCATGACTACTGGTTCGTAAAGCAAAGGCTATCCACCATACCTTGGTAGCATTGCGATATAATAATATCAATATATGAAGTGGCTATAGGTTATTACGTTCTGCTTATTTCTTATTTATATCTTTACACAAAAAATCATATCATACTTAAACGACGTTATTTGGTTCTACATTCACAACAGGTATAATGTAATAGGGATTTGTAATTATGTTCTTGAACAAAAGTATGGTTTAACATTGCTAATGTCTTGAAGTAATGAGCCTCCATGTGTTTATAGATAATATTACTATGAGACTATGAGACTAATGCATCATTTCTATATATAGTAATGTAATTAATAAAATTTGTAGTAAAATAAAATCTTAATTTGTATTACTTATTTTTTGCTGTTTTTTTACATAATAATAATTTTTATATTAATATATATGATTCTTGTTATTAAAAGTATTAATTTTTTAATAAAATTCTTAATAAAATACAGGCTCGACTATTTTTAAAAACTATTGACCCAATCGATAGGAAAGTAAAGTAAAAAAATCCGCAAGCGTCGCCGCACGTTATTGCTATCTTATGATAATGAAAACGTATCAACAATAATGACATGAAAAAACCTTTAAACGCTTAATGTTTCGCCTTTAACGCGATTGGAGGGAACGAGTGCGCGGAGGCGGCTGGCCGCGTCGATTGGTCGCCGTCCAACGTAAGTAGAGCCGCTTTCCCGCGCTTTCCACCAGTTGACAGTTCGTTTCCCGCGCTGGCGACTGCACACACGCCATATTGCCGCCGCCACAAACTTGCGATCGAAGTTATGCAGAGTGCTTGATTCTTGCATACGTCGTTAAAAGGTATGTATATATTTAAATGATTAATATTTAAAAAGTATTGCATACGTGGATGTTATAATATAGAAGCATAAATAAAACTTATTAAGAGTTTTTAGAGACAATTTCACAGTAAACCTTTGTCAATTTTGTGCTCGAATAAATTGAAGTTTATAATATAATAAAAAAGGAAATATTTGCGTAGAATATTGTATGAACTTACTGTATACCAGTTTTATAGAAATTAGAGTTAGAAAAAAAATATTTTCCAAATCATTACATCTAAATTAATATTTATGAAATGGATAAAATCTGCGTTCGGTAAATGGCCCTGCAGTTTCAATTTCGGATAATGAAATGATACGCAAACGAGATCGGAAAAATGATCGTTTCCAACGAACCTTTTACACATTATTTTTCCATCAGCAATATTTTAACAACAAAGTAACACGGGATCTGTTCTTTATAAGCTTAGCTAACCGTGTGTTTTGGATATACATAATCATATACGGTTCAATAAAAGAAAATTATTAAAAATTAATTTAAAAGATTTACCGCGTTAATATTAATAATTTGCATAAAATACCACTGTTTTTATAATTCTTATACTAAATTATAATATTTACCAAAAAATAAAGTTTAATATGTAGAGATTTTGGTAAATCCCTAAAGATTTACCCTTTTCTTTCAGTAATTTGTGTAAGGTAACAAAAAGTTAAGTGTATTTTTATCATTATTTTAGTAAATTTTGTGACTATCTAGCTTGAAAGTATATTTTAATAAAAAATAAGTGTTGAGTCAGTTGTTTATCTTTTTAACAGTTCTTTCTAAAAAATACGCGTTTATTAAATGACATCGTCATACCTTAGAATAAAAGAACGTATTTAATACTATTAAAGATTTACGACACAAAAATATAAAAATAATAACGGAGAATGTATAAATTTCAAGCTATTGATAGACTTCAGATTCTGGTAAATAAGCTTTTTACATTTAAAGATGACATAAAAATAGCCCGCTGAGTTTCTTTCGCCGGTTCTTCTCAGGTCTGAGGCGTCCTTTTCCGAACCGGTGGTAGTGTGTTTGACAATCAATAAGCAAGTGTAAACTTCTATATTGAATGAAGATTTTGAATTTGAATTTGAATTTTTAAATAATAAGTTAATAATAACTTGTACCTTTTTTAAATTAGTGCTATCTTTATTATAGCCAATTGTCAATTTATCCATACATAGAAAAGAACATATCCGACATGTCAACTAGAAAACTATTTCACCTTATTGCAAATTACTAATTTAAAAAAATACAGTAAAAGTGTTTTAGAAAAGCTGCTAGTTGGTCGTCTCCTTCCCTGATAAAGACAAAAAAATATTTTTTGTTGAGATGTTGTTAAGGGTTCAGATGCAAAACCGCCTCTATGGCCTAGTAGTATTGGACGTTGCTTTATAAACCGCAGGTCGTGAGTTCGCATCCCCCGAGGAAGCTACGTTGAAATGTTTGAATTAGTTAATATCTATGTTATATAATTGTTATCGTTGTATTCTGGTTGTGTAGGACAAAATGGGCAGAGCACCTGATTGTCTGAAATGTATGATGATTCCTGCGTCGGATGGACGTGTAAAAAGTCGGTCCCGGTCGTCAAGACCATCTTCGGCAGTCGTTAATTTGGGATTTGGGTTGTGGAGGTCAGATACCAGTCGCTTTGCATAAAAACTGTTATTCAGGTACATCTGGATGGATTACAAGCCGACCCCATAATGACTCGGGAAAATGGCTATGTCAAAGAAAGGATTCAGATGCGAAATTTTTAGCATATATCATTAAATGAATCTATAAATAACTGGCAGCCCGTCCATCGGCCTGTCTGTTATATTTATATTTTTGAAACGGATTTATCTAGGGTAAAGAGTATCCTTTGTTAATCAAGGTGAATGTAGCTTTCTAATGGTAAAAGAATATTTCAACCCAGTTGTTATAGAGTTTATATTTTACAAACATTCACACAAAAGTACAAATCTCTACTCTTTATATATATAGATAATAAATATTGAGGGACGTCAACACGACATAATTTAGACCAAAATAAGCAAGTCCAAGCTAACATTTTACCATCCGACTCCGGGCTTGTAATAAGCCCATCCGACGCATGGATTATCTTAATTTTCAGAGAATTGCCCTAACCAACTAGAAAAGAACAATGAAAAATATATTAAGTCCCCGCAGAATTTGAACCCACGACATTCGGTTACTGAAGGACACGCCCTTACCACTAGGCTACGGAGGCAGTAAACATATATGACACCTATATGATGCGAATTAATTATTCCCGAGTCAATATTAGAAGATAACTCAAATGAGATATAAAGTTCACAAACTTATCAGACGTGATCTTTGATAACAAAGCTCGAATCCTTTTGTGGGTAAAAATTAATTGCTTCCAAGTAACTAGTTATCTTTCGCGAACTTTTCCGGTAACTGCCGCAGGGCATGAGATAAGAGAAATGTAACAAAAGGTATCCTGATAAAGTCCGTTTTAATATCCAATTGGTTGATGAATTGCGAACCATCGAACCACCAATCACAAGCGTAAATTCATTACCATTTTTGGGTCTATACGAAATGGTGCAACCAAAAGTTTTCTTTAAATTTATCTTATAGATTTCTTTTGTTAAAGATACTCAACAAAAGAAACTGAAAGATATTCTCGGGTGCCTGAGCTTTGAATTAACAGTACTATTATCAGTGACATTATTTTTGAGACAGTGTAACGACGTATGGAATACCGAATGCAATCTGCATCATGCACCGACTCTTGACTAACGAATACCTTAAATATTAATCTACCTCCCTTCCTATCTTCTTCTTCGAATATAACATTGACAATATAAACCTGTTTGAATAACAGAATACAATCATTAAACTATACTGAGTTACATAACGATGTAGCATCATGGTCATCTGTGTTGCCATTAGTTGTTAACACTTGCTGCTAGATAACTTCACAAATTTAAAACTTCATTTGTTCTTATAAATAGTACTATTGGCAGGCAAAAGAATACTTATAGGTGGATAAACTCTCGTTCAAAACAAACCGCATTTTTAATTTGATAAAGTTAAGCAATCACCCGCGCCAAAGCGTAAATATATAATAAAACGTAGATAGAGTAAATATATATATATATATATATATATATATATATATATATAAAAAGGTTGTACTCAAGCCAAATAGGATATGATATTTACGTAAAAAGAATAACGCTAATGGAACCATTATTTTATTCTTCTATTACACTTTTATTTTATTCTTTTTATTGATCGTTGTCATATTCGATGTCCAGGAGGCGTTAAATCAATAATTATTAGACTAGATATACGTCTTTCTTTATCCGCCTCCGTGGCCCGTGGCCCTTGATTTACAAATCGGTGGTCGTGGGTTTGAATTATGCGGGGAAACAACTTTGAACAGTCCTTATTTTGTGGTTGTTAAGGAAAATATAGGCCAATCATCAAATTTTCTGAAATTTACATGATCCATGCGTCGGATGGGCATGTATAAAGTTGGTTTTGGTTCTTAAGATCATCTTTGGCGGTCGTTATAGGATGTCAGTGCCTTCAAATAAACTGATAACTAATCAATCCATAGAATGCAATGAACTCTAACGGTTGCGGAGGACAAGTACTAGTCGCTCTGCGTAAAAACTGTTACTCCATACTCTGGATGGACTAGAAGCCGCTCACCCATGATAACTTGAGAAAGGGCTAGGTGAAAGATAAGTCTTTGTTTACGTATATTATATCGCATATTAAGCTGGAAAGTAAATGGTAAATAGGTAGTTATTAGTATGTCGAATTTGTTATTGTAAATTATTCTGGAACGTTCCATCAAGAATCAGCCAAGATTATCTCAATCATGCACGCTTCATGGGACGGCCTAAGAAAATATTTAAGCACAGGTATTTGTTTGTGTTACGGTAAAGTGTATAATTTAAGTAAACAATAATATATCTAAATTAAGGCTTTTTATTTGATAGAACGAATTCTTCTCTGTAAGACGCTTCTTAAATTTATATTGCAAACAAAATGTTGTTTACAAATTCATGACGCGGAATCAATATCTAAAATTATTTATTTCAATAGGTATTTTTATTATTTGTAGTAACCTATTTACACGCAAACGCGGGAAAAATCGCAGAAGGTAGATTTCTTTCATACACTTATTTCTTTTTCTTACACTTTATTATATTCCAGACTATAGCTTTATAAATAATAGCCTACGAGTTACTCAGTCTTCTATTTTTTTATCGCATTCGATGACGGTCGACCCACCTGATGTTAAGTGGTAACCAACGACCATAGCCATCAGCAATACCAAGGGTATCACCAATGCGCTGCCTACCGCATAGTCAAACATAGGATGTAACGTCTCGTTTACCCAGAAAATAAGCTGGCCACGGTGCCCTTCAAACCGGAACACAGCAGTGCTTTAACACTACTGCTTTGCGGTAGAAATAGGCACCGCGGTGGTACCAGCCCAGACGGCCCCCTGTAAAAAGGGGACCTATCACTTCTATAGTCTTTCCGTTTATACAAAAACTATTTTATTGTAGCGTCAATAAAATCTGTCTACTCTACTGCGTCGAATGTTGACGAATATACGTAAATTCAGTCTAACCATCTTTCGCGGTTAAAAATGTTAAAGATTAAAAAGTAAGAGTATATTTTCAGTAGACAAAATTAAACAAATATTCCATTAAAAATAATGTAGATTGTCAATCGTTTTACCAGTCCCCAAGCTATAACAATGTTTGCATCAATTTAACTTCGTATAGAAAAATCGTTGCGTAGTTAAAAAAAGGCGGTGCCGTAAAAGATAAAAATACAAAAAAAACGATGTTTTGTCAACGATTAACATATTGAAATTGTGGTTAATCGGAAATAAAATTTAATTGAAAATAAATCATCATCATCATCAGCCTGTGAAAGTCCACTGCTGGACATAGGCCTCCCCTAATACACCTCCATCCATTAGGGGATATTGGACCGTATCCCACCACGCTGGTCCAATGCGGGTTGGTGGGTGGACCGACTTTTTATATGCCCATCCGTCGCATGGATCATCTTACTTTTCAGACAAATAGTTGATCGGCCCAAAGTGCCCTAACCAACTAGGAAGCAACAATGAAAAATTTGTTGAGTCCCCGCAGGATTCGAACCAACGACCTCCGGTTTCTAAAGCACACACCTTTACCACTAGGCTACGGAGGCAATCACTAGGCTACGGAGGCAGTGAAAATAAATAGTTTGAATCAAATATAGAAACTTCTTTTTTCTTCATCCCAATATACTTTCATCATAATCATCATCAGCCTGTGTCAGTCCACTACTGGATATAGGCCTTTAATAGGCTAAATTACTACATGAAAGTAGAATTATTTATGCAGGGCTCTACCGTATATAATAAATATGTATAGTTCACTTAAAATATAGTAAAATATAGTCGGTTACCAAACCCAACCCTCAGTTGCAATGTATCATAATTGCTTTGCAATTAAAAACTATTTAATAAATCTTATTTCTGCGCTTTAATGAAAAAGAGACCCGTTGAGTTTTTTTAGGCCGGTCTTCTGCAAGTAGACTTCCGTTCCCAAACCACTGGTAGATTATTCCACAATGTATAATGAAATGCTTTTATATTGAATGCAAATAATAATATGTAAAGATAATTTAATAATAAAAGAGCTATTTTCGTTTTTGAAGTATAATGATAATTGTTTTACAGCTGAACAGTAAGGCTTATTTAATATAAGTCTTGGAAAGTTTTGCCGTTTACCTGTAGGCAATGACGATCGGTCATCATTCGCAACTCGGTGGGTTTAATAAACGAACCAAATTATCTCTCCCCCCCCACGCAACAACCCTCCAGGCGATGACGGATTTTAATCAAAGACAGGTGGCAAATAAGACATGCCTTATTACTCTATTATTTGCAAACGTACAGAGATTGTGACGGGTTCGTTATTAAAATTGAAGGGTTACAAGCCGGCGAAGTTTCTCCATTATTGCCCCGTGGCCTAGCGGTATTGGCCCTTGCTTTATAGACCGGAGGTTGTAGGTTAGAATCCCGCGGGGATTCAACTGTGTGATATCGTTGTTTTCTGGTTGGTTAGGACAATTTGGGCCGGTTACCCAATTGTCTAAAGTAAGACGATCCATGCGTCGGATGGGCATGTAAAACCTAGTCAGTCCACCTAACCGGCATTGGACCAGCGTGGTGGGATACGGTCCCGAAACACCCTAATGGAGGAGGCGTGCATTAGGGGAGGCCTATGTCCAGCGGTGGACTAACGCAGGCTGATGATGATGATAATTGCAAACTGTACTGGAACATTGCGTGCTTACTAACAAGTGGCGATGACTCTACCAATTATAACAAATAATTTTAAAGATCTTTAATGTATAATTAATCCTCGCTTGGAAATAATACTATTCTGTATACTGACGTAGAAACTTTATTATTAAGCAGATTAAAGTATTTTGGCGTCTTCAGCGGCTTCCAAGAGATTTAAAAACGTTTATCTATAACGATGTTTCTTCGTGTATAGGCCCTAATATTGAGGCAGTTGCACAAAGTGTATAAGTGTTGCCAAGCAATGAGTAAGATGACATTATCCAGAACCATTTAAAGTAGTTATTGCCTTTAAATAAAAAGAAATGCATCGAATTGATTAGCTTCTTTTGATTTATTCTTTTATTTACACAATAGATAGGTTAGGATAGAATGTTAGTCACCTGACCACGGCGGATGGAAAGCGTTAGAAGGTGCGGAGCCAAAATAAAAATAAATATGTAAATAAACTCGATAACATCTTTTAGAGTCCTTTTACCTCCTTCTTTTTGGTAGTCCGGCAAAAAAATGATAACACTACGAGCCTTCACAATATCCTTTCTTATATTCTAGTGTAACATTTAATTTTAATAATTAGAATAACCATAATTAAAACAACCACATCCGTTTTAGTAGTTCTTCCCAGGCTTGGGTTTTCAATCCCACAAACAATTTTGTATCATTGATGCAAAATATGATTTTCTTATGTTCATTAAATATAAGCTTTTAACTAAAAATATAAGTCAAGCACGTTGTGTGAAAAGTCAACCTTTATGTTACTTGTATAATAGCTAAAAAACAGTAACGAGTTAGTCTAATTACAGTCTAGAAAAATTATGTATTTCTTTATATTTTTTAATTCATATTACTCCATAGTATAAAACATAGTCGCTTTCTCTGTCCCTCTACCCCTATGTATGTTTAAATCTTTCAAACTACGCTACGGATTTCGATGCGGTTTTTTTAAAAGATAGAGTGATTGATGAGTAAGGTTTATATGTATAACACATGCTTAACATTGTGGGTATAATTTCTATCAGTATAGCTCCTGTGCGAAGCAGGGGCGGGTCGCTAGTTCTCAATATAACCAATTAAGGCTTAAACGTGTTTTAATACCTTTGATTATTAAATCTTTATGTACGAAGAAAGCGCAACGTTCTATAGAGCTTTTAGATCTTAGTCAAACCACATTTACCATAAAACTTGTACCTGTTTATTGTTTAATTTTAATACAACACGACACCGATTACCTTTGAATCGCGTAAAAGCTGACCTTTTATCTTTAATCCCGTGTACTTAAATATTCTTTGAACTTCACTAGGCTCGATTACTTATTCCGTTTCATTTCAAACTATTTCCAGGAGTTGAAGCGGCTATAGATTTCCCTTTTAGTTTAATTCAATTGGAAACTTTTTTTATTTGTCTTTATAAAATTATCTCGTCAAAGTAAATTTAAGTAAGATAGAGTTTTTATTGTGAATTACACCCTCTATTTGGCTTTTTTTAATATCTACTAATATATGGCCTTTTTTAGTATTCACTTGGTTAATGTTCTTTTTGAATTACCAATATGAAACTGCTTTTTTAATGAATTGCTCACTATTTGAATAAGGCCTCAGAAATGTAAAAGTAAATAAATAAGTTTAATAATTTGTTATTTTATTTCAAAATGACATTTTGTATCAAGTTTAGTCTATCGGTATCAAGCTCAAGTGCTTAAAACAAAATATTAAGAGTTTTTAACGTTATTCCTAGATAGGTCATAGCTTATTAGTTATATTATATTCGATATATACCGCGAATCTATTTTCTTACATAATACGGGCCAAGCAGGTGAAAAAAAGTTACTAACAATTTATTAGATATTGAGAGTATGAATTAAATTTCAAAAGATACTACTATCTTAGGGATAAGAATAGTATCCTTCAATTTTATTCATTTTTCAGTTTTTGTCTTCAGACGTATCACAAGCTTTTAGTAATATTTTATCATTGTTTGTAAAGTAAACAATTTGTTTTTACAAAATCTTGGCAACGACACAGTGATAATAACACAAACTGCTGTTGTTTATGTTGTATTTATTAGCTATGATACTTAAAAGATAATGTAGAAAGTGAATAGACTATTATCTTTACTAAGAATGAATTGGGATGAAGCCGTTCTTGGTAGTCCACTAAAAGGACCGTCGGACTTTTAAGTTTATTATGTTTATTATATCAGTTTGTTTTTATAAGGCGAACAATAATTTTAATGGATATTTATTTTTAAAGTTTCATTTTAGCTTTGTTCACGTTGTTCTTACACTGAACATTGACCAAGTCTAGACAAAGAATAGAAATTTTAAAAAATAATGAAGAGCTGTTAATAAAATAACTGTTTAATTAATGCTACATTCCTCAAAGGACAAAAATAGATTTATTGTTGCTCTTTTGTTTAATTTTTTTACTAACTCTCCTTTTTTAGAGTCTTTAGCTCGGGGTTCAAATCGCACGGGACTCAACACCTTTTGTTGCCCAGTCCTATATTTGAAAGACGATACAAAGTCGCTGTAAAGTTATAAAGTATGACCAATCCATCCAATGGGCACGTAAAGAAGTTTCTACACCTATCTTTCCGGTCGTGTCGGTTATTCATCTCATCGGATTATGAGAGTGAAGATGAAACACTTGCCTGCGTGTTCATTTGAACCATAATATTTCCGTTCAACCATAAGGTTTCCGTGATAAGACCGTGCGTTAATGCTTCATTAAAAATTCGGTTAATTCAATATACTTCACATACTTTTTAAAGGTTGATGCTGTTTTGAGTAAACTTACAAGTGATTACCGCCAACCTATTACAGAGCACGCATTGCAAGTAACCTGGTAATTACTGGTGTAAGGCCACTAATGTGCTCTAATCTAAAAATCAGTGTGGCAAGTGATATTATTAAGATAAACGAGGTGTACCATCTCATGTCTAATAAGTATGCATATCAAAGAGGTGTGTACCTTTCCACAAAATAAACACAATACAAAAACAAATACACCTTTCTTCCTTAAAATATTCTTCTTAAAAAACTATTTTATTCAAACTTAAAGTCTTCTTCCATTTCAAGTCAATGTGACTGCTAGATAATATTATTCGAACGTATCGAACCGCAGTGCTTTACAACCATCCCGGTTATCCGTAACTGAGAATACCAAGAAAGCTGACGGTTGTCTGCGGTCACTCCGTCAGCTTTGTGTTAGCTATGTCGAGTGAATAGAATTGTTCCGGTGTGAATGGTTAACGGGCTCATACCATATAAACTAGTAAAATAGTTTCGAGTACAAGATAATGGTGTATGATTAAAATTATGCTTGATATTGAACTATTAAAATAGGTCCGAAACTAGTCGGCACCAATAGCGATTTCATGTGAGTTTAACCGTTTGTAGTATATAATTTATGTGCTTAAAATATTGCTACAAATCGACTTATTATGTATTTGAATTTTTTATTTATAAGAATTATTATAAATTAAGCGTGGTATAATGATTCATAATAAGGTTGTAACATAGAGAAGATTTAAATGTAATTTCTTTTTATACCACTCACATACGATGTATTAAGACAGGTAATATAGTATTCCTATGAATATTAAATAAAATAAATATACTTTTTAACATAATATAAATATATATAATTGAATTAATACAATAGATTAACGAAATATCTGAATATTTATGGGTAGACATAAACATGCAAAATAATATAATACATCTCAGTATGGAAACTGCTATATATATCCTTTTTAACAGCTATATAGGAATGTTATATTCCAAAATATAAGGTATATAAATAAAACGCTAAGAAAAATGTTATAATAAATATGAAAACTGAAAGGAACACGTTAACTGTAAAATTTATGTATAACACCAAACGCTTTAGAATATTTAGACGTCTAGATTGTATAATGCAAAGCCATAGCTGTATTCAAATCTATGCCTTCAATGCGCAGTGAATACGATCAAATGTTTGAATAAACCGGTGGTAAGTTATATCAAATACAGTTAGAGTCCGAAAGTAAGTACCTACAGTGAAAATAAATAAAATATATATTTTTTAATATTGCTATTCTTTATTATAGACTAGCAACCCCCCCAAGCCCCCTTGTGGGTGGAATTTCGTCAAACCCGCCTGTTCTTACCTGCCCTCTACTTAGCGAAAGGAATATTCCTACCAAAATTTCAAGTCGCTACACCTTATGGTTCCAAAGATATCGTGATGAGTCAATATATAGGTGCGAAACTCTTTTATATATATAGATAGATATGCGTTATTATCTGCATCGTCTTTAGACTAAATGGGATTAACATCTATTGCTAGTAGTACTCAAATTGTTTTGGTTACAATTTCACAAGGCAAAGGATTTATTAATTTTATTAATCTATCATCATCATCTAGGCCTGTTTAAACCGAATGGTAAATATAAGCCTTCTCCATAAATCTTCGAGATGTACGAACTTGCACATTTGTACAGGTTGTGACTCCATCAACGGTCAGTACTAGACTGCCACTCGAGAACCTTTCGTCTCCAACGGTTATCGGTTTTGCAAGTTACTTGCCCGGCCCGTTGACTCTATATCAGTTTGATGTATGAATAGAGTCAAATTTTATGAAGAACTCATAGAGGAAGGTATTTGAATATTGACCTTGAAAATTGGGTTATTATCGTTATTAATACGTTTTCAAAGCAACTTGCTTGTCAGAAAATTTAATATTACTTATTTTATTTACACCTGTCTGCAAAAGGTGTAAATAGTGGCGGGCTTAATGCCTTAGGCATTGTCTAACTAACCTTAAGGAGTTTATAAAAACAGCGTAGGCGCACTAGAAAATTAATAAATTAACATAATAACACTTCAATATAAACTAACGGACGTTTTCGATATAAATATCAATAAATAATACTAAATTGAGCGATCGTCCACCTCATATTCCTCCAAAGCGCAGATTTTACTTATAGGCAATGAAGTGTGTTTATAAGGTGAAATAAAAATAATAGAAAACAGCTTTGAAATACAAAAGAGATGTTATGCTTCTCTATTTGGTTTAAGCTTTAATCTGGTTGTCTATTGGTAACAATCAGAAATACCGTATGGTTATGGTAAACGAAAGATGTTGATGAATCTCATCTTTAAATGAGCGTAGAATACGCGCATTTAGACAATAGTATCAAAAACGAATAATAGCTAATCGATTAAACGTTTAGTATATTGTTTTAATGAAATGCTTGACATTTAAAAAGAAATACTAAATTATTTATGCTAATATCTTTTATATCACTTTACCTTTTTATTGTTATGTTTTTTCACATCAATCTTAGTATATTTTGTTTTATTAACTTCAATTAATTGATGGTAATATATCTAATTTATTTTATAATGTTATTTATTCAAACTATAACGAACCGATGATCTGTGTAGATATTACATCTTCACATTTAATATACTATTGTTATTTAAATACGAGCGTGATGTAGGCGCGACATGTCTTCACAACATCAAAATACGATATTAAAATGTGACGAAGATACCATTAAATTGACACTTTTACGGTACTATACAGTTTTACTAGTTTTGATAAAATATTTTAGCATTTTTATCACTTCAATTTTGTTACGAATAAAAACACCCGATTTTATAAAAATAATTTTAAGTAACAGTTTTAGTTATGATTTTGTTTTTATGCTATTTGTTTTTCGCGTAACTTATTAAAAAAAATTAATACAAAATAGAATTTTATATTCAATTAGGATTATTATATCAAGAAATATTTATTAAACGTTCCTTCCCTTGCGTTAAGTGTTTAAAAGATACATAATATAATCAGTATCATAAGTTGGATTCACATTAATAAACATATTGCCTACGTTAGATATTATTTTATTATGAATTACCATAGTGACAATTGCTTTAAAGTGCTCTACTAATAAACGGAAAGCTTTTACCAGGGCGACTCGCTGTTGCTAATTTATAATTAACCTGACGAAAATTACAACGCACCTTCTTAAGTGGTTATAGTTGAAAATTAACTTTTAACAACTTTAAAACTCATTTAGGTGACGGCTTAAGTAGATTCTTAAGACCTAGGCTAGATTTTCTTATACATACTTTGTGTCCAATTAGATATGTATCCGTTGAACTGATAGTCTACGGGACAATTATAAGAACCAACTCATCAACGTCACCTCCAAATAGGTACCATTATTGTCATAGTGGTGGGGATTCAGGATCTTTGGCAGTCCAGCCGCGGGGAATTAAAGAGGAAACTGGCCAGCTTGAGGAGTAAGACCGGCCCTGGAGGCTGCTCCAAGGTTGCTACATAAACTGGCTTTAGATCCCCATAGGAGAGTGTGGAGGACGGGAAGAAAGTGGTTGGCTTACTACTATCCATATTCTTCGCAGTAAAAGTAGAGTTATGGGGAAAAGCAGTGTCGGCAGTTTGAAGGCTTCACTCCACACAGCGGCGGAGCCTGATATCAAGGCTCGGGAGAGATGAATATTCAGCCTCTGGCGCCCATGGCTACGTCCCTAAATCTATCACCGTATTACTATAGTATAGATTTAGGGACGTCTGATACCCTGGTAATGTGACCGAGATGTAAGGCTAGCAGACGGCTGCTAAAACTTACCCATGCCCCTTTTTATAGACGCCAAAAAGGATCATCGTGGTAATTTTAGCTGGTGTCAGGTCCTTCGTCGGGGATGCGTATTTCCCTATTTAAAAAAAAAAAAAAAACAAACATAAAAGTATTTTTTTAAAATTAGGTCATACATTTAATTAATTCTTTTGTAGACCCAAATTCTACATAATATTAAACAAAAAGACTTCCAAACAAGTAACATTAAAAGGACTTTCCAGAAAATGTTCGAAGCGTCGGGAATAAAAAATTAAAATAAACACGCAAAATCCGTAAATACACGTCAATAAGTCATTGTTTAGTATAGGACTCATCACTTTAATTTTTAATGATAGTCGACATACACACATTCTCTATACCACCATGGTGCCCCGTAATTCTATGAGTTAAAAAAGCAAATTATTTTAAATCTTTTACAAAACAATTTAAAAGTGTATGTTTAAATAATATAATATTCTAATTACATAATATTTTAATTATATAATATTCTATAACATGTATAAAATGTATTAAAACCTATTCAAATTAAATAACTTCGATTTCTATATTTTTATACTACTCAGTACTGCATGACACTGCGTTTCCCCGTATTTTTCTATATTTTGCATTTAACTAACGTCCGTTGATAGTTCCACTTTGCGCGTCACAAGCGGGAAAGTTGAAACAACTTTGTAAATGTGTCAGCTCGGACGATATAGTGAAAGGCTTTGCAGTTTATATCTTTTATTGAAACACGCACGATTCTGCTTTAGAATCGTCGCTTTGCCGAGATAAAAAATGTTAATCTTTAATGCGTCAGTAATGCAGTAAGTATAGTTGTGATAACCGCCTCCGTGGTCTAGCGGTATTGGCCCTTGAGTTATAAACCGGAGGTCGTGAGTTCGAATCCCGCGGGGAAACAACTTTGTGCAATCATTGTTTTCTGGTTGGTAAGGACAATTTGGGCCAATTGTCTGAAAAGTAAGATAATCCATGCATCGGATGGGCATGTAAAAAGTCGGTCCACCCACCTTCTCGCATTGGACCAGTACGGTGGTATACGATCCAAAAACCCCCTAATAGAGAAGGCGTGCGCGTGGCGTGAAATTTAGGGGTTGCTTATGTCCAGCAGTGGACTTACACAGGCTGATGATGATGGTAATAGTGATATAATTATCGGCTTATATTAATACATTGTTGAGTCCTTCGCTATGATATTTATAATTTCACCGTGGAGACATCAGACGCAGGACCGACTTTTTACATGTCTCTCCGATACCGATATCTATTGTTAACGTTTTGGTCTCAGTTCAATCAAATGTCTAGGCATTCATTATCAAGCGTGATTATATCGTAAACTGCATAAGTGTATTACGTTCGCTAGTGTTTCTGCCAATCAGTGAATGATCAACAAATTATCATCCACCGCCGGCAATTAGGCAGGCACTCAGCATAACCGTGATTCATGTTAGCAGCTAATGGCGGGAAATAGCTTACGAAGTGAATGATCGACTTACTTGTCTATTTATAACGCCTTAGGATGCAATCTCCTGAACTAAATGTCGAGATGAATATAACGAGCTGTGATATATAGTTTAAAAGTTTTCGTTAACTGGAGCGGAAGATTATGAATATGTGTATCAAAATAGCGGTTTACCTAACCTTACCTGAATTTCTATTTAGGTTTCGCGGTACTAAGTGCTATGCCATGTAATGCCACTTTTCTTCGGTAAAGGATGCTATTCGTTATGCCACTATTAGTTCCTTTATTTTGAAATCATACAAATAAAATTTGGCATTCATTATTAGAAAGACAAAATGAAGAAGGAGCTAAAAAGGTTTAACACAAGAGTTGCTCAGTCGTGCTATTGACAAAATGGTGTTTTTTTAAAGTAATTATACATATATACTGTTATGCACGACTATAAAGATAAATATATAAACAATTTGCTTCTTTCTAAATATTTTTACCGGTTCAATAAATCATAACAGAATCAAATATCAATAAACATCGAGAAAATAAAACACACCTAATTATTTAAGTTTTAAAAATAAGATCGAGTAGTCGTTTTGACTGTGACACGTTAAAAATTATATGTATGTAGTATATTATTATCTATTGAGCTTAATCTCCATGTAATAAGCTTAAAGGATAAAAGTTTCTCCAAACAATAAATAATTCCATTTAGAATAGATTCCATTAACAATGAAACAATTGACAAAGTTAGGAAATAAAATAAGTTGGTCTTTTGACCAAATTGAACCGTTTTTCTATTCTAAACGATATGAAATGGCGTCGTGAAATACAAGGAATGCGACGTTTCCCCGCATCTCTAGGGATTTCACAAACTCCAATAGCAGATAAAGCGTCAATGTTATTTTTGCGTTATGTCAGGCCTTATACAATATGGCATCTGTGGTCAGTCGATACGATTTTAGTCTGGGACCTTTTTTAAAGTTTTTTATTGTTGCCAGTGACTATATTTTATTAAAGCAACAGGATTTGTGTAATTTGAGATAATAGATTGTGTATAAAATGGTAAATTTGGTACAAAAATAACTGTTCTTATTAACGTGATTACTTCAATAACTTTTAATGACGTATTAAATTAACCTTTGTAAGCTTTTATTTTGACAGATTTCTTAAATAGTAACGGCACATTTTTATCTTAAAAAAAACGCGTTTTTAAACAACGTTTGCTAATAGACCTTGTCAGGAGTAAATAATAATAACGTTAAAAGGTAATGAATGTTCATTATATTGTTTTGGCAGCCCTAATGATATTTAAAATCAATGTTGGCATCAACAAATCCACGCTTAAACTTGGTTAGAAAACTTTAACGTTTTCAATGGACCTAAAAATCTGCCCGTCGCTTTAATCGCTTTTTAACACTGAAATGTCAGGTGGCGGACCGAAAGAATTATGCAATTAAAAGTTGCGCCGCGGGCGTTGAAGGGTTAAGTAAATTAGGCGGGAAAAATGACGTTTGAGAGTTTGGACTCGACACGATTCTCAAATGTGCTTTAATTCCACAAGCCGGTTTCTGACCGTTAACTGTTTGTTAATTCACCGTCATTTCTGCGAGTAAATAATTAGATTTGGGTTGTAATAAGGCAGAGTTAATATTCCCCTTATATGTTTGTGGAAAATTGGCTGACGTTCGGTAGATAGTAAAACCTCAATAATAATAAGAAACATACTTTTTGTTAGTGGGGTAGTTTCGTCCATTAACGACCATTGGGGTAAGCGATGAATTAGCACCAAGCACTTGATTTATTAAAAGGTGCGAAATAAGAGTTATACCTCCCGCATTAAAAACAAAATATACGTTACAAAAAGTAGGATTTAACTTTGAGTTAGTTGAGTTATAGATAAATTAACAGTTTTACTCTTTCCATCTAACAAAAAAATCTCATTAATTTTACCACGGTTGCAAGTTATGCTTAATTTGCAACCGAATCTAAAAAAGTAGTGACAACGCGTTTAACGCTTAACCTGTTTAAGGCATGATTAATAAGCAAATTATCCATTATTTCTTTGAAATATATTAATATACATGTAAATAATCTAGTCGTCGCATACTGAAAATAAAAACCGAAGATTTTTTAAATTTACGACCGGTCAGTCGAAACTACCGTATTGTATCAAATGCTGTTATAAAATAACTTAGTACATTAATGCAATACAAGTGCAAAATTTTCTTAACTTATTTGTCGGTTTTCTACCGCTCCGTAAGATTACGCCCACGATTGTGTATCAAATATAATGATAACTCTAAATATGTACAGGATATGAATTTAATAACAAGATATAGGGAAAGCACAGATCTGCATTGTAGATTTCGTTCAACATTTTCGCTTTGCTTCAATCTCGATTGACCAACGAGAAAAAATATTTTCTTGCTTCTATACGATATTGAAATGTTTATCTGAACAATTTTTTTATAATCTCTTACTTTTTAGGCATTAGCAGAACTATTGCAATTCTTGTGGTCTAAAACTTAGATATACTAAAGAGTTAACTAAAAGAAAGTTGATCGCAATCCAACGTTTTCGGTACTTTGTGATTTTTTTGCCAAATAAAAAAAAATTAAATGCTTAGTAGGAATTTGATTAAATATCATATTTGTTTAAATAATAAAAACCCATCTAACCTATATAATAATAAGCTTTATAGGTTATATTGGCTTCATATTAATTCGACAACATCACTTACTGGGCGCCACCCAGAAAAATTACCCTGAAATGACAAAAACATCACAAAACCAATTTAAAAGAAGAAAATATGGACGCGATAAGTCATATTTATTAAATTATAATAAAAGTCAATAAATATATACCAGTCACACAATAAATCGCGGAGTCAAGGTAAACCAAACGTAATTAATTCGACATTGTACCTATCCACAATCTTTTATATATATTCGTTTGTTCATGTCAGATGCACTAAGCAACAACAATATTTAGTAAAAGGATAAACGCCCTTTGAAGTCAGAAATTATATCGTTTTAGAAAAGGTTGAAAACAAATGTTTATCTAGTATTTGTTATTTAAAATTAACAACAAGCTATTACAAAACGAAATACAGAATTTGGTGCCAATTATTAATTATAAAATCTGACTATTTTAATTTACATACTTGCTTCAAAGTAATTTATTAGTAAGAAAATCGAGTTGAAAAAGTTCACCGAGTTACTCTTGTGGGCGATAAAGTTTAAAAGAAGAAAAAGTAATGAATACATTTTTTTTTATTTCTTTGTTAAACCATTTAGATTTAAAAACATTTCGATAGAATTGTCTAAAATAATGTATGACTTAAAAATGATGAAGACGCAAGGTTTGAAACCTAGGAAGTTTTCTATTCAAACATTCAGTTTGAGACGCAGTTTAAATTTTCTTTAATATATTCAGTGCTGTCAAATCAATTTGTACGTACAATAATAAATCTACTATTTATAAAATATAATTTATTTAATTATATAACTGACTTGTTCATTACGCTGTTACATATAGGAAGTCTAATCGAAAACTTGACGTTGTAAATCTACAAAACGCTATCAGCAAACGGAACTATAATATAAATATTACTGTTCAAGGAAGGAGTTTTTAAGTCAAACTTTTATCAGAAATAAAGGTTTAACTCTTGATCAAATAAGAATCTTATTCAATCCTTTTGGTTTGATTACCTGTCAGTCTAATATTAAAATTTTACTATAAAATACCTAGTATATTAATTAAAAAAGGTAAAAAGAGACTTTAAATAATTTTCAGTTTCACATGAAGGTCTCACAAATATGTTTCGTGGAAAAAAAAGTAAAAAGGAATTGGCCGCTAAATATTTTTGGTGAATTTCGTGATAACTATTTCAGTTAACAGTTTATTGGGATAACTTTAAAAAAAAGCAATAACTGTACAAGGCTTGATTGAATACGACTTTCTATAAGCTTTTATAACCCCCTAAATTTTAAGTTATTTATAGCTATATTAAGAAAGATGTATGAAACTGATTATTCAAGAATATTATATATAAAAATAAGCTCTAATACAGATTTATCCCGCCTGTCTCGTGACCATCGTCAAAGGTCTGAAATGCCAGGAATAAGGTTATGACAAATGCCACAAGTCCATAAAAAGCTAATTTTTATTAAAAGATGTGTAAACTTTGTATATCATGGCACAACAGTTTATGCACATAATTATAGAATTATAATTGGAGTACTAAATAATTAATCAATCACGATTGCCTCAGTAGCCTAATCCTGCGGGGACTCAACAAATTTTCATTGTTGTTTCCTAGTTGGTTAGGGCAATTTAGGCTGATCACCCAATTGTCTAAAAAGTAAGATGCGTCTGATGGGCATGTAAAAAATCGGTTCACCCACCAACCCGCATTGGACCAGCGTGGTGGGATACGGTCCAAAAACCCCCTAAGGGATAGGGGTGTATTATGGGAGGCCTATGTCTAGCAGTGGTCTATCACAGGCTGATGATGAATCAATCACGAAAAATACAAAGGTCATACAACAACAACGGTGTCTTTGATATTGACGGAAGTATGTCAATATTTATCTTCATGTAATCATCATCATTATCATCATATAGTCATAGAGTCAACAAATTTGCGTGTGCTGAATCGCTACATTTAAAAACCGGTGGTAGGTCCCTTACCGGTGGTAGGTCCCCATTTTTACAGGGGACCGACTGGGTGGGTTTAACCGCGGTGCCTATTTCTATGGCAAAGCAGTAGTGCGAAAACACAACTGTGTCCCGGTTTGAAGGGCACCGTAGCCAGCGTATTTACTGGGTGAACGAGACGTATCATCCTATGTCTCAAGGTAGGTAGCGCGTTGGTGATATCAGTATTGCCAATGTCTATGGACGTCGGCGACCACTTTCCATCAGGTAGCCCGGCTGCTCGTCTGCCTGCGCAGGCAAAAAAAAAATAAGCAATAAATCATTTAAATGGCTGAAATAGTGACATGAAGTCTTAAAAGCGCTCTTTACTGCAACTGGTTTCGTAGTTATGATAATCATCATAATTAGCAGGTTCTATCCGTCCACTGCTGGATATAGGCCTATTTCAACGAACGACCAGCCATTGCACAGGCATTGGCATCCCACCTGGTCGCGGGTCGATTAACACACTATATTCGTTTACATTTATTAATTTTTATCAAACCCTTTTCGTTATTGTTAGTTAAATCTAAAGCAATGTAGAACTAATAAATCTATAACAATTTCAATCACAAATAAAAAAATGGTATATTAAAACTAGCCTTGCTAATTTATTCCCACGCAGTTTAACTACTACGATATCATAAATCATATTTAAAATGATTCATCAATAAAACCTGCGCTATCTCGGCTATTTGTAATCTGTGGACACTTTTTGTTCGCCATTTAATATTGTTTTTACCGAAATTTATTGTCCGCAAACTAACCAGTTTAGCCAACAGCGTCCGTGAAATTAATCACTTTACAAAAACGCTACGGTTGTTAGGCCTCTTTGTCCGGCTGGAAAATTTAGTTTTTGATGGCAACGAAAAACATACGTTGATTTATTACCATTAAATTCTCATATACAATCAATTTGAATTTATTTTCATCCTCATAATATCAAGAACGTCTAAGTTTGCCTTATAGATTTTGGTACTCTAAAAGGCAAAAATTTTTGTACGTATTTTGATGAAATACACAGCGGAAAAATATATAGCCTCTAATTATTGAATGTTTAGTAATTTTTATCAATTTACGCATGTGGTGCCGGAGGTGAAAGTTAGTATTAATTCTCATTTAGGTGTTTTGTATTAATACATATTACGAGTAGAATTTTTTATACAATTAAATAAATTAATATTAACATGTATTGTAGGCGATGTTCGATTTTATGTTATATCTTTTTTCTATTATTATTTATCCACGATTTACTACATAGGAATAGCAAAATAGGGTGACTAGTGAGAAAAGTTAGTACTAAAGTGACATTAACTTTGACATCAACTCATTGAATTTATTTACGTTTGTACAATACCATGTACATATATTTATTTCTGTTTATAAAATATCATTTTTATACAATTTTCAAAGATCGGAAGCGTGTATTGCATTATGGTAGGCCTAAGTCCAGCAGTGTACTAACACAGGATGATGAGGATACATGATACTACGTAATGCTGTAATAATTTCTTCTTCTGACATGATTGATATGACATCTGATAATATTAGTCTTGCGTTTATACCATAAAATATATCCAAATAAGCTATTAAATAAACATAAACATAGTGTAATGTCAAACACTAACTAAACGAGATTAGTGAACGCTTTCATATTGGTGAATATTAAATCTCTGTTCGTGTTTCATATTCGTGAATATTAAATCACCCTATCCCTCACCGGTCGTGTCGGTTATTCGTCCCATCGGTCTATGAGAGTAGAGGAAGAGGGAGAGCACCAGAGTTTGAACTCAGTTCCGGAGATGGGAGCTTCCGCGAACTCTGTGTTAGATGAAGTTTACCGAAGACAAGAGTGCTGAAATCGTAATATCCGTGTCAAAAGAAAAAACTCTGTTTACGAGTACACTTGTGCTGACTAATATAGACCGGCCACTATAGTCGAAAGTCGGCTCAACAGAACATTATATAAATGATACAAATTGAACATTAAATTTCATCCCTATTGTGAAAGATTAACTTGTCGATTTTATGTCGATTATAACATTTCGACTGTGCTGTTAAAGATTGTGATTTAAACTTGTCGATTTTACGTCGATTGCAAATAATAACAATTTCACTACAAGAAACCGGTTAAATCTCAGAATTGACCCGTACATCTGGCGCGGTCAGGTGCTGTTATTATTAAACCGAGTCAATTGATAACTCGAAATTGTTTACGACATCTGCGATTTACAGTTTAACGATTGTTTGGAGGAGAAACTTGGAAAGTTCCAATGGATTTGTATGGATTGACATTGCTGTTAAACGTTAACAGGATTTGGTGGAGAGGTTTAAGTTTGGATACGTATAATGGAAATGAACCGCCGTCGTGGTCTATCGGTATTGGCCCTCGATTTATAAACGGAGGTCGGGATTCGGATACCGCGGGGAAACAACTTTGTGTTATCATTGTTTTCCGGTTTGTTAGGACAATTTGGGCCGATCACCCAATTGTCTGAAAAGTAAGACGAGCCATGAATCGGATGGGCATGTCAAAAGTCGGTCCACCCACCAACGACGCCCTTTACCGGAAGACAGAGTGTTGGAACACTACTGATTTGCGGCCGAAATAGACACCGCGGTGGTTCTACCCCAGACGGTGTTATGTATTATGGGACCCACCACCTTAAAAAGCAATTATAAAAAATTAAACCTAGTTAACCTACTAGCAAAATAATAGTGTTTTCAATAGCCTTTGTTAAAAAAAGACATTTTTTATTCGGTTCAAGCTAAAGTCATTTTCCTAATTAAATTTTATTGGTGACAAAGCTTTATTCTATACTTAACGTTATCATAAAATAAAAAATCCTAAATGTCAGCTTGTTAAGCCCTTCACGTAGAGTCCTATTGAATCTGATGGCTCCCAGAGCAACTTGCAAACTAGATCATAAATGTCAGTCTTAGTTTAACCTTAGTTATAAGCATACAACTTAGCTCCAGAAATGTATTATGATATTGAGTGGGTGTAGCGCATATTTAGCTAGCGTACGGTTTGATTTATAAAGCTATTTTTTAATCTGCGCAGGTAACGTTTTTTTTTATTTTTGATATATATTTATGATTATTCAATGTATATTTTTAAATTACTTCTAGATAAGGTGATCAGTCGGTATAATTTGTGTTTTGTCAAAGACAAATTTACGAATTAAAAGTGGTTGGTGGCCTTTGTACAGGCGACCGATTAGTAACTATCGCTGAATATATTTATAACACAATCTTTAAAGAAAGATAAGAGTGTAAGGACACTGCTTTGTTCTAGTTAAAAGGGCACTGTAGCCAGCGTAATTTCTAGTTTAATGATACAAAACATCTGTCTCGGGCGGCAAAACGTATCAGCATCGTCCCGGTCTTTGCTTTTATTAACTGTTTTTAACCACGAGTGATCCTTTAGTGTATATAATATTTACAGGATTAATATTTTAATAATAGTTAAACTACGCAATGTACGAGTTGTCAAAAGCAGATACAAATAGGGAAAACAATCACTACTGTTTATCCTGGAATCAGTCTGGGTCCAGACTTTTATTGAAGGCAGAAGGTTTTCAGATTACAGGATTAAATAATAATAATACAAATTACACATATATAACATTTTAAAATAGAAAAGCGGCAATAAAAACGTATCTGTAAGTAAATTGGATTTTATACCTTATACCTATTTCCCGGAAAAGTTATAAACCTTGCAGTACATTTAAATAAAAGGGACAGTACTAAGTCTTGTTTTACGTCGTATTATTAGGTAACGCCGTGGTCATACGACAAATGCTCTTTGTATGTTAATTCGATGGAATCTAAAACGTGCCACCTAATGTTAGGGAGAAGTGAAAAATAAATAATTGAGCAAGTTAATGGCTTCATTATCAAGATGCATTTGACTAAAAGCCCTGTGAGACGCCCCGCCCGATAAATATTCAGGTCGCATTAAATTCGGCAAAATTCACAGTTCCAATTAAAAATAAATCAAAGGAAATCATTTCGTGGCACTCCAACGACAACTAGCCGGCAACGTGAGCTTTTGTCCCCGATTCAAGAGCTTACGACTAAAATTACAGATAAAATAGAAAATGGTAGTGCATTTTTTAAAATCTCGTTTTTATTTATTTAATCAGGTCGTTCTCGTTTTTATGATTTAGGTATACAACTTGACGACGGTTTTTTTTATTTCGTACTTCTTAATTCATGAACAGTTGAAAAATAATGCAATGAAAATTTATGTATTTTATTTATTTTTATAGGGAAGGTATATGCTCAGCAGTGGGCTCTGAAACGAACGAACGAACGATTTTTTTTAAATATGGTCAGTGTTCAATTTTGCCTTTATATGTCGTTAATACGGTCCAAAACTGGTATACTGGGCGTGCATTACGAAAGACCTATGCCCCGCTGTGGACTAACACAGGCTAATGATGATGATGTCGTTAATGGCACGTCATTGTAAAATCGACGTATGAAATTATAAAAATAATCGTTTAAAATGGAGTTAATCGTCAGACAAAAACTTATTTTTTTAATCAATAATAATCGTGATAAAATCCATAAAGACATTTTAGTTTTAATAATGTTTAGTTCACAAATGAAACATAGTTACGTAAAGTCTTAAAAGTATTTTAAAATATAAATACTTTAATTTTTCGTATCAAGGACATAATAAGATAAATTTCAAAAAGTTGGCAATATTTATATTAATTCAGATACGATTAAGGCACTCTGTTATATTTACATTGGTTTTGGTGTTCTAAAATTTAGAGTATTCTTAAAGAGCTTTATTTGAGTTCGAAAAGTCGTTATCCACGGTAAATATTTGTTCCATTCAAGGTAAAAACCAATTGTGAAGTAAATTAAATACAGAAAAGAGGTTCACGTACAACCTTATTATTAACAAAATTATTCTAAAGCTTTAACATATTCTTAAGCGATATTCTATTAATGTACGAATCTATACCGTATTGTATTCAATAATTTTTAAAGTCAATCCACTTTAATTTTATTATTTCTATAGGTTTACATAATCCTGTCATAATCTCTTCAACAATAAATTATACATACATAAAATTTTACCTTTAATATATCAGATATTTAATTAATTTTATAGTATCTGTAATTATAATATGGGTTATAATTAATATTATTATAAATAATCATCATTTGGTGTGTACGGTAACCAAAACTATCGTGTTACCAAACCCTGTAACAATTAGACAACCTAGCTTTCTAATATCTATGGTCAATTTATCAAAATAATAGTATATCAAATTTATATATTTCCCGTACCATTATCATAGTAATAAAATTTATAATATGCATTATGAGCGTCGATTAGGGAGGCCTATAGTCCAGCTAGTGGACTAGCGCAGGCTGGATGATGATGACGATGATGATGAAAATTTATACACTGACTAATAGAAGACCATAAAGGCGTGATATTTTTTTCTTAGTGTTACTACGACTGGTCCAAAATAAATAAAATATCAATTTTTAAAAATATTTTTTTATGATTTGTTAAAATGCCAATAAAGGTAACTTAGTTTGAGAATGGTTTAAAGCTTTTTGTTTTATCTTTAGATATTATTTTTTACTGGTAGGCGGTAAAATAGATTATTCACAGGGAAAGTTAGTCATTTTACAAATACGTTTGTGGTATTTTGGATTATTGTTTATGTGAGCGAAGCTACATGGGAATACACTATAAACAGCTTTTCATTAGTAAGCGGTAATAAATAGCTGATAATATATCATTAAAATGTTTTTTAATTGTCCGAAATTGACTATACTTATATTAAATACTATATAGTTGTTGTTAAAGTACTTCATTTTATACTTAAAGTGAGTTTCATATGTATTTTCTTTTTGTTGAAAATATTCATTACCATTTTTTTTAAGTAAATACATCAAATAACATCATATTATGACGCCTGGAAAGTAACTTCACTGTTTGCAATATATTTCAGCCTACTGCTCATATAAAATCAACTTATTACTAACAAGTTGTTAGATAGAATCACACAAACAGTTCCCTGCATTTTTACGATAAACAACGGCCTCGTAAATATGAGGGGAAACTTTGAACGCCTCACTTATGCAAATTCGCTTCACTTGCAAGTTTTGAACTTAGACGCGGCAGAGAATAGAACCTATTTGGAGTTGCTCGCGGAATAATAAATTGTTGCATCGCATGCATTCACCTCGGATAATATTGGGCTATTCCTTATGCTTAAAAACATATCTATACAAATAAATAAAGTTTGAGTATCTGTTTGAAGCAAAAACAAATAATTTATAAATATAACAAAACATAGTCTGTCTGTCTATTTAAAAAAAATAGTCTGTCTGTCTATCTGTTTGTTCTAGCTAATCTCAGGAATAGCAATAGTAGGTGATGTAGCTGGCTTAGGCTTTTTAAAAAAAACCTAACATAATTGTTTATATAATACCAGCGACCCGCTCCGGCTCCGCACGGGTGCAATACTAATATCTGTAAAATGTATGGAAACATATATAAATTTATCAGCGTTTCTCTACAATATTATCTATTAATTATACATATACACCATGCTCTTAAATCGCTCTATCTATAACAAAAACCGCACTAAAATCCATTTTCGTATTTTTAAAGGTTTAAGCATACATAGAGATAGGGTCAAAGATGTTTTATATTTCACGCAACTTGAGTGACGTGTAACAGCTAGTTTTAAATAAAAGCGTTATAAAACAGCACAAATAATATATTCATTATTATTATAATATATTTTAAACAAAGTCATTCTTATAAACAAAGTCGCCAAAGCAAGTCAACTTCTGCCTGCCATCCGGCACTTTTTAGCGAAACCAAAAGCAGTGCGTTTTGCACCAGCGGACATGTGCATTGCCCTTCTTTTAGGGAAATCCCCTTGCTGTATATTTTCCATTAAATAACCACCAAAGAGGCTGTAGAGAAAGTATAAACTTTCTGATATAGTTACCATATGAAAATACCTGGTTTATGAATCACTTAAAGCTATGAATTGAACTATATATTTGATCCACAACATCCCCTCTAAGCAGGAAACATAAAGTATAATAGTTAATTTTCTATATTACCCTTTCATCTATTATTCCTTTCCTACGAGGTATTCTAACCCCAGCAAAGTACTCAGTCGTCAATTTTATCCTCAGCGAGTGAGAGCTCAAACAAGGGGTTAAACAGTCGTACAATAAATTCCCGCGTACACAAACCGTGCGAAGCCTCGCAAGGATAACTATCTTGCTCGTAAATATGCGTATAAAGTTAACGGTTAGTGCTAATCCAGTAAATTAGACGTACAGCGAAAGACGCAAGTAACAAATGATTATATTTATGAAGTACTCGCACTGTAACTAAATATAATTAAAAAAAAATAATTGATGACCATGATTTAAAAAGTGTGTTCGTTATTTAGAATTAAAAAAAATGTTTTATTTGACAACTACATGCTACGTAGCGGTGTTCATTGGTGAAACTAGCCTTGTTAAGAAAAAGGCTATGTTAAGATATAATTAATTGCATATTTTTAGCGTATAAAATAAAATATGCGCATTCTACGTCGATTACATAATTATGCAAAAGTTTTTTTTGTAACTCCCTTACTAAATTGCGCAGGATCAATCGAACAATTTTTATGAAATTTTCAGCTCTATAAAGCGACTTTTAACGACATTTTTCATAGATAATCTAACTATTTATAGGATTCAGAAAAAATTACTTACCGAACCAACGATATAAGTACAAAAACGTTTCATGAAACGGAAACAACGTCCACAAACTCAAACTTCGTCATAACTGTATCACGATATATGAACTAAATAAACTTTCTCTGAACATTCTCTTAACGTAAAATGAGCAAGAAGCCTTGGGAATAAACGAATGCACCACAGAAGCAGTTTAAGTTTGTTCTTTGTCGGAATAACATCTTTATATTCAAATGGAAACGTTCGAAACAAAAGTGTCACGGGCAATCGACGTATCTTCTTCTTTATACTTAGATTTATTTAAATAAGTGCCTCTGTTGAGTTCTGTTGTATGCTAAACCTAAATAAGGCATGAAATTGATGTAAACTTTGAACCTGGAACAATGTCTGGCGTTGTTATTGATGGATGTCACAGAGATATCACTCACTGTGTGAAAAACAACAGATTAAAACTATACTAAATTATTTCATGTTTTGGCACCTGTATGGAAATAATAATTCGATTGATAGGACTGCCTCCGTAGCTTAGTGGTATGTGCGTGCGCTTTAGGAACTGGAGATCGTGGATTCCTGCGGAGAAACACTTTGCGTTGGTGATGTTTTCTAGTTGGTTAGGGCAATTTGGTCTGATCACCCAATTGTCTGAAAAGTAAGGTGATCCATGCGTCGGATGGCCATGCAAAAGACGACCCACCCACCAACCCGCATTAGACCAGCGTGGTAGGAAACGGTCCAAAACCCCCTAATAGATAGAGGTATATTAGGGAGGCCTATGTCCAGCAGTGGACTATCACAGGCTGATGATGTTGGGAAGATAATGTTATAAGATACCTATTTAAACATAAACTTCGTGTTTATGAATATAATAATCCATTAAAAACGTAACAACTAAACCTCAGTTACATATAAACTTAATATAACGCATCTTTTACGTTTTATACACGACTTACCTAGTCATTATATTTTCAGGTTTGTCTTTATAATCAGTACACCTTCTATTGGTTGCAGCAGTTTTCGATAAACAATTTTAATGCTAAATCATTATTTCGTAATAGATTAGGATCATTTAGCTTGTACATTACGAATTTATTTTAATTGAAACATTTAAGGCTCAACATAGTATTACTTTCATTTCCAGATGAAATAAACGTTTTATTACATATAATATAAAAGCTTCAGGAGTACTTTGTGAAAGCAAAAAGTCTTGAAACAAAGATTGTTCGGTGCTAGGCGTTGTTAAAATAATTAATGGCTGTACTTTAAAAAATAATTAAAGCAACATTAGGTCCAGGGATAATGCAAATGTTCCTTAGGGATATATTTGTTGGATTACTTCCATATTTCTTAATTATAAGCTGAAGTTTCTTTGCTATTTTTTGCACTATATCCTTTCCGTTATATAAATCACCTTACTATACTAATAATAACTTACTAAAACTCTTCCAAAATTTTCGGCCGCATTCTTATTAAATTTGCGTAATTTCAGTACGTTTTTTTGGCTTTTCTCAGTTTATTAAAAAATCATTTCAGATTACTAAACATTTTGCTCCTAAAGGAGTACGGAATTGTAAAAAAAAATTGTGTATGTACGAACAGTTAAAATCATATTAAAATTGGAATATTTTTGACTATAAACCGAGGGAAACTCTTAGCGAAATCTATAAACATAATAGGGTAATAACAATAAACTCGAAAGCATCGAAACTTGAGCACTTTACCGAGTTAATAACAATCAAAAAACATCGAATGTTATTCGAGCAGATGCTAGAACTATAAAGATTTCAAGACAAGTCAATGATTGAATAATTTGCGTGTTATAATTGGGTTTGGTTGTTATTTTACTGCGCGGTACGACGCTGCGGAATAAAAATAAGCGGGCAACATCAATAAAAACGTACTTGTTTACGAGTTTACGGGGCAACGTTCACCGACGCCGAATATTTACGAGTTTACGAGGTAACGTTCACCGACGCCGAATATTTACGGGTTTGCGCCCCCATTGTACAATTTAACTGCGATTTAAAGCGATACCGATGCCCCTTTATTGGCTTCGCGTCTTGTGCTTTGGTTAACGCAATATTCGCTTTTATACTTTAGGTGACTTTCATGCATTTTTCTGATGTTTTAACTACCTTTTTATAAAAAGCTTAGCGTTAAAATATGCTAATTTCCGGTTTGAAGGGCACTGTATCTAGTAGGAGTACTCAAAAAAAAGTCATATAGAGTGTTGCGAAATCAAGCGGTACCTCTTAATTTATTTGTTGACAGCGTTTTATTATTTACGCTTAAGAGTTATGTAAAATGAAGAAAAGTAAGAAAACCTAATAAAAATCCTCAAAATCCGATACTTATTCCGTATGTAGGAATAATGGTTGGTTTAAAAATATGTTTTTCTATTAAAAAAATAAAAGACCACATTTCTTCACAAAGGGACACATTTTGTTCGCTTAAACTCAACGTGTATGGTGTATATTATTTTTAGAAACAACTTTAATATTTCCTTACATAAAGGGGCAACATTTTTTTCGGCGTTATCTCGAAGTCCTTGCGACATGCGAATCCTTTGGGCTTTGAACTTTTAAAGGTTATCAGTGAAACCAAAGTTGTTTTTCAAGTTCAAGACACAAAAATTGTCAACATAAATGCTTATGACACGCTCTTCACTTCATCATTGTAGGTATTTATATAAAATTTATATTGAAACATGAAATTCAGATATAATTTTATTGTTTAATACATTAAAGTGTTGAAATTGATTCCTACAAACGCTAGAACCGTTTTAAATAAAATACTTATAGATATAAGGAAAAAGACAATTAAGAAAAAAATAATTCAGATAACCTAAAATACCTGCTTAGAATTAAATAAAATCACTTCCAAATGTGATAAATAAAGTTAATCACTGATGGTTACTATAAGTTAAATAGCTATTTTTATTTAATAAAATACAATCTGGATTGATTGTATTTTTAATTATTTTATATTTTATTACCCATGTACGAATTTGTCAACCCTGATAAACCGTTCAGTTAACGCTTACACGACAGCCAACTTGTTGCTTTTACTGCAAACTGTTGATATACTGAAACGTTTTATTTCGCTGAAATAACTTTACCGTCCGTTTTCCTTATTTATTTTTACTAAAATGGCAAAAGGGAACATCAAAATTGTCATTTATACGAAGCTTAATATGTTAAGATACAGTTTATTTGTTAAATAAGAGAAAAAAATTGCACAGAATTATTACCGTGATGACTTTTTGACTTCAAATTATTGTCTAATTATATATTTTATAACTTGAAACCTATAAAGTCCAATAGCTTATCATTATCGTGTGGAAAAACGCGTTGAATTTTATTAGAAGCATCTCATTAAAAATTATTATTGGAGAAAAGTGCAGAGCGCTTTAAAGATTCACATCATTATGAGCAAAATGCCTTAAATATGTCTTATATTAAAATATTAGACATATCATATAATATTATAAATATCGATAGATAAAACGCCTACATATCGACAAAAGTGACACTAACAGCAATGCTCTAATACCTTACCGGAAAACAGTAATATTATACAGCTTTATCTTTAAGCAGACAGGAAGAATCAATGAAGCATCATCCTCAATACAACCCAGGCTATTACAAAAAAAACCTTACTAAAGTCAGCCAACTTGTGAGTCTATTTGAACAAGGAGAAGGTAAATTTAACTTTGAAATGGCAACATATTTAACTTACCTTTATTACCTCCCGAAGATCCAATGAGATGATTTATTTTGTTTTTATTTCGTCTTCAGCACAAACACGGTTAAGTAGGAAAGTTTTCAATTGCTCGATTCTTGAACTTTTTTATAGAAAACCTCTTTACCGAGCTGTGTACATAAAGAAAATTTTTCACTCAATATTCATATTAAGAAGTTGGGTCCTGGTTAGCGAGTATTGGCTGTCGTTTAAACTTTTATATGGTGTACTTATACGGGTAAGGTGTATATAAAAAAGAAAAATAAATAACTTTTATTGTTTAGGTCGGTACAACTTTAGATTTTTCGATTTAGGCGAATAGTTTTAAACAATTTCTAACTATTTGTATTAAGCCAGTTAATAGAAGTCGCGCAATTCCGTAACCATGCAGTTAGGACAAAATTTAACTAAGTAGTTCAAAAGATTAACTAGTAGCAACAGCCTTCTTACCATGATTATCGCAAATCAACATCATCATCATCGTTAGCGGCCTTTTCCGTCGACTGCTGGACATTCTTGTAGATCATAAACTTCATTAATTATTTACTTAGTACCAGGTAAAAACAATTTAATAATACAAGTTATACAACAATATTTTCATTCGATTATACCTTTTAAAAATAAAAGCTTACTAAAAAATAGGTAGGTTTTAGTTTACAACAAAGAAGTAAACATTTATAAATTCACCACATTCAATTACACTGTGACAGAATATTAGGTCACGAGAAATGTCACGCAAAGAATTACATTAGAAGAACAATAGCACAGACTTTTACAGATTGCTTTCACACAATTTGCTCTTACTAATAACTGCTTTAGCTAGTAAAAGAAAAATTATCTACATATCTACCATTATAATAAGAATATGATCACACTTTTAACAGATACCGATCGTTTATCCGAGAGAAGGTAATACAAACTAACTACATTTGCCTCAGGATCGTATCCACGATCAGCTATCACAGAGCGAACGCCATACCACGAGGCTGTAGGGTGTACGAAGCACAATTTACGCGTTAAACGTCGGGACTGCAACCCCTCTCCCCTTCCCCTTCCCCTCCCCCACCCCTCGCCCGCTAATTCAGTTACATCCGGAGATTGCGAACCGGACGTCGGAATCCATTAAAATTAAAAGAATCCCTCCATCCGCCTTCATCCGAACGTATATTCGAGACAGCATAATGGTGGTATCACGTCTGGATAAAGAGCAGGTAGTGAGATTTCCGTTGTCCTGACTAAAGATTCACTAGGCTGAGGCGATTTCTGCCGTGAAGGGTTACTAGATATGCTTTAAAGGCACCGTGTCCTACAGCGTTTTGCAATTTGTTAAGGCTTTAGCATGTTTCTTAATGAGTATGTATGTCCATATGTCTCACATCGTCATTTGTAAATAAGAATAATATGGGTTTCCATGTCATAAGGTCTATGCATAAGTATTAGCCTTACTTAAGACTACCATGCAGGCTACAAGGATTATTAGCATATAACCTTGCCTTTATATTGTTTAGTTAAAATATGCTTTTTGGGAATTCATATTTTCGTCGATCCACGCACTAACCCACATTGGACCAGCGTGGTGGGATACGGTCCAAAATGGATAGGGGTATATAGGGGAAGGTCTATGTCAAACAGTCGACAATCATCGGCTGATGATGACATTTTCGGAAACTTTGATTTTTTTTAACGTTGCCGCGAAGCAGTATTGCTCAATTATTTAAACACAGAGCCATAGTTTGTATCTCCACTTCCAATAAATAAAAACAGAAAAGGATGGAAAACTTAAATTGTATATTCGTAAATTAATAACAGTATTTAGTAATGGTTTTAGCAATTCTATGCGGATGAAGTCGCGGGTAACAGCTAGTAAAAGATAAATAACACTGCTCAGATTAACAACTATCAATATTTTCAAAGAAACAGAGGTCTGCAAGTAATAGACTTTTATATTAAATGACAACTGTTCAACTGACGAAATATTATTTGCCAAGGCAAATCCAATTTATATCCAAACATGTTATAACCATCTTTGATAACTGTTATCACAAAATCTATTAACTTTAATCTCCAACAAGAAGAACGCAAGGAAAATGTTTCAGTGCTCTTTTAATGCACTTTTTAACTAGATCCGATTTCACGCCTTGCAAATGTTTCAAAGAAATTGAGGAGGGCGGGTCAGGTCTCTCAATCTAAAGTTTACAGTTTTAAGTGAAGCTCATTTTATAAAGGTAAGTTGCTAAGAAAAGGTGAGAAACCTTTATCGTTAATTTAACAATAAAAACGTGTAGTTTTTATTTAAAAACATACTAAAATCACTTTGACCTTATTTATAAACGTAAATTTGACCGGTTTACTTAAAAAAAATAACGCTTAGACAGTATTTGGATTTAAATATATATCAAATACTTTAATCACAATAAGGATTTATGGATCAGATATTTTTCTTAGATTTTTTTATTAACTAGTGACGAGACGAAGACGATGTTGAAACGAAAATATTAAGAAATTCGTTAAATGCTATAAAAACAATGAAACAATAGAATTACTATGTATAGCATACACATGGTAAAGCCACGTTTGAGCTACAGAAAGAATTACTATATATTCAGTTTCTCTCATTGAATCTTTTCCACATATAACAGAAAGCCAAGGTTTTATGAATTCATCATTTAACCGCAGTAAGAGATAACTCTGTATAAACTCAATGTTAACATTGAAAAATGGGCCGTGAAATATTGTCTGAATACGCGACGCAATGACCTTTCGCATAATGCTATGACATCTGCGGAAGGATAACGCCGTAATAAACTTTGCATATCATACAAAATCGACTTACTCGCATCATATCGGACATTTATTTACTATAAAGTATTCAATTATTTCTATTGTTTACGCGAATATTATACATTATTTAATAAAATGACTACCCCGTGACCACGCCGCTGGAAAGTGTTCAGAACGTCGGGAATCTAAAAATGTAAAATAAACGCAATAAAATCCGTAAAGTCATTTTATTTAATAATGTATAAAGTATTTTTTAATTTTGTACCAAACTGTAGTTATAATGTATAAAACTGAAATAATCAGTTAAACATTTATAAAGCCTCAGGAAATCTTGTTTTCTGTTTTCCTAGGTGGCTATCAAAACATAGGGATAAATTTTCGTTCGGGTGGTATAGTCTCATAATCTACAGTAAAATGCGACGTTTTCACATTAAATAAGAATTATAATATAAACCGCACCTAAAAGGCTAACCGTGTGTAAATGAATTCAGCTTACAAAAATGAACTATTCCCGAGAAAAGAATTTGATTTTCCCCGTCGTGACAGTTAAAATATTATAGAACTAAACACAGACGTCTTGAAATGTCATAACAAAGTTAATAATTTTTAGAATGAGATTACAAAATACAGTAGAAACTAGGAGAAATTTCCATAGCTGATTTTTCCGATTGCTATAAAAGTTCAACTTTCTTAGTTGCAAGAGAAGATCATTCATTTCGCAGCGTCTAATATTGTTAGATCTTTTATTTCTGAAGTACCTAAAGCAAAGGAAATATATTTTAATTTATTGATTTAGTTTTAGGTACACATTATGGTATTTAGTCAAGTTTGTTTTAAAAACAAATGACAGCTAAATTACTTACGTCGATTCGAAAGCACACTACAATAAGCTTTAAAGGTTCAAATATTTATATAGCATTTTAAATTTATTTTTGTTCCGATGTGAATTAAAAATATATAGATTTTTATCGCGGGCAAGTGATATGCACACAGCTCAGTAAGGTGTTGCTGAAAAGTGATCTATGCGCCGGACGGACTTGTAAACAGTCGGTCCTGGTTGTCAATACCATCTTTTGCTGTCGTTAAACGATAGCATCATCATCATCATCATCATCATCATCATAAACAGCCTTTAGAAGTCCACTGCGCGACCTTTTTAATGAACGCCAAGACGGCGTCTATTAAAAAGAGATGCTCATAATTGCCACGCTGAGCAGGTGGATTGACAATTGACTAATTGCTGTTGTACTGCGGATCTGTCTTACTCCCACTAAGGCAGATCCGCCGTCAGTGGGCGGTGGGCTAATTTCGGAGCACCATACAATCCGATACTAGTTGCTCCGCTATACAATTGTGGATGTTCGACCTAAATTGTCCTAACAAATCAGAAAACAACGATAACACAATGTTTTTTCCCCGCGGATTCGAACCTACGGCCTCGGGTTTATAAAGCAAGGGCCAATACCGCTAGACCACGGAGGCGGATTATGTGCGGCGAATAAAATACAGATTACAATTTAAAATGATTTTGGGATAATGATAAAAAACACAGCACAATAACACGAGCAAAGTCGCGGTTAAAGGTAGTAGTCATAAAACAAAATTTTAATCATAATACCCGTTATACTGCGATGAACGTGAAATAAAAAATCCACATCGGCCTTTTCATGAATTTTTAACCTTCAGTAGGCACACGCGCTTGCCTTTATTTCAGCCTAATGGTCCGAAAGATGTAAACGAATGCTGATAACATAAACATTAATGGCACAAGTCAATCTTGTATTCCATGATTGTACCTACTTATGAAATGTTTAAAATAACGTTCAGCATTTATGAGCTATATTAATTTAGCAGCCCTAATAGTATTGATAATTCGCAGTGTTACGCAAACAAAAAATATGGAGAAGATAAGAAATATTTTATTTGGTTCATAAAATTATTTTATCTTAAAACGTGCTAAATCTAAAAAAATCTAAATCATTATTTAAATTAGATATTGTACACGCCAAAAAGGCGAAAAAGAAAAAAAAATCAATATTGTTGGTTTTTACTAGGAGATTATGTTAAATAGATGACGTAATGAGCGCAATAAAATACAAAACGTTAATTGTTATAAGAAAATATTTGTATGTGAATGTTGTGTTATGTCCATTCAGTGTTCGTCCATTCTTTATGATAAAAATATATAATTTTTTTAAAATAGATCAAGGTGATACCTACAGTTAAGATAAAAACAGAGTCCAGGTTTATTGATAATGGTTTAGCTGTACCCACATCTGGAATGATTTAACTTATTTTACATTATATTTCTTTAAAGCTTCGGTATCGGTTGTCCAGATTATCTTTGCAGCAATCCGTTGATGGAACATCAACTGATTAAATTTCTGTCGATGCCAGCTTATCGTTCGATGAAAAACTGTTCAGGTTAATCTTTATAAATTAGAAATCGACCCTATGACAACTAGAGAAAACGACTAGAAGAAGCAAAGATATCGTCATGGTAAAAGATATATTAAGCTAAAACTGCAAATACGAAGTTTATCTAGAAATATACTAGCAACAGAAAAGGTTATATGAAACTTCTCCAAACTCAGTAGTCTAGGAAACCTAGCAAACAAACTGCATTAGCCTAATTTTTAACTCGTCAAGTTGTAAACTCTCAGAAGTGAACTTAGCGTAGGAATTTCCATAACGGATTAGAGGAGTTAGCTCGCACGAGGCAACAAGTCGGGTCTTCATCTCAAATCACCGTACATTCATAAAGTGTGCAAGTTAAAGTTTAAAACAAGATGTTAAGCAAACTTTAATACGCCGATCGTATAACTAGTCTCGATTTAAAGTATATATCGATAGTAACAGTATCTTTCGTATACAGAGCGTTTCCACTAACTTCAACCGCCTTGTTACTTAAAGCCAACAAGTATATTCGGAGTCTGTAGGTACTAATAGATAAAAGTGATCTGTTAGCTTTAAATCAGTCAGTATTTAACCGATTTTGATTATTTCAATGTAAGATTGTCCTTAAATAATATTATTATGAATGATTAATTTAAGAATTAATTATTTAAAGGTAGCCCTAATAAATCATTAGTCAACATCCTGCTCACCCCGTCGATTATTAATCTATATTTATTGCGTTTTAAAAATTAAGAGTTAATAAGAAAGACTGAAACATGAAGGTTTTAACTTTTTTATTACTCCTTGAATGATTCAGAAGACATCCAAGCTAATAATTTTATTTCTAGGAAATATAAAACGGTAAGCAAAGATAACATATTTTTAGAAATCTCAAAGAGATTTCCTAAAAGTAAAAATGATTACAAATCTTTAACCCACTTCTGGTTTTACAAATCCCAAAAAGTAAAAAAGATGAAAACAACTGATCGTGTCTTATACTAAAAAAAATGGAAATGGCTCACGTGACAACATCCACGATGTCTCGTACGGACGAGTCGATGCATAACACCACTCATCACAGTAACACTATCGCAGATG
Organism: Lamproptera curius; assembly: GCA_029286875.1. Classification (NCBI taxonomy): domain Eukaryota; kingdom Metazoa; phylum Arthropoda; class Insecta; order Lepidoptera; family Papilionidae; genus Lamproptera; species Lamproptera curius. The sequence goes on along the minus strand of JAGSMT010000177.1, from coordinate 412,515 downwards.
CACAACACTTATCACACACGAGGAGAGTTCCGTTCCGGGTATCGGCTAACAAGGATATCTCCTTCCTATATTTCAGACCCGTCTTTTATACACGATTTCGGACATAACGTCAATATCGAGACTTCTTTTCTCTAAGTACCCGCTTTAGAAATAATATTCCGACAATATTTATTTTAATTATAAAGAAAATTCGACCCCAAACTAATTATTCTTATAGAAAATTAAACGATGACATAAAATGTATAAAAGCAAAATTATGAAATGCATATACTAATGTTTACCAATATGTTACTACAAAATATATAATACGATTATACCCTCTCAAAAAAGAAACTTGCTGAAATTTTATTTGCATTGCTGGATTTTACACTGCTTCAGTACGAACACTCGATAAGGAGTATCTAGCAATTTTACAACTAGTCATAAACAGGTTTATGTTGATACAACTTTTTAAATATACAATATAAATATATTTAACCATTGCCTGAGGTGATTTCAAATCGAGGGTTACCACTAATCCACGGACACTTGATAATGTACCATTTTATTTTATTTATATTGACTTTATTAACTTGCATTGAATTATACCTTATATTTACGCGATTATTATGCATATTATATCAACTTTTGGTCCATATCAATGAGGGTCCATGATCACGGGCAGACTGGAAAGAGTCCAAAATGTCGGAAATATATAAAGGATCGAGGTGAAAAATCATTAAAAAAGTGGATTTAATCCATCTTCGTAATCATCAGCCTGTGTTAGTCCACTGCTGGACATAGGCCTCCCCTATCAATCCACCACGCTGGTCAAATCCAGAGCAGCGATCCCAGCCCATTCGACGCATGGATCATCTTACTTTGCAGGCAATTGAGTGATCGGCCCAAATTGCCCTTGCTAATAGGAAACAAATTAATCCAACTTGCATTGACTATATGTTAAAAGTCTTCCTTAATTTTGTAAACAATAACAAGACCGGAAGATATATCGAATTATCGTATGTTTCATCCCTTACGTCGATAAGGGGCCTATTCCGAACTCCTCCACGTAAAACGTAACGTTCCAATTTGGCCCCAGCGAGCATTCGGGGGCTTATTTTGATCGGGTGAAATCGAAAGCGTTTTTTAATGTCGCTACGTGATTGGTTGACTAATTCGACGCTCGGTCTCCTAAGTGATACCTTTACTGAAAATAAAAATTCAATTCTAGCTTGATCACAATTTCAATTGTATTTAATGGCCTTACCTAGTGATATTTATACATATATAAAAGAAGATATGAATGGCTATTGATATGATTTGTACTTTCATATTTTACAGGTTTGCAACAAACGAAGTGATAATGCAGTGAAAGTGTTTGACATAAGTAATATTACTAATGATAATATTGCTTATTGTCTTTACAATTTATTTTATCGGTACATTTGAACTGATTACACTGCAATATATCTCACTGGCAGTATCTTTATTCTTATTAGTAACAGTAAAATATGTCTTTAGGTCCCCTGTGGCCTAGCGGTCTTGGCCCTTACTTTGGGTCTTGTGTTCGAATCCCGCGGGGAAACAACTTTGTCTTCTCGTTGATTTCTGTTTGCTTAGGACCATTTGGGGTGTTGACCCTTTTGTTGAAAAGTAATAGGATCCATGCGTGGGATTGGCATGTAAATAGTCGGTCCACGCACGACCAGCGTGTTGGGATATGGACCAAAACCAATGGGGAAGGCTTGCATTAGGGGAGGCCTATGTCTAACAGTGGACTAACACACACTGTTGATGATAATGAAGATAATTAACTCTTAAACATTGTAAAATTGATGATACATAGTTGATTTATCATCAAATATATTTAGTAAACCTACTAAAAACTATGCTTAATATAACTATTTTCCCAGCGCTTTTACTAGCCGCTGCATAAGCCGCATCCTAAGTTCTCAGCACTGATGGGATTAAAATAAGTTAAAAGAGAACAATGCTATTAACTGACAAGCTAAACCGATCTACTTTTACCATATCAAATTAAAATTGGTTGATAATTCATTAAAATTGTGAAAATAAATACAGCTTACAGCGATACCGAAAATTAATTTTCACATAGTTTCCTCTCAAGTAAGCTTTGTCGCAAATTGAAAAGCTTAACTGTCAAAGCTCACTCTATTGAGAAGTGAAACTTGCATCAAACTTTTGATAGACAATTGCATTACGAAACTAAATATCGATGAAAACTGATTACTATCAAGTACTATATTACTTTCAAAATATGGTTATAAAACAAAATATGAGAAACTTTAAAAATGTAACATTCATTTAAATTAACGGCCTTAAGGATATAATTGTTTTCTAATCAAATCACAGTTGTCTGAATAAAAGTCATTTTACAGCTGACAAATTTTATTGAATGGATTGAATAGATATCAGTTAATTTATAAGATAAAAATTTCTTAAAGAGCTTAAAAATATAGTTTCGACTTTCGTCCGTGTTTTAATATATAACTGTAACAGATCATTTGAAACTGAAGTCCACGCGTTTGTAAACCAAAATTTTACGTGATTAGGCCACGAAGACAAAGGAGGAATAAGAAAAAGATAGTATTTTTTCTTACCAACCAACTTTGATTCTAAGAAGAATTCTAAACAACCGACATAATACTAAAATAAAAAAAACTGCTACAATAACTTAATCAATGAATTTTGTAATGATATTCACCTAAATAAAACAATAAATCAAAGTATTTAAAGTTAACTTCAATTTCAATTGCATTTACCAAGTGGTCGTTGGTCGGTTGATAAACAACTGTCACGGATGAAATTCTTGAAAAAAAGTTAGTTAAGCGAAAGCAGTACTTGATCCTACTCGATGGTAAGTAGTTAGGTACTGTTTACATTACCCTTAAAAAGGTCCCTTTAAATTGGCAACCTACCTTTATTTACATGTACACGCCGACATGTGCCCATGCCATACCTTTTGCGATTGTATATCCCTTATAAATGTTTACGTTAAAGTTCCAAACGCTTAGAAATATATGCACGATAAGTTCAACGACGGTTAAATATACTTAATTGACGTTAACTTTCCATATCATTCAATATTTGTAAATATCTTAAATATAAATACCTAATTTCCTTTTGAATGTTAACATATAAATATTCTGTTAACAAAATTTTATTTTATTAATTGTCTTTTTAAAAATAGATTTTATTATTACATGGACTTAATGTTGTGCGTTAATTTAATGGAGAGCTTTAGACAAACCTTGACCACTGCTACATTGATTTCCTCATAGTATTATTTTAAAATATTGTAATTAACTTACATGCGTCGGATGGGCATGTAAAAAATCAGTCCACCTACCTTGCATAGGACTAGTGTTGTGGGATACGATCTAAAAGCCCCCTAATGGTGAAGGCGTGTATTATGGGAGGCCCGTGTCCAACACAGACTGATAATGATGAATAACCTATTTTATATTGTTAAAAATTGATAGTCAAAACCTGTTCAGGGTTCAGTTACTATAACTTGAGCTTAATCGCTTAACTTAGATAGTTCAAAATATCTGTATCTTTAATAATTGTAGATTTAAGCGCTCTTGGTTTTATAGCCGTATTAACATTACGGCCAAACGAAATTCTGAACCGACCGCCGACAAAATGTATAAGCGACGGTTAAAGAACCTAATTATAAATGTATTAGGGGATTACTTACATTGTTATGATCAAAGAGTCGGATTATCTGTTGAATGTTATAAGCTGTGACATGTGAAGATTTGCATAATTTAGACTGACAATAATGGCAGTACAATTTTATTGTAATATAATCTGTAACACATACATTACTGCAAAAAGTAATCAAAAAAGAATCACCGACAATCGATTGACGTGATATTGAGCTATTTGTTGAGCACATACTTGATGTAAATTTTAGACTTATTCTGTTTTCTTATGGATGCCACTGTCAGAAATGGACCAAATTGGGACTGTGGGACCAAACGGGAAGCATCAGCTTTCAAGTAAAAAAAACCACATCCAAACCGGTTCACCCAGGCGAAAGTTCTGAGGTAACAAACATAAAAAAAAAACAATACAGACGAATTAGGAACCTCCTCCTTTTTTTGTTGTCGGTTAGTAAAGCGTACTTCTATGGTAAGTTACATTAATTCGGTAAAAATAACGATGATAATTTATAGAAAGTAATACTAGCCATCTAGACAATTCAATTTATTACCAAAAAAATACCATAAATCGTTTCATTTTTATGAACCAACCGTTTTATGCCGTCAAAATTTCCACCTACTACTATATTATATGATCAATATATCTTAACATAGTTTTTGCCATACTACATTTGTGTGTACACACAAGCAAAGTGTACGAGTGCTAGTCTCAGCTAATTTTTGCTACAACACAGAAGATATCACCGGCTGCGTCGGTCGAATAACAAAGATTCCACTTTGATAGTGTCGCGTACAACTGCACTGTGTTAAGTGCTGTATAGACGCCACTCTGGCATACAAGAGTGATACATCCCGCTAATTGGCAGTGCAGGAGTGTCCACTAAAAAGCCATTAAGATACGGCGGGAGGACTCCATTAGATAATGCCATTATGGGGGCATTAACATCCGCCGTAGAGGGCGGCCGGTGTGTTATTGTGCGACTTTTACCCAAAACATGGCGCTAATCCGATTTGATGGATAGACTAATGTATGACTATCTAATGCAGTGTTTTATTATCGGGTACAGTCACGGTCGGCGTCTGTGATAAGGTAAATATTCGATTGATTTTGACGTGACAATGTCGTTACACTCGAAAACTGTGCCACAGCGCCGCTCACGTAACGCTCTTCATAAGCGACCATAAGAGGAAGTGAGAGGCACGCATCTCTCTTACTAGTGCGTGTTGCCTGCTTAAGTGAAAGAGAGACAAAGAGAAAGAGGGTTGATCCTTCTTTCTACTATACGAATGAATATTTACATTACAATTATTCTACCACTAAAAGACGCTGTCACATATAACTTTCGTCCGTATATCGATTTTACAGGCAAACAATTTTTGTTGTAGTCGTCTTAGAAACTCTGGGTCACCAATGGCAATCATAGTAATAATTTATGCGTACAACTACCGTATATACTTTACAGCATACTAAAGTGACGTTACTATAACGTGTAAGACAACAATACTAAATTAAGGTAATTTAATTGTATTGAGGCTACAAATTATTTGATTATAGCCTATCGAAGAAGCTCTAGCAAATTACGGAGATGCAAAATATATTACAAGACCTTTTTCAATATACCAAAAAAAATAGTGATTTTATAATATGCTTTAATCATTCATGTTAAACTAATTTTCATCATATTTTCAAATTAACTAATTTAAAATGTAAATGCATTCATTTTATATTACTTTTAAAAGTTTAGTAATTATAATTTATTTTAAAACAAAAATTTCAAACTTTTGATATCCAGTTAAATAAAGTAATATAACGTAACATATAGTTACATCGATTTGACAAATATTTAATATTTTCAACTGTTTCTTTTATTCACCTGACTGTACCATGTACTACGTGTGATACGATATTACCCATAACACCAATGTTGGGTCATCGTGACATGATTGTGAGCATAGTTATCCGCGAAATTACACAGGCTGGTCAACTACATTGTTCCTAAAACAAGGTAAATTCTTTTTTTTTATTAATACCATGGTTAAAATGTTCCATTATTTAATATCATTCAATTCAAACATTTTTTTTCAATAACGTAAAAAGTAATCATTTAAGTTGAAAAAGTTATGTGTATTCTCAAACGTACTTTATAATTATTTCGAAATTATTTTTTTTATGGCATACGCAGGCAGACGAGCAGTCGGGCCACCTGATGGGAAGTGGTCACCGACACCCATAGACGTTGACAATACCAGTGGTATCGTCGACTCGCTGCCTACCGTGAGACATAGGGTTTTAAGTCTTGTTTACCCAGTAAATACGCTGGCTATGGTGCCCTTCAAACCGGAACGCAGCAGTGTTTTCACACTACTGCTTCGCGGCAGAAATAGGCACCGCGGTGGTACCCAACCAGGCGGTCTCCTGTAAACAGGGGACCTACCACCGGTAAAATTTCAATTTCAATTAAAAGTTGTTTATGCAATTATAATAAGAGTTAGTAGGATTTGAGTCCAAAATATGTGTAGAATACATATTTCTACAGTAGCCGTAGGTAGTAAACAGCCTAAAAGTTTATTACCAACGATCGAAAGATCTAGTATTTAAATGCTTCAATGGCGTGAAGAAAGATATGTCAAAGTTTTTTTTTCTATACATCCACTATCACCTATTTCGAAGATCAACCTGAATCTATTTTATTAAGTTTGTCACAAAATAAACCAGCTGTAACTCTAAAACGTCAGCTTTTCCTAAACAAATAGTAGGGTAATGGTATGAGTCACAGAAAAGGATATGTTCTATTTGATTCGGCCAAAGATAAAAGGAACATTTTTGTATAAGAAGCAACATTTTTATAAGGATGATTATGTAATTCAAAAAACAAAGTTTTCATGTCAAAATGAATTAAATTAAGGTCACCCTAAATAAAATAATAACCTTTATCAATTTAATAGGATATTATTAACTTTACTTCAACAAAATGTTCTTAAATAACAAGGGAAGCACTTCCTACTACTTGTCGACTCTCGAGTGAGAGGCAAGATTGCAATTTTGTCGGGTAAAAAAAATTTAATATACGCTCATGATCTTACGAGTTTTATGAGTTGCTTACGTTATTGACATCTTTTAGCAAACGCTCCTTACCTAGTTCAGGCTCGTTTTCCCGCTAATATTAACAATATTCACTTAACTTCATATTTATCGTTAATATAAGCTTATAAACCTAACGAAATATAATATCAAAATTAAGTGGACAGGAGAGGAGAACTTAATTTACCAAAAAAATTCGGTTACTGATAGAATTGCCGTGACTAACAATATTTTTTTCCTAGTTTTTTATATATTTTTTATAATATTCTGTTATCTTGAACGATGTCAAAATTAAGAAGCAGGTATTGCTACATTTGTAATAATAATATTTATTTTATTTACTTATATTAACTATAAATGGTGACGAAAAATAAGTTACATTTTATCTACGCGTTACCATTCTTTATATTTAACATATAAATAACGTTAAACTTAAAAAACACCGATACAAAGACACTCGGGCTCGAAAAGAGATGCTTGAAAAGCGCTATCGTATAATTTTCTAGAAACCTTTCGCCTATCAAGCAATATTCCATGAAATTAAATAAAGTTTGTAAAGAAAGTAAAAATATTGTATATTAAATCCACTTATTTACGGATTTTTCGCGTTACTTAAATATATTTATTCCCGACGTTTCGGATTCTTTTCAGCATCCATGATCACGGGCAGACTAAGTTGGTATATGTCTGTATCTCTATGTTTTTCGAATAACCGTCAGTTTTTAAAAAATTGACATATCTTTCGATTTCTTAATTTTGAATGTTGGTTTGACAAAAAAGTATTTATGTTGTTCTTCGGTTTTGTAGTTTTTTATACTCTGCGTTTAATTTTTGAAATTATTGGATCCCAGGAATGTGGCAAAGACCAACCATCTTCTCTATTAAAATTTGGATATTTTTTAATTTCTATTGCTTCCCGAATCATCCTTGGTATAAATCGATGTTCATTAGCCAGTATTTTTGGTTCATCAAATCTAATATAATGATTGGGCTTGTCTAGAACATGGTCGCAAATTGCAGATTTCTTATAGCGTCGGTGCTTAACATCAGCTATATGTTCTTTTACTCTGGTTTTTACTGGTCTCTTTGTCTGTCCAATGTAAGAGAGACCACAATCACAGTCTAGTTTGTATACACCCGGTACCTGTAGAGGAATTTTACATTTGACCGATGGTACAATTGGCTCATCTTCTTGCGGCGTATAATATGTTTTAATAGAAACTCGCTTTAAAATATAAACGATTTTGTCGGTGACCTCTGGTTGAAACATCGGGAAGAAATATATTTAGGCAACGCGAAAAATCCGTAAATAAGTGGATTTGATATGTATAATCGCGTAAATAAAAGAATAATTATAAAAATATTATAATTATTAAAACATGCGTTTTAGATCGAAATAATCAATCAAATCTAAAAATATTTCTAACTAACAAATGCGACCCTTTACAGTAGGTTAACCGAGCTGCACGATAATAAAATGAACCTTTGACTTTGATTTGTAGTGTGCTTTAAGTATAAACATCGAAAACTATTACAAGTTTCGAAATGAGGCTGTTCTCCTTTTGGAGTTACAGTCAAAAAGTATGGTCTCTAAAAAGTCTTTTTTCCGATCCACATGTTCATTAATCGTGATAAAATCCGATGTGACGATCCATTCCCTATCAGTGTTTTTTGGACTGTTTACTTTTATAAATACAGAGAAACAACTAAATGAGATCACAGAAAAATAACTCACGGTTAAGGTTAACGTCATGTCTCCAAGACTTAACCTTAACGTAGGTTAACATTTTCCTGTAATCCAATCGCCGTGAGTAAATCATGTTCATTAAAACTATATATTGCCGCGTTACAATCTTTCATTATTCACCAATACATTACTTAAAACGATGGAAACTTCACGTTTCCTTTCAGTAAAAGTTTTCAGTCAAAACTAACAACTTGCGATTCTGTCCGATTGATGGAATATCAGTAAAAGGTAATCACCAGGGAAATACCTGTTTAACCCGATTCCCCGGGAAATACATAAAATTCGTGTCCCGTAAATTCACGTTCCGATCGAGCAAAGCGAAAGAGCCCACTGAAATATGCGACGTGTACTTTCCCCCGAGTGAATTAACAAAATTAAAGTTCTGGTTCACTTTACGCGCGGAGGCAATAGTTTTTCTTGTCTGTTTATTGAAGAATGTTTCCCATTTTCGTTTGTAAAGTTCCGCAGAGCTAAAAGCTATTGAAATTAAATATATTTCCGGCTTTTAAGTATATGTAAAAATCAATACAGTTTCTTATTTCTGATTTACAACGATGTATATTTTAATTTGTACTCAATTGTTCTTGACTTTACGTTACTGCTTTATTGGCTTCTTTTTATCGTTACAGGTGAAAACAAAAAATACAAAACAGCATGATACAAAAAATACGAGCGGAACAGGATTTATTAACAACAGTTCGTTTTAAGTTCGTAATTAGTTGTACGAATACTTTTGAATACTATTTTTAAATCACAGACCTAATAACTACTCATTCTAGAAGGTACCAATAATAGATCAACATCAAACTGCAAGAAGTTGGCGAAAAGCGGAAATATTGTAAGTTCCATTGTTAAGACACTAATTCGTGACTGACCTCCAAAGTTTAGAAAGCGATTTCTGCAGGGCACAGTGATAGGTACTCTATTATAAGTCTGTAACAATGAATCTTTACCAATCTATCTGCCGAACAACTTCACAATAAGTCCAATTGTTACGAATGAAAATTAACGTGCGCTTCGCAATTTCGTCTCGTAATTATTTTTCTTTGGCATCCAATCTGTAGACATCTATTAAACGTTCTCAATCATCGATGAAATGTATAATAACAATCAGTCATGGCTCGCGATTCGTATAGAACGATATTTATTTTCGTAAGAAAATGTTGCTTTAAAAAATATTAAAGTATATCTTTAATATTTTTTTTAAAGGCAACAGACACGATCATATTATTAAGTCTTATTTAATTAAATATTTGCTTACTGACAGGTTTACTAAATTACTACCAATATTACTAAAACTGGTATATGTGTCCTTAGGAGGTAATAATGTGACGCTAAATTGATAGTTAATTGAATATATTAAGAAAAATATAACAAAGTTATCAAAATTAAAAATAAATATACTAAATAGTCCCCAGACAGCGCCCTTTAACCTCTTAATTTGACGATATATTTTTATTCCTCTTTAAATACAGTTAATATTAGTATAATGCTTCTATATGTTAACGTACAAAATCATATTACTTAAAGACTATATAAAAATACATGGTTAACCTAGGAATAGAACTAACTAGCATAATTTTTCTCGTTCAACAAATAACTTGAGAGTTAATAATGGCAAGCCCAAGATGAAATTATCAGACAAGCTTAACAATGTGACCCCACCTTCAAAGACTTGGCTCTATATTGTACGTGATAAAAATTTCCTGCAGATCACATTTAAGTTCCGTTCAGCCGTAAACTTTATGAAATTTCCTTTTTATGTTATTTCACACTTTACACACACTCTTTACTTTTATAAACCGTATAAATTTTTAATTAGATAATAGATAACCATTAACTTTATATATGATAATTAACAGGAAATGATATAATAGTAGACAGCCTTATTCATTTCACCACATATTTTTATTAGATTTGTTTTTTTTATTATTTTTTTTACCAAAAAACAAAAAAATATACTAATGTATATTCATATATTATATACATATATACATGACTTTTTATATCCAATAAGGTACAATGATATTGTGTATAGATATTGCTATAAATATTTAGAAATTACTTTTTTGCGGTTAATGTGAAAAGGTAAAATTAAATAGCTTTAAAAAAGTTTGTAAAAGAGGAATAACATTTATTTGCTTGATGATGATAGGCTTCGCTTCTACAGGGCACCGGAAGTCAGGAGTGTATAAACACTACTGCCTTCCGGTTTGAAAGGCACCGTAGCATGCGTAACCACCAAGGAAACGATACGTAACATACTACGTCTCAGGCAAGGCGTATCATTGCATCACAGCGTGAACGTCACGTGTATTTAAAAAAATGTTGTGGAGTGTATAGCATAAATTACATCAATTGCAATGACTTTACTGTTTATAGAACGAGAATATGGAAAGCAATTGAGGTTTTTTACACCGTTTGAATTAAGGAAAATTTTACTACCCAATCTTTAATAGGGTTTTTTTAAACACTTCCAAAATTATGTAATTTTTATAGTTTAGATTATGTTAAGTAAACCTAATATACTACTAGTACAGTATTTTTTGTTGTCCAAATTATGTAGAGCTACTAAAAGATCTCAGTACCTTATAAGACGTAGTGAATCTGAGATAACGACAAACCTGGGTTACTTTTTACGATCAAATTATATCACTTGCCCACAAGATCGTGCCTTTATTAAGATTTTTTTTTTTCGTTTATTCCCGTTTCTGTATGTACATTTGGCATTAAAAAAGTAAATGAATAAATTGAACAAAAGATCAAAACTACTTATCTATCTTCTTTTTGATATACTTTTATATATTCCTGATAAATAAGTTCATCAATGATCGTTTAAGCATGCCAATTCTTTATCTATGTCAATCAAATGTTTAATAATTTTTAATTTATACCCAACTAAAAACATATATTTAATTTTTTTTTATATGGATAGAAAACTTTAATTATTATTTAATTAACACGACCAATCTTAAATTAATTTTGTCCGCAAACTCAAAAAGAAAGAGTGCTCTTAATAGGAATGTTATCCAACAATGACTTTTAAAAGAAGAAAGCTTTTGTCACGAACAAAGTTAGTTTCACTCGATTGCTAATAGATGGCGATAGTTACCGATTAGAGAATAAATTGCAGCCACGTATCAGGGAACTTATTCTATTGCCCCTTTTAAAAATCATAGACGCTAAAATACTATAAATTGTAATGACTTCAAATCCAGTTTAGATATTCTGTAAATAACTTCTTTGTTTATATTACACTTATATAAATAAACCAGCTGTTGCCAGCGATTTGTCTGCGTCCTAATGTATAAAAAAATCTAAAAAAAATTACCTCGGTTACTCCCCCTTACGTCAGCTATCTTCCAGAGAAACTCCTGTCAACATCGGACCAGACGTTTCAGAAATGTACCATAAAAAACAGACAGACAAACAGAGAACAGTTATATCTATTGGTTACATTTCACAATGCAATCATTTAAAAACGGTTACTTTGATGTCACAAACAGACACTCCAATTTGAATTATTTGCATAGATAAGGAAAAATCTTCAACTTTTCTAGCTATTTAGCTTCATCAAAGTCGGGTTAGCACCCGACTTTAATGTGGGTAAAATTTAAAATAGCTTAATTGCTGAATCACATCGAAAGGTTCTAGAATATTATTAAATCTGTGTCCAAAATTAATAATCGAAACAATGTACAAATGTCAAACTTGTACTAAACAAACAAAATTTTGTTTGCACATGACGCACGCAATATGCCTTGTTTTATTAAAACGCGTCGTGTTCAGATAACAAATGGAATGGCACATGTTCACATCTATAATAACAGGCCTCATTCTAATATTGTGACATATTTATTCAATACGTTGCAACCAACGAAATCTGTATAATAGTTGCCGGTTATTCCAAAATAGTATATATACCCTTCATCATCATCAGCCTTTGATAGTCCACTGCTGGACATAGGCTCTCCTAACGCTGGTCCAATGCGGGTTGGTGGTGGACCGACTTTTACATGCCCATCCGACGCATGGATCATCTTACTTTTTAGACAAATGGGTGATCGGCCCAAATTGCCCTAACCAACTACGAAACAACAATGAAAATTTGTTGAGTCCCCGCAGGATTCAAACCAACGACCTTCGGATTCTAAAGCACACGCCTATACCACTAGGCTACGGAGGCAGTATATACCCTTACAAAAGCTTTAAACTTTTTAAATATTTGAATAAGAAAAAAAAATCTAGTAGTTAAAGCGAAAATAATATACGCAATTTATCTTTTAATAAACTAAATCTAATTTTGATGTAAAGTTACCCTATTAGCTTACATGGTATGTCGTCGCATATATTAAATAGTTTGACATGCACATAATAAAATCAAATGTAGCACACCTTTAATTTATATTACATATTTTAATTCTAAGGTCAATAACAAAAATAAAAATAAACTCACATTGTTTTCTTGCTGTTCGATAGGTACGTAACAAAAAAACTGTACGTACTGTAGTATACTTTATATATATGTACATTTTATTATAGCACTTTTTTCTTTTTTGAAGTTATAACTTTTTTTTTTAAATACAGTTTAGTAAATGTAAGAACAAACGAAAATACCTATGTTCCTTTTTATTCATAATTTGACAGCGCTAAAAATTCTTTTGTCACTTTATTTTTTTGTATCGAAATACAAAATATAATTTTGTACCGAAAGTCGGATGAGGGAGATTATAATTTGAACAACTGGCGACAACATCGAACGTGTTTGTTGTACGTGGTGTCATTGCAGCGAAAGTTATTGCAGTAAAACGTATCTACGCTAAGAACAAGATCTTTCTTTTAAAATTGCGGCTTGAAGTTAAATTGGCAAAATACTTGAATTAAGATGACAGAAGTTAAAAAAGTAATTCTTGAAGAAACACATAGGCTGGTTAGGTCAACAATTATTACACAACAATAATAATATCTTGCATCGATTTTCATAATGGAAGTAAAATTATACTTACTATGAAACAGTAAAGGAATAGTCGAGGATCAAAAGCCGTGGCGTGTATTAGGGGAGGCCTATGTCCAGCAGTGGACTGACACCAGTGTCAGACCACTGCTGGACAGTCTGATCATGATGAAATAGTTGCCTAACTATTATAGTTATAATTAAAGATTCAATTAATACGAGTAAGATTTTCTTGAAAATAGATTAATAGATCGAATTGTTTGTCTTTTAACCTATATATCGTAAGAAATGTTACAAAAACGTTGACACCCATATTTTTATTAGTAACAATCGATTTAAATTCTTATTTATTTAGAAATTAATAATAGAAAAATGTTAACATCATAAGATTAACCTGTAACAGTCAAACATACAATTTCAAACATTATTCGAGTATTAATAGTATATAATAGGCCGATGGTTTAAAATAGCCAGTGAAATTTGTACGTAAAACTAAAACTCTTCCACCATAAGTTACTTAAACCGTGAGCATTTTGTGTTCCACGTTTCCATGTTGAAACAGGACAAATGGAATATTTCAAACTATGCAGCGGAGAGCGTTTTGCGTCGAAATAACTCTTTGTCAGACATAAGCTAGGTGAAAAACCATTTAAGTTGCCAACACAGTGAGCTGTGTTCGAAGGTTTGCTAATATTAACTATTTAAAACAACGAAATTTACTAAATCAATTATACTATCTTGAAAATGTTGGATGTGGCGATATAGACAAAGAATGGAATCTAAAACTATGTTGGTACCTTATGTCTGTATCTCAATGTTTTTGGAATAACACTCAGGGTTATTTTTTAAAACTACTTGACTCGGCAGACTTTGTACTACCTCAATCGATAAGTAATGATCTAATCTTTTGTATAAGATGTATCAATCCACATTTAAAAAATCTGATAGATTGTAACTATAGTAAATATAATGAATGTAGTTAAGTGAAATTAAGAAGAAGTACACCTAAATAAGAGAAAGATAAAATTTATAACGTTCAGTCCACTATTTTTATATTTATTTGTCTTTTAAACATTCCCTGGAATTCCAGAAACAATTCAAGATCAAAATTAACCAAATTGGTTCAGCCGTTCCCGAGTTTTAGCGAGACTAACGTACAGCAATTGACTTTTATATAGACACACATAAATTTCTATTTTCTTAATCTTAGACTAAAAGTAAGAATTTTCTTAAAGTATAAAAAAATTAATGTAGAGTTTTAGGGTAATTATAAATAAAGGTCATTTTTACTTTAGACTTTGGAACTCTTCATCATCATCATCATCATCATAATCAGCCTTTATCAGTCCACTGCTAGACATAGGCCTTTTTAAGTGAACGCCTAGACGGCCGATCCCCTGCTACTCGCTGCGAACTTGAACGGGCTACTGCACGGAGATCGCCATAAGTCTCAGCGTTCGTCTGTTATACGTAGCCAGGTCAAGTTTTTGGTAGCGATCTGAGCCGGGATTCTTCTGATTTTAGCACCCTTTTCCCACCGTCACCATGGCCGCTACGTGGCCAGGAATAGTGGGACTACCGGGAACAGGAGCCGTTGCCTTTACTTGACTTCCATTAAAAGATTGCTCATAATTGCCACGCTGAGCAGGCGGGTTGGCAATGACTGATTGCACCTGTACTGCGGGTCTACCTTACTCCCAAAGTCAGGCAACTCCGCAGTCAAGTGGGCGGTGGGGTCGTCACATCCCTACGCCGCCTTGGAACTCTTAGGCTAGTCTAATTCAGAACCTATAAGACTCGCAAATTAAAAGCAAAATTTATTTCAAACATGAAGAATGGTTTGTTGTTTGGTGTTATACTACGTTTGAGTGTTAATCGGCGATTTCTATGCGTTTTTTTTCCCAATGAATATGTAAAATTTTAATAATGCTTCAGTTCAAACCTATTATTATATAATGTATAATATATATATATATATAAAGAATCTTCAATATTTGAAATGCACTATATGCTGTTTTCAAATGAAAAATTATGCTTGCAATTAATTATTTCTTTTGTTAACGCCAATACTACACCTTATTGAATAAAAGGGCTTCTTACGATAATCTACACCGGCCGCCGGAAAGTGTTCAAAACGTCGGGAATTTAAATATGAAAAATAAACGCGATAAAATCCTTTTAAGCGTAAAAAGTCCTTTTATTCAATAATGTTTGAAATTGCCAATGTCCTCCATAACGTCACCCTATTCGATTCTATATATTCTATAATTTAGAAGTCACTATGTCTTAACAAAATTATTATCAGTCTGTCAATACGTCTACTGCGGCTTCATTAGATATTTCCACCAATAGCAATGCAAGTGTCTTAGTTTCTTATTCGTTTACAATCTAGAATAGGTTTTAAACTAATTGTGGCGGCTTGTGTATTCCTCCTTTGCACTGTACCACTCCATTTCGTGTGAGAAGCGGGAATGAATGCAATATATCCGCGAGCACTTACGGCGTAATGGCCTCGTATATTGGTGACAAACAAATTTTGCAAATGGACCCTCATGGTCGCGTGAAAACTTTAACCATACTTGCTGCACCCGATGCTGCGAAATAAGAATCGACAATAATCGTTTCGTATATTACTAAGTCGATGAGAAAATTAATTTAATCATGGCCTATAACTTGAGGACGATTTATCTTATATGCGTTATTCAATTAAAACAATTCTTATAGATATATACATATGCATGGACAAATTTCATATAATTAAAGTCTATTACATGCAATTTTGATTTTATTAGTACCTCGGATTAAGAGTTTGTGAAAATGAAAACGGAAAATAGGAATCATTTAAAAATTTCAATTTTCATGTCGGAAGTTGATAAAACGTGACCGGCAATCAATCATATTAAATTAAGGGAAGGTAATTAGTTACCCTCGTAAAATTAATTTTAGTTATTAATAGATTGCATAGCACTTTCGTAACTTTTTGCCAAATGGTAGTGGATATATTATAACCGCCTCTTTACTCTAGTCGAATAAGCGAGAATTTATGCGGGGTCGTGGGTTCAAATCCTGCAGAAACTCATACATTATGCAGATTCCTAGTTAGTAAGCTAAAGAAAGGCGTCTAAAGAATAAAACTGATATACCCTAAATCAACTAAAAGATTATAAATGGTTATGTATGGTTCTTATTTTGTCAGTACACATTATATCGATTTTTTTAATACTTACTCATATTACCCATATGATTAAAATATAATTTACTATGATTGCATAGGGCGGATTGGCAAACTTCGAACCTTAATTAAAGTCGAAATATATAACTATAGGCATGAAAATATTCGGTCTTTATTACTTCGAACTAAAGACCACTTCAATCGGTTGTTTATGTGTGAAGTTAAAAACAATTAATGCCATCCTTCGTGACAGGATATCCTTTATTATTTTAGGCCCTTACGTATACTACAATTTGTGCTATTATAAACTTTTAAGTTAATTTTCAAATTAAGTTTAAAATTATATACGGTTCCTTTTTACTGTGGGATTTAGGGATGTAGTGTTAAAGCTCTACTTCACTACTAGGAACACATGACATAACATGACTTAAAATTACATCGCTCCGGGGTCGAAGGCACGTATACGCTTAATTACTCATGAATAAGGCGCATGGTTTCCCATCAGGTAAACGCGCTGCTCCTATCGCGTATTAATTTAGTTTAACGAAGTTTAAACAAAATACACGAAATAATAGTTTAGAATTAAAACTATAGTAAAGCAATTTAAGATCTTGAAGATTAACAGTTCAACGATGGAAGCTGTAGTGGGGCAAAAATGTTTCACCGTATTAGTGGTCAAATATCAGATATCGAATAATAATGATTGATGATCAATAATATCATAATTTTATGCTTTTATTTGTTTGTTTATTGTTTCTATTATACTGTAAAAGATGACAAAAAAAAAAGTCCCGCTGAGTTTCTTTCGCCGGTTCTTCTCAGGTCAGAGGCGTCCTTTTCCGAACCGGTGGTAGATTTTTGACAGTCAATAAGTGAGTGTATCGCCCCTATGTTGAATAAAGATATTTGAATTTGAATTTGAGGTGCGCGGAAACAAATCGGCGTGCTTACATCTTGATATTATACCCCGTTTAAATTGTTTAGTTCTATAGTTGTCACAGAGCTTTATAGTTATTATACAGATTTTTTTATCACAACTGTAAAGCATTTTGTACATAATAATTAAATTTCTTATCGGTAAATTCAAATGAACTTTTATACTCCAAATATTTAAAAGAAAAAATAATTTGTACCAGTGTGTCGAATATACGTTTTGATATATCGCATGGAATTCAGTATTAATAAAATGGACGAAACTTAACGACTTATGCACAATCAGTATTACGATAACAATAGTCCCGCGTGATAAACTGATAACGCCGAATTTCAACATTTGTGTCCGAACCAATATTCGTACATTTTTGTTCATAACACGAATAGAAGATATTACGATATCTTTTGCTATTTTTATGTATGTAGGTGCGAACAATTAATGTCATCTTTGGTGACAAAACTTTATTATTTCAGGCTCTTAAGTTAAGGTTTATTTAGGTTATTTTTATCTTTATTTTAAAAGTGAGCTTAAAAGGCTTTAAGCCGAGGACCGGGTAGGAAAGTAACACCGCGGTGCCTGTTTCTACCGCAAGGAAGTAGTGTTAAGACTCTACTGTTTTCTGGTTCGAAGGGCACTATAGCCTTAACATATAATCCTACTTCGTACCTTCTTGTTAACTATAAGCCTTTATCTATATATGCAGCTTGTAAAGATGTTAAGTTGGCAATAAGTTATAATCTTAATTTGTTTTAAGTCTTTTTTAACTACCTAGCTACCGATAAGTGGAAGTAAAGTTTAGCATATTGTGAATTATTTCTTTAATTTTTAATTGAATAAATACATCATTACATTACCGTATTAATAGACGAGCAGTAGGGCCACCTGATGGGAAGTGGACACCGACGCCCATAGACATCGGCCATACTAGTGGTAACACCAACGCGCTGCCTACCGTGAGACATGGGGTGTTAAGTCTCGTTTACCCGGTAAATAGCTGGCTATTCCCTTCAAACCGGAACACATAAATAGGCACCACGGTGGTACCAAACCATACAGTCCTCTGTAAAAAGTGGAGCATAACTATCTAGAAATTTCTTTTGAATATAACATCAATTTCATTATTCCAATGAACTTTCTACGCATATTTTCCGTCACATTAATGTAAGCACTACTTAAGAGGTCAACAATAGATGCGAAACGTACATTGTGAAGCGTCGCCTGCGGTCTTAGAATGAAACCGTACTGATTTGTATCAGGCATTGTGAACTGTAAACAAACTTGTTAATTTTGCATCCCGCAGGGACCCTCTCAGTCCTGGAGAGGGCTTACGAGAGCATTCATAAGAACTTGCTCCGTCACACTCTCTCTTCAGACAGGATACTGCTCGCACGTTTCTTGAGTGACTTAGGTAAAAGTGCTGCGGTTGCTTTTTTCTGGCACTTGATTGTTTTGTCACAACTATGCATGGCAAAGAATTAACGTTTAGCAGATTAAATATTGTTAGAACGTTTTAAGAAATTGGGAAAATAGAACATTATTAGATTTGTTTAAAGAAACATTAATATCATTAGTTTGATGCATACCAAGTAGCGTGGTGTAATAATATTCCTATGCATATGATATCTATGTAAAAATATAGAAATAGTGTTTGTTTGTAACATCATAATAACGGTTATTAAATAACAACGTTGTTATATATAATCGATAGGAACATGTAACAAAACAAAATTCTTTAATATTTTTGTCTTTCCTTCGGTCTGTCCAGGACAAAAACGTAAGAAAGGCAAAAGTCCGACCGACCGAACTCTGTTTTGGCTTGTCCGATCATGACAGGACTATCACCGAAAATATCTGACATAACTAGGATTGACGTACTCTACTTTTAAAAGAAAAAACGACTGAGAAGACTTTTAAACATATTACAAAAAAATAAAAATTATTAAATAGCAAACATAGTAAAGGCAAGGAATAAACCAATTCATTTATTAAGAGAAAAACGTTTCATGTAATCTTTGTATTACGTTTGCATTAAGTAGCTTAGCTAAGATATAGTCAAATTACAATAATCTTACTGTGCTATACATACCGATGTGCTCAATAATACAATACGCATCATCAAGCTTGTATCACACGAGACTAATTACAACTGTAATTACTTCAATTTATTATTTATTGAATTAGAAGCTTCATCTGTGAGTGCCTTTGAGGGTGGATCAACAAATTGACTTAATACGTGTCGGGACATTCACAGACGGTCCTCATAATTTCATTAACTAATGATAACAGAACTTCGGCGTGAATATTAATAAGAGTAACAATAAATTCTTTTATGCTTATATTATTTACTGTTTTCTCTGATAATAATTTTCATTATTTATTTCTTTTAATCAAATAAATAGTATCTTTTCATACTAGTGGAAACCAGCCACCATAAGTCCAGCAATATAATTGAACAAACGGAACGGGCGACTAGTCTTCTTGATTAATAGACGGCCGCAAAAGGCGATAAAACCGATAAAACTAAAGTTGTTGTTCATTGGAATTGTACTAAGACCTTTTTAGATAAATTCCATATTTAAATTTTGCTTGGCTAATAAATTATTTATGAATTTTGTGTTAGGGATATATCATTAAATTATATCAGAACTAGGTGTTACTCACGACGTCATCCGCCTGGTAACATGTAAAAAAAACATTTTCCCAAAAAAGCCGTACGTTCTATGACATCAGCTATATTTTTGAGGTAGTTTCGTCAATATAGGACCAGTCATTCCAGAACTTGGAATAAACAAACTGACAGACTAACTAAAATCGGATATATATCACTGATTGGTACCGTTGCACAGCAATGCCCCTGCATTTCAAATCAGTAATATCTTCGTATTGTCTATTTTACTTCGTTCGATATAGGATTCGATTCGGTCATAGAATTATCTATGTATTGGCTTAAATCACTTCGTAAATAAGCAATTTTTTATCGTAAATTGTTTGGACATATAATGGTTATTAACCTATTAAAACTATAAAAAATAATACTGCATTAGCTGCAAAATTACCGTATTAGACACGATCATTTATTTAAAAAATATAATGGGCATAGCAAGTTAACCTTCAGAGATAGACATGCTATCGCGGACTTTTTTACACATCTAGAAAAGAAGAATATTTCCATCAAACACTGTTTTGTTATAACTCATCGAGTTTAGTAAGCGTTTTCGTTAAAAGCGTTCAGGTGGCTTAATTTATTTCCGCCATCTCTGACAAATATAAATATATTTATCCAAAATACAAATTTTATACCTAAACCTTCCGGGAAAATCATTCTATCGATTAGTGAAAACCGCGTGACAATCTGTGCAGTAGTGTTTGAGTTTATCGCTAACAGACAGACATATAGACGCGGCCAGCGACTTTGTTTTATAATATCTATAAATAACAATGTTTTTAGTTCTCTGAGTTACATTATCTTAATTTAATTTTGTTTTTTTTTCTATTTAAATAATGAAAAATATGTTCAAAGAATTAAGTTTCAAACCAAGAAACTCATTTCCTAGAAGAAGAAAAGATTTTTTTCTTGTAATTCTTCAATTGTTATTTGTTATACAAGTAATTACCTCATCAAACGATGTTAGAAAAACTTTTACCAGTTAACAAACATTTGATTAACTTTTTAATTTGTTTTAAAGAAAAACAACAGTGACATAACTTGATACTTTTGAGTTACGAAATTCAAGTTCTATGCATTATTTAGGCTTCGTAGACATTACTTGACTTTTAACTTGCTTGGTTATAAGGCCCAGACCTTGTGTATACAACAGTTCCCACGAGTCGCATAAATGCCTTTGCATAACATGACAAAAGACCACGTGCTCTATGTGTTCAAAATTACATCAAACATAGTTCGTTTACTTAGAGAATTGTCCTTCCAAGTTGCGACAATTTTTATTTTTATATTTTTATAACTACTGTCAGTTTTCTTATATCAAAATACAAAATGAGTGTTAGTAAATTTAAATTTTAAAATGAAAACGTAATGGACCTATGTGTATGTTTCTACATAACCACCCAAAACAGGATTAAAATAAACATTTCTTCTAAATTTATAAATGTGACATTAGACGTGAATGTGTTAATATATGTATTAAAGGAATATAACAGTAATTAGATCATCATTAAAATAATGAAGATTTTAGCACATTATTTCATGTTACGATTTAATGTAAGAAGTTCATGCTCATGGATCTTGCATTTAACGAATAGCTTTTTACGAGTTAAGACAAACAGTATTTTAATTGTTACAGATAAGTGATCATGGCTTCGACCAAGACCTGTTTCGTGATCATCTTCATGCACTTTATGTGCGCCGTCACCGCTCAAGAGATGGACAAGCGTGTCCCTCAGGGTTTCCTCGGAATGCGTGGCAAGAAGTACTTAGACTCTGATGAGCCTGAAGTATTTTACAAGCGGAAGCCGCAGTTCTTCGTCGGGGTCAAAGGAAAGAAGAGTTACGATTCGTTCGAGTACCCTGAAATGAATTACAAGCGAACTCCGACCGGCTTCGTTGGCATGCGAGGAAAGAAAGATACACCCGAGCTGATGCTCTATCCTGATTCGGAAATACCTGATAAAGTTGGCTCGTTGTTTGGTCAGATAGATTATACAGCCTCCGAAGTAAATGGACCTTCTCTTGAAGGTCTGATAAGCGACTACATCCAGCGTCTCCAAGGCTCCAACCTCAACCCTGAGCGCGTCGACGACGAAGGTTTTCAAGAGGAATACGACGGCATCAACGAGGTGGAGAAAAGGGGTAATTTGCACCAGTTTTACGGCGTCCGTGGAAAGAAGTCTATACAGAACAAGCGGCCTTATGACCTATCATTCAGAGGAAAGTTTATTGGAGTGCGGGGAAAGAAGGACGGGAGGGGCACCGCGGCGCAAGAGATCAAGTTCCTGCTGGGCCAGAACGGACCGTGGCCGAAGCGGAAGGCGCAGATGGGCTTCGTAGGGATGCGCGGCAAGAAGTGGGCCGACGGTTGGTAGTAGATTTAAAAACTGTCTAGGATTAACCACATTCGGTTATTCAAAAGCTCAATACATTTCATCTGATTATAGCACAGCTTACCCTAACGTCCTTAAAGTATTATATTGCACACAGCATTGTCGTTGCCTGGTTGTTAGTACATTTGCTCGAACTTCATTTAATAAAAGAAACGGTTCTGTAGTCTCCGAAAGCATTGCATCATGGAGACCTCAATCTCGTCCTCCAAAACCTTAATAACGGGCATACCACGTTGGGAAGTAAAATTGCGGTGACAGCAGTCTTTGAAAACTGGTAGATTTTCGGTTTGCAGAAAACTGACTTGGGAATATCACAGCAGCGTCTCCTTTCCTCCACGGTTTAGGCAGAAAATTTACGTAATAGTTGTGATCCTAACCCTCCCCTTTTCTTCTATCTTTCTATCTCCTTTCTTCTATCTTTCTATATTTGTCTCTACTTTATCTCGGAGGGCCGTAAAATCCAGCTGACATCTACTTGATCCTTTCTAAAGGCTGTAGGCCGCCGTCAAGTCAGGCAGGCTTTCCTTAGTTACTTTTTCCCTCCACCAAAGACAACGTAGGGATACGCCATGCCAAACCAGTGTTGCAAATTTATGCAACTATGATGTTTTAATAGTTTATACTACACGACTATATCATTAATGTTTATTTTCCAGAATCCAGCCCTGAGGAAACCCCGAACTAATCTCGAAACCGATTGAAACCGCCATCGCAAGAACATAGACAAACTAATGACATATCCTACTTTTAAGAACATTTTGCCAATTAAAATATAAGAAAAAGGCTTATTCTAGCGTTGAATTCTTACTATACTAGTCGTTAATACCACGTTAAAATGTAGAATTAAAAGTTTATCATAATAAATAAGTTTTACCACTACGTCTTTATCAAAAATATCGATGTTTGTAAATTAAATTCTTTTAGTAAATAATACTGTATGAGTAACGTGTTAATGACGTAGATAGTCCAATATAAAATTTCAACTGCGTGTACCAAATAATTGTTTTTTTAATGTGTTGCAACACTAAGAATCGGCTAATATTTCATCTATCGTTTATTTCCTTATAAATTTATTATCAAATTTATATTAACTGTGCAAGATATTATTTCATTTGATGTTCAAAAAAGCAATAGTTACTGACTTAAATGTGAATTATACAGAGACCCAGAATTACAAGAAAACAAACGTAATAATGAAATTCAAAGACTTAGTATACGCTTCGTTAGAACGCCTTTCATACAAACTGCATAAAGCCACTGACAACTCTATAGAAAAGTGTACTTTTGTTATTTACTTTGAACTCGAGCATTTAAATGCTCGGTTTTTTATTTTATCTCAAATTCAACAAACGTATTTTTAATATTTATGATAAAGTTTGCGCTGAAGTAAGAATAAACTTTCATTTTGTTATTTTCACTATATATAATTAGTTTTATTCGAATATATTTCTATGTATTCTTTATTTAAGTGTAGCAGAATCATTCACATTTTGCAAGGGCTGGCAAAATGTCGACGATGTACTGTTTCTAATGTAATTTTAACAAATTATGTAATAAAGGCAACTGTCAATTGAAACTTCTTTGATTTTTTTCATAAACGTTTACTTAAACTCAGAACGTATGCAATAAGGTTCGTGCCTGACTTATGCCTCAAGTCCGGAGTGTGTAAACACTTAAGAGTTCTGGTTAAAGGGCATCGGGTAAGCGAGACACTATTCGATTGTTTTGTGTATTCCACAAATAAATAGCGATCACTCGATAAACGGATCATTTTACTTTTTACGTGATCTTATAGTTAGTATTTACCACGCTGTCGTAACCAACTAAAAAAATGTGTGCGTGTATGTATCTATTTCTATGTGATCACGCCCACGTGATGGTGCTCTTATGAAAGTCGATGCAATCGCTACTTGTTTTTAAAAATGTAAGTTTCAATGCAATAGAACGTCTAAATAGATGCTTAATGCGTCCACTAGGCGGCGCTGTCGCAAAACGCTTTTAAAAAATTGTATAAATATGTTATAACACGCTCCAAAAATGCCTAAAATAAAATTGAATTTGATACTAAAATGTTAACTTAGCTAAATATAAACAATTCATAACCCTAGAATCAAAAATAGATGGCGCGTAACGAAAAAATGTTACATTAAATTTTTTTCCAACCCCGATAAAGAAGTTTTACTTCATAACTGATGAATTTGTACCACGAATGAGTTAAATTCAAATTAAGTATGCATTTACTTTCTCTTTGTATAATAATATTTCGAATCCTTTTTAAGTCGCTATACACTAGACTAATGCTTAAAAATAAGATCTCATTCCATAAATGATTTATTGTCAAAAACGGAATCTTAAGTCTTATTAAATAATATCTAATTATATCCTTGACTTTGAAATAGGGAATAAGTCAATTAACGTTAAGAACAAAATTTGCTTGCTCTGCAGGAAAACATTTTTAAAAGGAAAATAAAAGACAAACAAGCAAATTTCATAATATTTTTTATTAAAACTTTCTCCTTATAAATCCATCGATTGCTAACATAATATAGAATAGAACGTACATAGAAGCCATGTCTCAAAGTGATATACATAAATACAGTAAATACATATGTATTATTTGATGACAGCAAACAACCATTCATATGCCCGTTACGACAAATCCATTCACAACTTATGCAATGGGACGCCATTTTGTTCTAAATTTTGTAAACTTGATACGATATACCAAAATAGAATTACTATACATTTAAACATCGAATTGGACAACCCAACGTTCTGTTGCAACTAAAAAGAAATAGATACATACAGTACCATATAAAAAATATTATATATATAAATAATATAACGACAAAACGTCCGCATCCCATAAGTTAGCCATAGACAAAAACAATGATCGATCCGAAAAAAAAAAAAGCTAAATTCTATACAAGAAAAAAAGCTATTAAAATAACGCATTTATAAGGCCCTCGTTGCATACATGATTAGTTGAAGGAAATCATTCGAAAATGGACGATTAGCGAATATTGTAAAACGTTAGCTACAAGCAAAGAAATATTCCACACCGCCCCTGTAAGATACGTGTGTTTAAAAAAAACTATGCAATTACCATACAATTGACAAAGCTCCATAAATTTAAATGAAATGCCAATTGCTTATTTTACAGCAATTTAGGAATACTAGTGTATTGTCAGTTCATACACAGTAGGGACGGCTCCGTCGTTCGCTAAAAAAACAGAAACAATCGCTGCATTAAATAAAATGGAATATATAAAGGAAGGAAAATCATCCCACAGGCGTTACTATAAAAATACAAAACAAAATGGCTGAAATGTAACATGACGAAGGAAAGCCGTTACGATCTTACAGCTGTCGATTGAACCATTCCTTTATACATATGTACGCGCGAAATTTTGACACAATCTTTCGGAAAAATACATGAATCTCAAAGCGCTTTATATTATCCGAAATGTTATTTTATCGCGATTTCCACCACTGTAACATTCTAAATTGGATTATAAAACATATAAACACTAAATAAAGTCTAACACAAGACACTAGGTTTATATTATGACCGGGTACGGAGCAACGTTTTACATTAATTGATATAATGATTATTACAATATAAAAAAAAAAAAAAAATAAACAAAGATACAAGAAACAGGCATAGATTATAATTTTTTTCAAAGCTAACTACTTATATTACAAAAATCGTTTATGCATGTTGTTTAAATAACTTAACATTATTTATTTATTATTTTAATAATTATATTATCATAGTATTTGTTAAGCGACGATAGCGAGTCGCTAAAACTGGGGACACGTCTTTGACACTATACTAAAACAGAAAACCAGTCAAGTAGCGCTTTAACATTGGAATAAACTACGCAAAAACTGCGATCCTATTTCCTTCAAAAACCTTCTACATCTCAGCTTCATTTTGTATATTTTGTGGCTGCAAATCGACACACAGTAAAAGCCATTACATTGTGCAATAGTTTATGATATCATTGTAAGGCAGAGATGTTAATTTTTCAAGCAACATAGTATGACTTTCAGATTAATTGTATAACCGCTAACTAATAGCACAACTACAGAGTTTAGTACATTTGGATACAGTTTTTATTATCATTTGTTATATTCATATAATTCTATATCGTTAGTGTGAGTTCATTTCGGTAACATTGATCGATTAAATAATATTAGAAATGTCGGAATAAATGTAACGATATAATAATTGTATTTTAATGTCAACAGGTATCATTTTGAAACAGGTGATTAAATGAATTTGTATGTTTACATTACTTTGCAATTTATGCGCTATAAAATTATAATTTCCCATAGTTTTAAATAATCTTCATCAGTGTACAATAACATATGACGCAAAACTTTATAGATACAAAAACGACCGGCTAATAGTTGTCTGGCTCTTGCAAATTGCAATACCCCGCGCTCCCACCGAACCATAGACAAACGTCGAAAAGCCGATAGAAAAAAAAAATAAAAGAAATCACAATAAATAAAAAAAAAACAAGGCTCGGCGATCGAAGCAAACACCATCTTGACGTACACAACCAAAGCACAACGGAGTACTGAGTTTTTATATAGTCCCCATAAACCGTAGTGCGACTACGTCTCCGTTGAACAAACAGACGAATCCGTACATATAGCGACAAGCTCATAGAAACCGACCGCTCCTTAAAAAACTGCGACGTAAATGCATCAATTCATTATTTATTACACATTTCTATACACCATTCGACAGTGCAAGCTCCCGCTCAAAGCTACACTTGTTTGCCATCTCTTTCCAGCAAACCCAAGCCGCCATGAGTGAAAGAGACCGCGCTAGTGTCGAATAGCCCGCCCGGAGGCGTAATGTTCCCTACTTTTACATATTGGCTGTATTAACTCACAATTTGATATATTTTTAGTGTAAATACAGTAAAGATAGAACAAAATCAGACTAAAAGAATCGAAACAACTGCCATGTACCACAACCTAGAATAAATAAAGCATGTATAAGCAAAATTTCAAATCAGTCAATCACGATTTTTTTCGATATAAAATAACCAAGTCGTGAATAAAAAACTATCGCCATAAAAGCAAACAAAACCGTCCTCGAATCGATATTGCGATCGGAACAACGTGAGACAAAAAAATCGATTATTCGTTACACGCTACAGTTTTCCTTTGGTGGAGCAAACAGCCAATATGTTACGCCATTCAAAAACCGACCCTATATCGCCTAGCAATTATATCGCATTCTGCAAAGTCAGCGGGTGTCCATTGTGCGTCGTAAAGTCGTCGTCTAGCAGCTTCGGCACGTCGACCAACTTCTGGCCGTGGCCGTGGTCGTGCGTGTGGTCGTGGCCGTCGTGGTCGTGGTCGAGGTCGTGGCCGGCCGTGTTGCGCTCGTTCTGGATGAAGCTGGCCGAGATGTGGCCGAGGGCCGAGTGCCGGTTGCCGTTGTTGTAGGGGGCGTTGTCGTTCGGCCGCGCGCCGCTCGTGTCCTTCGTCTGAAAGTGCCAAGTGGTTCATTATTGACGGTTTACATATTATAGTTAATTTAATAAAGATAAATTAACCGGTAGCAACAAAAAAGCGTTATATATCTAACGGTCATATTGATGAATTGTCACTTAGTGATAGTCGACTAATAACAACGTCAGACATACGACGCCGCTTTCTTACTATAGTTTACAGTTATTCTAAGTCTCATTTGGCATTATTATAATATTTGATAAAACTAATTGTCCAATAACCTATACTCAAGAATTTAGTCAATCATATGTAAGAAATTAATGTTAATAAAAATTTATAAAACTATTTACATCATGTTTGTCGGACATGTTCGGGATATGCGCAGCCACGTTGCCGTTATTGATACCCTCCGCGAGTTGCGGCTTCGAATCCTCTTGCTGCGGGTGAAATGTATAAGCGTCATTAATAAAGTAACATTGTACATTAACAGTTATCGAAGAGATATTATATTTTCTACATTGTATGTAATACAGGCAGGTTCGTCTTATCACATTAATATATTTAAAAAAAATGTATAATATTTTCCACATCTCTCTTTACATAGAAACTTCGCAAGAATATTTATTAGTACTACACATAACAGTCAATAAACCGCACAAACCTGACTAGGGGCGAGTTGCAGAAGATCCGACGTGTACACATTCCCATTGTCCGCACTCGGAGCTGTGACGGAGACGGACACGTTCTCCGTGACGGGCACGTGCTGCTCTGTAGGCATGAGCAGCTCGTGTTCCGGCTTAGGCACGTGCTGTTCAACCGACGTGGACACGTGCTGCAGCACCGACGTGTCGACCAACTGTGCCGACGTGTCGTGTTGCTGCGCCGACGTGTCGAGTTGCTGTAGTGACGACTCTTGCTGCTGTGATGACGTCACTTGCTCATGTGTTAACGTCACTTGCTCCTCTGACGATTCCTGAAGATTTACCGATGTCTCTTGTGTTGTTTCCTGCGTGTGCACGGTAGATTCGGATTTCACGGATTCTGTAGCCACTGATGATGTCACTGTCTCTTGCTGCTGTGACGTAGATACCTGCTCAGACGAGTGCTCGACTGATTGTTCGATTAAAGTTGTATTGGATTCTGTGGAGTCCTTTTCAGTGGTAGCTCCTTCTACTTTTGGCAAACTGGCCTGTGATTGTACCGATTGGTTGGAATCCGGCTCGTCCTTGTTAGTTTGTTCGGAGCTTTGGGCTGGTGCAGCCGTGTTGGGCTGCGCGGGCGATTGCTCGTTGGTTTGCGGCTGGCTCGCCTCTTGTGCTTTGCCTCCTTGTTTCTTCTCTTCTTCCGCTTGCTGTTGGATATAATAAAAAAATTACAAGTTGTTTCAAAAACTTTTATATTGAATAATGAAAGTAATATGAAATGGTTTCATCGCATAAAATTAAAACGTTATTTCGGAAAGAGACTCTTTAATCATATGAAATTGATAAAATTTATAAAAAAACAACATGTTTTAGTCAAGACGCTCAGCCATCGGCAAATGAAACGCACCGCCCATAACCAAACGTGCGTACGACGAACCACTCGTGGCCAAAGATTACTCATCACGAATACCTTCCGCAGCCTGGTGCGCGCCATGATGGCCTCGACGCGCTGCTTGCGCAGCGTGCGCTCGCGCTCCTCGCGCTCCGCCTCCTCCCTGCGCGTGCGCTCCGCCTCCTCCGCCAGGCGCCGCTTCTCCTCCTCCTCGCGCACCCGCAGCGCGCGCTCCGCCTCGCTGCGCGTGCGCCGCTCGGCCTCCTGCCGCTCCAGCTCTTGCTGCGCCTGTTATGTATTTATGCGACTATCAAACTGACCAATTATCATTGCTGTATCCTAGTTGGTTAGGGCGATTTGGGCCGATCACCCGATTGTTTGAAAAGTAAGATGATCTATGCATCGGATGGGCAGGTAAAAAGTCGGTCCACCCACCAATCCGCAATGGACTAGCGTGGTGGGATACGGTCCAAAACCTCCTAACGGATAGGGGTGTATTAGGGAAAGCCTATGTCCAGCAGTGGACTATCACAGGCTGATGATGTATGTATGTATGACTACGAAACAACACTGAAGCTTGCGAGGTTCTATTAAGTCATCCCGAAGGGCGCACCTCGATGGCCTTGCGCAGCTTCTCCTCCTCGACGCGGCGCTGCAGCGCTGCCAGCTCGCGCGCCTCCTCCTCCTCGCGCCGTTGCCGCTCCTCCTCCTGCCGCTGCCGCTCCGCCTCCTCCTCGGCCTCACGCTGCAGTCTACGAACATTTATTTTGTGTTCATCAATGGTCATCGAACAGAACTGGCCCCTTGCCTTGACAAGTGAAACCTTATACTTCCTTCACAAAGATGACGTCTCGAAAAAACCATATTTGTCATTTTTAAGTTTCACTTTCCTCATGAATACGTTTTTGCATGGTAAACTAGCAACGGTAACCAACAGCATTTACATGCTAGTTGAAAATGAATAGGATAGACTAATAAGTCCATAGTCGACTCACATAATATTTTTAAAATTTGTAAATTTGCTCATTTCAACATTCTTTAAATTATATACGATACTTTAATATTACAATACATAATTATTTGAGTCTCACTATTACTAAATAAATTATAACGTAAAATACATATAAAAAGGTTTCGCAACCTTTCTAAAGTGAGCTGGTATGCTAATTCCTAAGACGAAAATTTTACCATGCAAAACGTTAAAAAATATATTAAAACCCCATGAGGAACTACAAGCTCGTAATTAAAAAAGATCGAAAGTATTCATTCACTCTTAGATTTTTTTAACCGCTAAAACGGAGTACAAGAGAGAGTACTATGAAGTGAGAGGAATGGAACTGTTAGAAAATGGAATGCAGCATTAAAGTGCTAAACACCAACCGCTGTCTTTCAAGCTCGGCCTGACGCTCGAGCTCCTCGCGGGCTCTACGCCGTCTCTCGGCTAACGCGGCCTTCGCCTCCTCTTCGGTAGTGATACGACGAGCCATCATCGACGCTGAAAAATATAATAAATGTATATCAACACTGCCTCCGTAGCCTAGTGGTGCGGGCGTGTGCTTTAGAATCCGGAGGTCGTGGGTTCGAATCCTGCAGGGACTCAAGAAATTTTCATTGTTGTTTCTAGTCGATTAGGGCGATTCGGGCCGTGCGTCGGATGGGCATGTAAAAAATCGGTCCACCCACCAACCCGCATTGGACCAGCGTGGTGGGATTCGGTCCCAAACCCCCTAATGGATAGGGGTGTATTAGGGACGGCCTATGTCGTCCGTCCAATGGACTATCCATTGCTGGACACAGGCTGATGATGTATGATGTATGAATATTAACAAAGGCTAAAAGAAATTACAAAAAAAACAAAGGACTTTATTATATATTAACAGGATATTTTATGATAAAATAAAGCAACGAGATAAGAACAATAGTGAAGATCCATTCAAAAAATCAATTCCATTCTTTATTCAATATATAAGTACATATGACACGTAGTTTTTAATATAGAATAGGCCGCTTCTGACTAGAGGAAAGCCAGTAAAAGAAACTAGGTTCATTGGGCTTTTATGATGTATTAATCAATCATACAATTGTTATTAATACCAAATTACATGTATTTCATAATATCAGTTATAAGATACATTCCATTACTGATTTTAACGAAATACGAATCTAATGCATGATATACCGCTCACCTGTCATTTCATTCTCTTCCGACTTCTCTTGTGAGGATTCCTTCTTCTCTTCTTTCCTTTCTTGAGAAGATTCCTTCTTCTCTTCTCGTTTCTCTTCTTTTCTCTCAATCGAGGGCTCTTTCTTTTCGACTGGCTTCTGTACTTCTATCGGTTTCTCCTCAGTACTAATATCCACCAATTGTTCGAGGTTCGATTTGTTCTCTGCATCATCCTTCTTAGTTGCCTAAAAATTTTAATCTCAGGTTAGTCATTATATCATTTAAACTTTGTTGATTGTAAATAAAATGCAAAAAAAAAAACATTATAATGATTTAGATATTTTGGTTTATTATTTTATAATAAACCATTAACCTTACGAAAGCTATGAAAACTATTAGGTAAAAAAAATCTCTTTTGCAACTAGGATGTTTATGGATCGAAATGTGCAAATAACATAAAAATAAACCATAATTAACGTGATTTTTAAACCCTGCCCCTTCCTTGTCACAACTTTTCCCATTTGTAAGACCTTCGGCCTGTTAGTGTCACGTCACAAATATTGCAATTTTACTTTTAAAAATTATTAAATTCAAACAGCAGTTCCTAAATTAGTATCTTTGTTTTAACACGAAGATTTAGAAATGTGACGTCACGAAATTTAGAACTCCTCCCACTACCTTCTCACCCTATTTCACACTCTGTCAACCTCCTTCTCCTTAACATGTAACGTAACTTATGGATGGTCCCTAACGAATAAAATACGGCTCGGTGATCCGTCAATAATTCAGAGACAGTAGACTAATAGCAACACCATATGTATAAATTCTGAGTCTAGATTGGAAAAATTGTCTACAACTTTTACCGAAGAATTATTTATTTTCTGACAATTGTTTTTCTCTATTTACATAAATTCTCTCCACAACACGAAGTTAAGAAAATTGGCATTCAATATTCTATACCTTGTCATCCGCGGTCTGCATCAAGTTGTCGCCGATCTGCAACGCCTCGAGCTTCTGCGTCACCTCCACGGCGCTCACTTGCCGCTTGTCCGTCGACGCGGGCGCCCCTGCAATGAAAGTACGTAAAAAAAACGTTTTACAGAACGGAGATCTCGGATTCTAATCCTCAAGGAGACAAAACATATTGACAATTTAATAATTTATACTTAAATGTTCTCGGTTAATATAATTATACCTTGTCCACGGCCTCGATGTGCCTCGGCGGAGTCGGCGACAATGCGCGTCCGGGCGATTGCGATTTTCCGCGCTGCAATGAGAAACATAGGGGATTTAATCAATAGTGGTTCAAAGTTAATCAAGATTTTTATAATACAAATATGTTTTATAGGCACACACATCCAATAGGCGAGCATGGCCACTAGCATTCGGTTTAAAATATATGTTATGGCAAATGAACGAAAAACGGACGCGTCCGGAGAGGTCAAGCGCAGGACGGACTTATAACATGCCCATCCGACGCATGAAACATCTTACTTTACAGACAATCTGGTGATCAGTCCGAATTGACCTAACCAACTAGGAAACAACAATGAAAAGTTGTTGAGTCCCCGCAAGATTCGAACCCACGACTGCCGGTTTTTAAGCGCCAGACCATACGACTACGCTACGGAAGCAGTTAATATGATGGTATCATATATGTAGAGTATAAATTGAACAATATGCAGTTTTTACGGATTAATCGCTTTTATTATCGCGGAAATAGTCTGAAATATTGGGAACGTAGTTACGGGATGACTTATCTGCTCAGTCGATATAATACAAATGATAGACTTAACATGTATAATACTCGCATAAATATTAATACCAATATTTTATGATAATAAATTTACCTTATCGTGGTCTTTGGCTGGTTTGGGCTTCCTGTGCATCGGCGGTTTCCCCTCGCCGGGGGCCGCGGGCGGCGCTGTAGACCAAGTACAACAGTAACTAATCTGCACTGAAACTGAACAACATCACAGTGGCATCTGTCTCCTTTTTTATTCATCAAATTGACTAAACTTACCAAAAAGCTATAAGCGCACTCCTATAAATTTAACAATTGCAAAAATTTTTAATCAAGCCACTGCGATGTTCCCCACTTTTATGCACCTCATATAACATAAAGCGTTATATAACTGTTAATATAATTTAAAGGAAATATATAAAATACAACAAATAATTTAATATATTCAATACTGAAAAATGTTTGTTATATATAAATTATATGCATTTTAGTCCCAAAGGGCATGTTCGTAATACATCATGTTTAGATTTATTTAAATATATTTACAGTCTAAAATTTATGGAGACAGAACCGGAGAAACGCGATTGACACAAATGTCTGCAACCCTGAAGGCGCATTGTTAAGTATAAGGCGCCCCAAAGGCATGTTATAAGCACACGCTTCTGTATTTTTTTTACCCCCAATAGTTCCAACAGAAAGCAAATGTTATAACAAAATAAAACATTTTATGAAGGACAAAATCTCCGAAACCGTGTTAAGTTAAAATAGCAAAATCAAAACGAAACAGGTAATCCAATCAACATTTTACGACAATGTATGCTCTGAAACCTCTCAGGCGCGTTATTAGACCCAAAGGGCATATAAAAAACTTCTCATAACCCACTAACTGATTGGTTGAACATGCATAGACAAATGAGGTCAAAATTAATTATAATTAACTCACTGGGCCGTGGAGAAGCGTGCATAGACAAAGGTCGCGGCTTCCTAGCCGTTGCCGGCCTACGAGGCGCGTCCCCGCCTGCCACAATGGTCGCGTCACGCGAAACGGATGGGGTGGTCGCCACGCTGTTCGCACCCGTGTCCCCACCACCTGAAGATTGATATTATAAACATAATATTAGAGATAAAGGAATACCAGCGTATAAAAAGGCCGGAAAGGGCCATCCATAAATTATATCATTTCCCCTGTCCTTGTCACAGCTATATAGACACATATAAAAACATTATCTATGTATTTATTCTTTTTTTTTCACCCTTTTATCTATTTTTCTTCTATGTTGGTAATTTATGGATGGTCCCTAACTCAAGTAATGACGGTATGGATTTATCACATGGTATCATACCTAAACCAAAGAAAAGATGAAAACTATGCAAGCAATTTATCCTAGTCGATTGTCGCTAAGTGAATAACATCTAGGTGACAATTTATTAATAACACGCTGGACAAACGACGCCTCTTCGATGCTATGGATTACGTCAAGACTGATGCTTTATTTGGCTCAGTTATATGTTTATAAATAAAAATATAACTGGCAAAAATAAAGCAGACTACTGAACTAAAAGATAATTCACATTTTTTAAAGTAAAATTCTAATTCAATTAGCATATCGAATATTTGAAAGAAGCAACTTTAGCTGAATGCTAGACATCTTAAGTGCAGCCCAAAGATACCGACGCGATAAGCATGATTTAGTTTTAATTGTTGCAGAGATGAGAGGGGAAGATCGTTTCCTGAGACGAGATATTGCTGCTTGTATACACAATAATTACGCTGGCTAAGTAAAGTAAGTGTTTGAATGGTACTGATTTGTGCCACAAACAAATACTACGCCACAAAAAGATGGCTTGATTGCTTTGACTATGGTTTAGTTTTCTAATTATCCCTTAACTGGTACAAATATATGCGACAAAGACGATATCTACACTGAAAAAAATGGTATAAATAAAAGCGAAGCACGTCCAGCAAAAAATATTACAGCCGATAAAAATTAAAAGGACTGTTGTGAAATTTTGTCGTATGGTGAGGCGTTATTGCTTGTACAGAGTATTAGATTTTAATTGTCCCTTTTTTGTGCGACCCGTTAAAGCTGCGACTAAGCTGATACTAAATATCGGTACTTTAGCCAAAATATACTTTTACTAATGACGCCAGAAGCGAATGCGTGAACCGTATATTTTCAATCCCCACGAGAGAGATCCTCACATCTAGCGGGTTGAAAATATAGCCTATAAAAGTGCTAGACTATTTAACGTCAATTGACTCAATACATTTGGTGAAGTAAGTTTTATTTCTAAAGTGGCTAAAGTGATGCCTTATTTTAAAACAGACATAACATTATCCATACAAATAAATAATATTGGCGTGTCTGTTTGCAACACCAAAATAACCAAATAATTACATTGTTACATGTAAACGATACATGTAACAAGAAAGAACTTTTAAAATTTCTACTCGTCTGTCTGTTTGTTCTAGCTAATCACTGGAATTGAACCGATGTTGAACTTTCACTAAAAGATAGCTGATGTAACCGAGGCTACCTTTTAGAAAAAAACGCGGACGGTGTCGCGGGCGACAGCTAGTTCGGAATAAATCACACTACTCCCTTATCGTAATAGCAAGAGGGTGCAATTCACCTCTGGGCGTGTTGACGCCCGTGCCCGCGATGGAGGCGGGGCGCGGCCTGCGCGGCGCCGAGGTGGCGCGCCGCACCACGCCCGCGCCCGCGCCGTTCGAGAGCGCGCTGCCGGGCCTCGAGCCGGGCGTCGTCTCGCCCGACCGGGTCTCTGCGCACACGCACGCACGCACACGCGTGTCATTTACTGTGTGAGTATATATGTGTGTGTGCTTGTATATCTATTTGTTTGTCAGTGAATACGGACGCACACGCGTGTCTTAGTGTATGTATATACTTATGCGTTTGTGTGTGTGCGTTTATATATATGGGTGTGTGAGCGTATTAGTGTGTATATATACGTGTGTGTGCTTTTATATATACATGTATGTGTTTGTGAGTGAATACGGACACACATGGTGTGTGTAGTGTGTGTATGCATAGGTGTGTTCGTGTGTGCGTTTATTGTATTTTTGTTACTACGGAAAGTCTAATAGAGACGCACGTGTATCCGCAAGTGTTGTATGAACGTGACAAGTACGCATGTGTATCTGTAAATGTTGTATGGATATGATTAATACGCATTTATACAAAGTGCGGATGCTCACGCGTGTAGCAATAGTCTGTTTGTGCTATGACTCAATAAATTGAGAATGTGTGGTTGCCATAGCACCTAGTGCGATATGTGTGTGACCGTATGTGTTTAAGGGAAGTGATAAAAATATGTGTGCAAGAGAGAGCAGTCTGTGTGATGAGGACGTGATAAGTTCGCATGTGTGAGGATGTGTGTGTGCAATAGCATATAACAGCAGTCTATGTGTATAATATGGAAGTGATAATGTGGACACGTATGTGTGCATGAGAAGAGTCCGTATGTGTTATAGAAACAAGTTGAGTGGACGACAATGCACAGAAAATTGTGTGCCATTAGCGAGTGCCGGTAATTTTTATTATGCATAAAATATACATTTAAATTTATTATATTAACAATAACAACGCCCTGCCCAATTGAGCGGGTGTTTGTAAAACACAAGTTGTGTAAATGCGTGTGTGTTATATTTAAGCTGAAGCGCTTAAGGCGCATGTATCGCATAATATATAGGGGGCAGGAAAGGTAAGGTAATAAACACGTTTAAAAATGTTTTGTTTTTGTAGTGTACATCTGAGTATACTATAAATAATAATTACAAATAAATAAAACATTTGAAGAGAGCGCAAAAAGAAGATAGAAAGTAATAATGTAACATTAAATATTAAACACAATACCTTAACCAAATATATAAAACAACAAAAAAACAATTTACATTCTTACAGTAAAAGCAAAGCTATGCGCGGATAGGTTAAGAAGCACATGAATAACATTGTTTAGTACTTTGATGTTTAATACCTTTATAAATAAAATAAATGAATTAGCAATACCACTCACCTTTACAAACGAAGCATGTAGACTTCACAACACTTAGGCGTAAGAGATTTTAAACAAAAATAAAGGGACAATATGATATGATTGCGAACGATACACTTTCAAACTTTCAGACGATATAAGTTTTGCTTGTAAAGATTTAAAACGAGATGACCCTTATGCAAGAACTATTTTATCCTTTTTTTAGAATAATTGTGATAACATTATGTCGTTTGTATACCTCGCCACGGAAAAGAAATAAATATAAACAATATAACTCACGGCAGCGAAGTGGTGTAATAAGTCTAGCGTCTTATTGATAAATTTTCACTTAGATATTAATCTTTTACTCAGATATTATCCAACATTATCATTTTTGCTTCATATCCACCCAGATTTACCTAAATAAAAGCTTTACGCAGAACGATTGGCATCTGACCTCGACAATCCAAAGAGTCAACTGCATTCTAAAGATGAACAAGTTGTCATTCAATCACCCCATCCGACGCATAATCAACTTACTATTCAGAAAAATGGGGGAATCCTCTTAATACCAGCAAACAATGATAACACAAAATTATTTCCTCGCAGGATTCGAACCCCCGACCTCCAGTTTGTAAGTAAGTAAGTAAGTGACAAAATAAGCCCGCTGAGTTCCTTTCGCCGGTTCTTCTCAGGTCGGAGGCGTCCTATTCCGAACCGGTGGTAGCTTCCTTGACAATCAATAAGCGAGTGTTACGCTTCTATATTCAATAAAGATATTTGAATTTGAATTAAAGCAAGGGTCGCAGGGCCTCGGAGGCGGTAAGAGCCCGCCAAGATTTCAATTACTAAGTGACATAGTATATAACGCTAGTTATTAGTTCATTATACGTCCAACACCAATTCGTTGCTGTGAGTTAATTCTCTAGCTCAGGTATACATATAGTTAACTTTACTTTAAAATTTACCTTCAACTTGATCTTGCGACACGATAAGTGATGTGAATACATTTGAATTATAGCACAATCGGAACACACAAACTCCAGTAATCATTAGAAGCGGTAATAGGCTTGTTTTAACAAAAAAAACCGTAGTCAACACTCCTATAAACTTAGTCCTTACATTGTAACTGCGTGTTATTATGCAAAGCGTTTAGTTAATAAACTCCTAAGCGAAGCGGTACTAAATGTAGTATTTCCATAACACATTATATTTTATTGATTTTTTTAGTCAGTTCACCGAGTTTGTACTGTAACTATGCATCTCCAAAAATAATATAAATGAAGACATAAAATGAATAATCTATTAAACACCTCGAAAAGTAAATTATTTAGAAAATAGAAAAACTTCTATCTTCTTCTAGAATGAATTTAGCTTTGTATAAGAATGTAGTGAATTACTATGTTGACAAAATTGTAGTGAGATCTGCAATTTATATGATCTTTAAAAAATCTATACGATGTAAATGATTTGGCATGAAAATGATTGTTACAGAGAGAGTTGGGTTACAACTAAGTCAACTCGTACGACCGGCGAACAAAGTACCAGGCTCGCATAAACGTTATGAGATAAGGATAGGATCAAATGGGTTGGGTATAACAACTATAGTAACTCGTATGACCAGCGAACAAAGTACTAGGCTCACATATTTGTTGAGAGAACAGGTGAAAAGAGAAAGAGAGAGATGGGATAAGAGTTATAATAACTCATACCGACCAGCAAAAAAAGTGTCGGATTCGCACAAACGTTAAAAAGAGTGGACAGGTGGAGAGGTGACAGCTGTGGTAACTAACAGTACCAGGCTCGCATAAACGTTTAAAGGTGAGACAGGTGGAGAAGGGGT
The DNA here is from genome assembly GCA_029286875.1 of Lamproptera curius. Lineage (NCBI taxonomy): Eukaryota > Metazoa > Arthropoda > Insecta > Lepidoptera > Papilionidae > Lamproptera > Lamproptera curius. Next base: position 373,139 of record JAGSMT010000177.1, on the reverse strand, counting down.
TGTTGTTACAACTATGGTAACTCATACGACCAGCGAACATAGTAACAGGCTCGCAAACACGTTTAAAGGAATAAATAGGTGAAGGGGGTTACAACTATGGTAACTCGTAAGAGAAATGAGCACAGTAACAGGCTCGCATAAACGTTAAGAGGAGGCGAGAGTTGATGAGGGGTAGAAAGTGTACTATAGTTACTCACGACCGGCCACTATATTACCAGGCGTGCATAACAGAAGGAGATATACAGAAGGGAGGGGTAACAGCTATTAAAAGTCCTACGACGAGCGAACACAGTGCCAGGCTCGGAATCAAAAACGTTAGGAGGAAGCCAGAGCTGGTGAGGGGTAAAAGAGGTTGTTACTATAGTTACTCGCAAGACCTCAGAACAAAGTAAACCGTAAGTGACATACAGGGGGGGATAAGTTACAGCTGTGGTAACTTATAGAACTAGCGAACAAATACCAGGATGGCATAAACGTTAAGATAAGGGTGTTACAGAAAGAAGTAGCGAACAAAGTACCAGTATCGCATAAACGTAACGTGAACAGGGGCAGGGTTACAGCAATGTTCTCGCACCTCCAAGCGGCCACACGTTCAAGCGTCCCACACCCTGAAACTACTCACGGCTCCTGTTCAGGTGGTGCATCGACGGCGAGGATATAGGGCTCTGATGGTGCCCTGGTAGCCGGTCGAGCCGCGTCATCGAGTACGCCCTACCTGGTGCCCTGGGCGCGGGTAGGGTCGGCACCAGGTCGGTGCGGCGGCGCGCGACCGACGACCACACGACGGCTGGCTGGCGGTCGGGCTCGTCTGTCGGATAGTAGACGACAGTACTTTAATATCCACAGATGATAAAAACCCAAAAAAATAAGATTATGATAGAAATTAGTGTTGAACTTAGGTGACTGTTGAACGACGCAATTTGATGAATTGGTCCTCTTTTCAATTATATTGGTAGCGTAGTAGTTTAATGTAGGTTGCATAATAACAACAGTATTTTAGGGAAATATGTTTAATACGGAAATTAATGAGCGCACGAAACGAAACATCCAACTTCTTATCGTGCAGCGGAAATGTGGGTCTTACCATCTAACCGAAAGTGAATATTCTGGTCGTATCGTAGCCATATTCTGAATATATAAAGTCGATTTCAATTTATTATACTCTCATTCCTATATTTTTTTAGTTACTACTTTTTTTGCAATAACTTAGCGATTATTGTTATATTGTTAAATTGTTGCTGCTAAATTGTTATATTGTTATCGATTTATGCATTGTATTATAAAATTTGCATTATGTGATCCTTCAAAATACCGTAATTATTAAACATCCTTGTAATTTTGTATTATGTATTATTATAAATTTAGAGAGTTTTTCTATTGTAACCGTTAATAATTTTTATGTTACTTTTGACTTTTTTTGTTTTTCTTTCCATTTGTAGCACTAACGTTTTAATAACAAAATAAATAAAATATTGAATAAGTAGATCCATTTACGGCTTTTTTTATTTGGTCAGTTTTATCGTCACCTAAATAACAGTAGTGGGAGATCACGACCGGTTTACCGATAAAAATAATTCGATGGTAAGTAAATAATGGTTGTTTAATAAATAGTCACCGTCGAATTAAGAAAATATTTCAATAAGAAATGATGAAACTCATCGTTCCTACGCATGTCAAAAAATCTAGACGTGATGTAAAGATCAGCCAACGGGGATAGATTAAAAAAGATTTGAATCGTCATATCTATAACAGGAAAAATTAAAGCACGACTTTATTGCAGACCAGTGTAACAGTAAAATTTCTTAAAAATGGTCTCACGTAAGTTTGTAAAACGATCTCATTCAATATACAACACTGACGTCTCCATTTGTATGGGATCGTATGCAAGGCCACTGTCACCGTCACACGGTCACATTTGTTCCGTATAATACACAGGCTATACACATTGTTTACTCGGTCATTGTTCGAAGGATAAACGACTAAATGTTTATTTAAACAGATTGTATTTAAGACGAGGCTAGTCGCTTTGCATACCAGGCATTCCTGTGGCTGATACTTCTAGATTAAGTGTAATTATTTATTATAGCAAGTTTTACAAAAAAATAACACTCACTCGTCACAGAAGTGGTCGTAAATGTCATTGTAAAAGCATGGTTTTTTGGGAGTTTATATATAGAAGCTCACTTTGTAAACCAGAGGTCGCCAGTTCGAATTCGGCGATAAGCAATGATTCTGCACGCAGCATTGGTGACAAAGGGATGTCCTGTATGAATTAGACGTCGGAATAGTTAAGAAATTTATTTAAGCACTAAATTCTAGTAACATCATCTGTTTTGATCATAAGCTCGACCCTATAAATTGAGTCAATATTAAAAATCAATCAATATTTCCTGAATTTAGATTAAATCTGAATTGTTCGTGTAGGTTGTCTTTTTATACTTACAGTAACTTGTGAACATCAGTCCTTAGCAGCATGAAAAAATACATACTTATCAAATAAATCACATTACCCAATATACAAACTAGTTTAGTTTGTATTTTAAAATAAACTATTTATTCTAATCGTAGTTTGGACACCGTATGTATAATGTCTGGGATATTTTATTTAAGATATTGCTTAACAAATAAAAAAAATATTTCAACCCAGCAGAACAACTTCGGGTTTATTCTGGGACGATGGACGCCATATTTATTCTTCGCCAACTTCAGGTCATTAGTCCAAAATTACGGTAATATAGACCTTTAAGTCAAAAACAGAATATATGCGGGATGGATGAAATGGTGAACAGGTCTCGGCAACATTTTGAACCCACAAATGGCCCTAAAACTTAAGGGGAAAATGTATAAGACGATCATAATACCAGTCATTATGTATGGATCGGAATGTTGGGCAATGAAATTGACGAAGGAAAAAAGAGTGCTTGCAGCGGAGACGAGAATCTCAAGATGAAAAGAATTAGAAATGAGCGTATAAGGGAAAGTTTGAACGTTGCACATGTGACTGGAAAACTTAAGAGTTGGAGGCTAACGTGGTACGGGCATGTCATGAGAAGAATTGAATGTCATATACTTAAGAGAATGCTAGAAATTACAGTCAATGGACGAAGAGCGATAGGTAGACCGAAATAGCAATGGGTGAACGCTGTGAGACAGAATATGAGAAAGAAAGTAAGAAAGAGAATAAGAACTGAAATGACGAAAAATAGAGAGGGATGGAAGAGGAAAATCTGTTGCGCCGACCCTGCAAAAGTGGGATAAGGGCTGACGGAAGAAAGAATCCATGATAAATCCAAAACAACTTTGCTATGTGAAATATGCACTATGAACGCATTTGACCACAATAATATTTCAATTACAGTCTGCAAAGCATATATAACAAGCTTTTACTGTACCTGATATAAATTATTTATACAATAAAGCTATTTTTATAAAAACAAATATTACGAAGATTGAGGTGACCTATAAGACTATAACGACAAAGGTCAAAGGAGCATTATTTCTATAGTGAGGGTAGGAAAAGGGCAGTAGATGGCAGTCAACTGATAGGTAAGTCTTAATGAATCTATGTCACTGGCATAAATATAATGAAAATAATTATCAAAGACAATGTGATGGGTACATGACCCGAATTGAACACCTAGAACATGAATTACAAATTTCAATTACGGTACAAATAAATGTAAGGCTTTTAATGATGTTTCAATACATCAAATTATAGTCCCTTTAACAGTTGAGAAATTATTTAAAAAAAATTACAGAAACTAATTAATTTTTTTTAAAATCATTATTAAATGAAAATGCTTTTACGTTTTTTTTTAACAAAACGCTCATTCAGATCTGCATCGCAACAGATATTTGAGAACTACACAGATACATTATTTGTCATTGAGAAAAAATATATAACATATAATACATAATAAAAATCACCTAAACAAGACAAAGAACACTATCATTATTATGTACTTAATATTTATCTAATAGTGAGAATTGAACCCACATTCCCTTGCGTAGAAGCAAGTTCACACAACAACATTGCCAATAAGGACTATATATATATATATATATAGACTTGTACTAAGGAAACCAGATGACTGATAAATAAAAATACCACTTTTCTTTTGCAAATAAAAACATATAGTATAGACACAAACACTCAGACACGAGAAAAACACAATGTTCATCACACAACATTGTTCCCGATGTGGGAATCGAGCCCACACCTCTGGCAGACAGTCCGGGGCACCAACCACTGCGCCAAACGGGTCACGTATTTGCCTTTAGGTTATACACAATCGGTAGTGTACAACCACTACTCAACATACCTTTGTTATCGCTGTCTGACATATCGAGCTGTAGTGCGGACGCCCTCCTAGTAAGCGGCGCAGACGCGAACATCACATTCGTGGTTGATGCCGCCCTGGAAACCGGACAATGCCGTGTGATTATACCAGTAGTGGATTTGTACTAATGTTAGTAGACCGAATATCATTCAAAGATGCTGTATAACTACGCAAAAGCCTTGAAGGGTCTTGAATATGTCAAACGAAACAACCAACAGAAAATAAAATAACAAATTTAAGTAAGTGTGGTAAAGATCATGCGATTTTTTGTAAGTTGTGTTAGTTTTTGGGCTGCTGGTTACTTTATAGAATAGATTTGAAGTCCTTCAAGGCTTAGAAATAGATGACACAAGGTAGGAGATCGCAATGAAATCACAAAAATTAAAATTCACATTAAAATTTTCATTTTATTTAATAATTATTATTTTCCTCTTCATATACGAGAAAAGCAAAACAAAAAAAAAAACGGAAGGTAAAAAATCCAAATTATAAATTTCAATTTTGAATTCTAAAAACGAAATCCTCCAAGTTTCATCTTTGACAAGATCTTAAAATTATATTTTGTTTTAGTGTAATTTCACAGTTCCTGTTAGGCACAGATATTTTGATGGTTAATGGGAAAATCTAAACTAAAGTAACATTTATACATTGTAACAACAATTTCTAAAGCCAAAGGCAAAGACAAAGTAAAAAAAAAAAGAAAACGTCAGAAGAAAAATACAAAAAATATACATGCGGGTAAATAAAATAAATATTACTGCTATTATTCACGTCTTACTACGTCCATGCTTATTATTCAGAGTTCTTTTAAAGCGCTTCAAAATATTATTTTGAATTGATTGATTAATGAACTGCCTCCGTAGCCTAGTGGTATAGGCGTTTGCTTCAGAAACCGGAGGTCGTGGGTTCGAATCCTGCGGGGACTCAACAAATTTTCATTGTTGTTTCCTAGTTGGTTAGGACAATTTGGGCCGATCACCCAATTGTCTGAAAAGTATGATGATCCATGCGTCAGATGGGCATGTAAAAGGCAGTCCACCCACCAACCCAATACGGTCCAAAACCCTGATGGATAGGGGTGTATTAGGGGAGGCCTATGTCCAGCAGTGGACTATTAAAGGCTGATGATGATGATGATGATGATGATTAATGAAGAAACGTAACATTAAATGGCTACAAATTGAGTCTTTGTATTATACAAGGGACCCCCCAGCTTCGCACGGGAGCTATGCTGATAGAAAATGTACCTACAATATAAAGCATGTGTTATACATATAAACCTTCCTCTTCAATCACTATATCTATTAAAACAACCGTATCGAATTCCGTTGCGTAGTTCGAAAGATTCAAGCATACATAGGGTCAGTGAAAGCGTCTTTGTTTTACACTATGTAGTAATATATATACATATATATCGCCTAAAATTGCTTTCACAATGTGCTAGTTAGTTTAATTGCTTTAATAACCATTTATAGAAACTAAAAATGCACTATATATTATTCAAATGATTACTTAAAGCAATGTAGCAGGGAAAAACGACAAAAATCTCACATTATAACATGACTTTAACAAGAAAACGAAAAGCCCGATCATCAAGGCGTATTCACGTCCAATTATTAAAACGGGTGAGACCAATCGAAATTATGTAAAAACAAAAATGGCGTCCAAAGCCTTGCAACGTCAATTTCGGCCATTGTCTCGCGTTGACAATACACGCTGCTGGTGAAATATCGGAAATGTGACGTCACTAGTCCTCGGTGTAAAACAATAGGGGGGGGGGGGGAGGTTATGAAAGAGCCTTTTAGAAATCCCGTTGAACGCGAAATATATAGGGAGTAAGTATTTTTAGAGACAATATGGATCCGAAATATCGAGAGAACCAGTTTTAGTGCAACTAGCGTATAAACAACTGCAACAACATCGGAATATGCACTTTTATAATTAGGGTACATTAATTATTTCTATTGCTTGCGCGAATATTATACATTATGAAATAAAATTACTTTACGGATTTCAGTCTACCCCGTGACCACGACCGCTGGAAAGTGTTCGAAACGTCGGGAATTTAAAATGTAAAATAAACGCGATAAAATCCGTAAAGTAATTTTATTTAATAGGGTACATTATTCAAATAATAATCAACTCTTATCGATTCACTGCTGGACATAGGCCTATTTAATGAACTTTAATCTAAACAATAAAAAAATGCTCTTGGAGATCTTCGAAGTACGCCGGTTAATAACATTATGAACCCTATAAAAAAAATCCAATTCAATCAAAATTCAAAACGTTTTAAGTTAAAATATTCTTAGTAAAATCATCATCCATATATTAAGCAGCGCTAAAAATTAGCTCTGATGCGTAAAACGGAGCGCATCCAGTGCTTCACTCTCAACACTGCAATGCGGCAGTGGACTTTTAATCTTCACTCCTGCTCTCCCGGCCTTACATAACACTACGCCTATCGGATGCGGATTGAATGCATAAACATTCATTTCGATACTACATTCGTTTAAATGTATTATGACGACGCTATCGATAGAAAAAAATCCTTTAAAGTTACATAAGTCAGTAATTAAACTGCCTAGTGGTAAGGGCGTGTGCTTGAAAAACCGGAGGTCGTGGGTTCGAATCCTGCGGGGGCTCAACAAAATTTCAATTACGTTTTCTAGTTGGTTAGTTGCAATTTGGGCCGAGTATCCAATTGTCCGAAAAGTGAGATGATCTATGCATCGGATGGGCATGTAAAAAGTCGGTCCACCACACCAACCCGCATTGGACCAGCGTGGTGGGATACGGTATAAAACCCTCTAATGGAGGAGGCGTCCATTAGCCCTTCCAGCTATGTCCAGCAGTGGACTAACATAGGCTAATGATTTATGTATGTGTACTAAAATTTTTAGTTAAAGTTAGATAGTTTTAGTTAACAAAAAACCTTAAAATAAAATAGTCACAAAAGTTAAGATAAGATAGGAAAAACAATAGTTGGCATATGATACTTCTTCTTTAATTGATACTGTATATGAATTCGATATCTCTGCGATTAAAGCAATTAACGATTAACTTATTATGCAATACCATATATACCATAAACCATACAACTTAAACGACAGTTTATAAATAAACTAGAATACAGATAAAATAAAAATCATTCATAAATTACTATTATGTATTATTATATATATATACATATTAATTACTTGTATGTATAACTTTATGTTAACAAATAATAATCAACCACCTTCTTGCAATGTTTTTTTGGGGGGTCAAACTTTTAACTAAGAGTAGATTTTCTTCTTCACGCTGCTATGTATGTCACATAACAGCGCAAAAGAGCCTCATGAATATTTCCGGCACTAACAGTGGTATTGAAATATATTACAATAGTTATTACAAGTTCATAAATTTAACAAACTACACACAATTCTCTTTTAAAAATAAATCTGTATTCAAAATCCTGCTGTTAATAAAAGATATTATAAACCAAAGCAAGGATCCATCCAGGTAGTAATAACTCCAGAATGTATAGAGAAGAATCCTTCTTTGTATAATTTCAGGTACCTGTACATCCTAATACCAATCTTCAAATGAAGAAAGATTTGACAATAGGTTTGTCGTACTACGAGACAGATTATAAAAATTGGATAATAAATAATACAACAACAGTTAAAAAACAAAGCGATAAGAACAATCTCATGTTTGTCCCCATTAAACGAATTTCGGCAACCGCGCAAAAACTTTCCGCGTACCGCGTATCTAATCAACTTCCAGAACTTTAAGATATGCATTACGAGCGTTATCGTGATAACGCAACGGTATCATCGTTATCGGTCGACAATGAAATTATGCTGCATATCGATTGGGACAATCTGCATTGTGTTAAGCTAACATCGTGTTCGAGAATAAAGGACGAGTTTGATGGCATATAAACGTTTCAAAACGTGCATTGGACCTTTCCACATAGACTAGATACACTTGATGGACGCATTCACAGTTGAACGATTATAGAATAAATCGACTATAGTTTATAGAAGTTCGACTAGGAATAAATGAAAAGATCATAATAACGTTCTCCGAGTCGGTTGACAATTAATCGTTTAAATAACTTGGGATGACAAATAGCATGTTCATATTAACGTTATTCACAGCAATTCCCTCTTTTTGGACTCTGCTATGATGCGTTTAACCTACTTAAAGTAAATTTACTTGCACAAACACGGTTTCGAATCTAAGAACACCGCTTAATGTAATGCTTAATTCCTTCAACCAGAGACGTCACTTAAGGCTGTTAAAGCGTCTTCATCTCTAATACTAAGTCAAAATCAAATATCTTTATTAATATAGAAGCATTACACTATCTTATTGATTGTCAAATAAATTACCACCGGTTCGAAATGGAAGCCTCTGATCTAATTAGAAGCGGCGTAAGAAGCCCAGCGGACTTACTCAGGCATTCATATCTAGACTTGTGTCAATCCTAAGATTCTTTCATCTAGACATCTCCCGAGGACGATTTCCGCTCTATTTGCGCATACACGGATCGGGCACACTTTGCATTCGCAAAGTGGCGAACGGGCTATTTGGGTCGTGCATACTCAAACCGCCCGTTCCAGTATTCAGCGGAATTCGCTTAAAATGTCGACTGCGACCGAACATAGATTAGTATACTAGTAATGTTTATGCAAAAAATTACATCGTAAATTAAATTACTTTCACCGGACGATTCACGTTTAATTTGAACTTTTTACACCATTTTATCGTAATATCAATAATAATTTGACTCGCAAGACACGCTTCACCATGTTACAGAAATTGCATAATGAACACATATACGAACCACAATTTTTAGTACCATATAGATATCATTTTCTTGCCTGCATCCGCATTTCTAATGCTTAAAACTTTATGATAAAGTCTATTATGCAGTAAACATCCAGAGTAAATACGTATTTTCATCGTAGTAAGCGTAAAGATGTAGACGTATTCTCACCTTCTAACGCTAATCTTGGAGTCAAATCTAATATAAAGTTTTCATACATTTCTATGTAAAGTATAACAATATACTTATCTATCGCACACCATGCAAATATATTACAAAACAACAACAACTACATAAGGTCTATAAAAGCATGCATTCTAACAACATTTCATACGAACCAAACGCATTCTACGGCGTGCGCAACATAACACAAAGCAAAACAAACTATAATAAATATTAAATTCACTTGCACGTCCGTTCGAATTGTTAGAATAAATAAATGTTAACAATCGAGTTAGTTAAAAGTGACAGTTCAAGGAATAAACTTCAACATAAACAATTAAAATAAATAAAAAAATGCTTACAGTGACTCAAAAAAGTTCATCTGATCGAGTGGATTGGTACTGGTGGTGGAGAAAACAAAATGGGAATTAGTACGCGGTACAGACAGACTCTCATGAGCTTTTGGTTGTTATTCACTGCGGGTCTAAGAGACCAAGGTTCGATACCCAGTTGTCGAGGGGATGACATCGATGTGACGGACTAAACGGGACGACCGTGAATAATGTTTTTGTTGTAAAATAATTATTTCTAGAGCAAAATGTATTTAAGTACCTACACAAGAGCCAAATAAGACACAGAATTTATATGTGAAGGTTCATGTGTTCGGGCGGTATTGGAAAATAATCTCTGTTTACATACATTTTAGATGAGATGCTTGTTGGGTAAAATCTCTTTTGATACAATTTTCTTCAAATTTAGCAAATAAGAGATATGGTTGCATATAAAACAATGCAATGTCACGCAAGTTTTAACAGTTTTTAGCGATTAATAGTTGTCGTACAAACTCGTTTTATGGCATTTATGTTCACTCAGGATCCATTTTATTTATTCATATTTTAATACATTTCCATCGTAAGTATCAAATGTAACATTATTCACGGCCAAACCCGATCAGAAACCTAAAACCACCACCCGGGGGCACCCAAACCAAAAGCAAAGCGAAATGTTCTCAAATAAAATAAAAAAACTACAATTCTTGCCGCACACGAAGTCCGTTATATTGGGACTAATAAAGAAAAATCCTATATACTGTATAAAAACCCCAATTAATAAAAAAAAATCAATTAAAAGTACTACAGATATTGAGATAACAGAACTATTTTACGGATTAACTGTACCCCGTTATATAAAATCGGTAAAATCCGTAAAATAGTTAAACGTTACAAAAAAAAATAGCAAAATAAGAAAAAGCTCTATAATGATTAAAACGTAGCTCTAGCACTAGAACTAGAAATCGGTACTTGAAAAAAAAAACTATTATGCATACACGAATCAATTGCGTATCATTAACTGCAACTCTGCCATACAGTAAGGGTTCTTTTCTAGACTGCAGGTGAATAATTATTTGTGCAGCTTATGAGCAAAACATATTTTTGACTTTTTAATAACTTGTCATAGAACAAAATCGTTTCAACTCAAAAAAGCGAACTGGCAATAATATTTTACTTTAGATTAGCACTAAAGTGAGCACTTCAATATAACAAATAATTTTAAACGTGAGTACAACATTAAATAATTTACATTAAAATTCCCTAAAAATCTCACATTTATAAGTAAACATATCTAAAAGTCCTATAACGAAATTGAGCAATTCAACAACGACCTGGTACAAAAGTCAACACTTCAACATTGAAAGTAACAGCTTCAATTCAAAAAGTCACCACTTCAAAATTGAAAGTTGCAACTTCAGACGTTTTCAGACATACCTGCGCGCGGCCCAGAAGAATCCAGCAGAGTCCACGGGCTCCAGGAGTCTGGGTGTCGAGGAGCCAAATGCGAAGGCTGGTCTGGGGGTGGAGCGGGCAGCTCTTGCCCTCTCCAGGCGCTCGGTGCGCTCCCTCTCCCTCTGGAGTAAGGCCTCTCGTCGAGAGACTGACGCTTCCCATATCGCTCGTTTCCTCTCTTCAACCTGGAAGGAAACACTCTATGTAGACAAGTAACACGCGGTTATTCTGTACTCTAATGCCGCTTTATATTATATGTTTACGCTCCACACTTTCATGCATCTTAAATATATGATGCACCATGTGTTTAAACAACTTTAAATGGAACGTCCAATCTCGTTTAACCAGTAAATCTGCTGTATTCAGTTGACTTTTCTTGGTTTATACGAAGTGCGACCTGACAATGTTTACACGTTACATATTTGTAGCGCAAAAGTGTACTGCAGTGGGCTAATACGCGGTACTAAACACATCACCCCAAGAAGATAGGTAACCAGCTATTCTAGCCTCTTCTCTACGTACGGGTAAATCAAGCTTTTTACATGATTAATACAAATTGAGCCAAACGAAAGTCGATCATGAGGTGCGAACAATATTAACCATGATTTTTTTAGTAAACAAAGTAATACTTTTGAGTAATGTACATCCAATCGAGCAACACTCATAAAAGCTGTAAATACACAGCATCCTGAATGTTTATTGCAATAACAAAACTCAAAAATCAGTTTCCATAACGCGTAATCATATCTTTCATTGACAATTTAATGTTTGTGTAGCGTGAAGGTTACGTATTAGTAGTTCATTAACATGCTGCAAACAAATTTAAGACAATATTTCAAAAGCCCATCAAATTGAATATATAAGGTGACATTCAAATAGTTTTAAGACTTAGTAATAAACAGTTAAATTATGCAAAGACGCAAAAAAAACCATCTTACAATCAACATTACAAAAATATGTTATAAACATTTAAAACAGCAACAAGAGTTAGTCTAGTACTTTTCAACTAATTACACATACATATTTAACAAAGACTAATTATCCATCAATATTTAAAACAAACGCCTGCAGTCTTATCTTCCCAAATATTTCTAATATTTAAATTTAAAATTTATATGTTTTAACTATCTATATTTTAATATTTAACACAGATAAATTCCAATTAACGCCTGTCAACAATCCATTCTTTATGCACACGCGGTTCCTCCCCCATCCTTAGGATCATTGAGAGATCCATCCTCCACAACCCAAACTTCTCACCAACACCCCATTCCAGCTCCACACAAACAAACAAACAAACAATCACACAAATAAAATACGCACATAACAAATGACCACCGTCGAAAGCATCGCCTTATCGGTTCAAACGTACGTATGTACCGACCAAAGAATCCTGAAGGAAACGCTATATCCGTCCCATTAGCTACTCGACGCCTTTAAAAATATTCCCCGAGAGCGGGCAACACGCGGCGGTATTTCCGTATGCGTCGATCCTATGGTATTTCTGGCCACGGCAACCAAGTAGATGGTCGATGCAGCCGACTTTTATATTACGAAGGCTTATTATCATTGGCAGGTTTACCCCTTTGCTCTGCTTAAAAAACTAAAACTTAGCAGATGATCTTCATTAAGACAAAGTGTTTTTATTAATCAACTGTCACTCATTAATTGAGATAACTCTTTTTAGAGTTGTCCGTCTGGGGTGGTACCACCGCGGTGTCTATTTCTGCCGCAAAGCAGTAGCGTGAAAACACTAGTATGTTCCGGTTTAAAAGGCACCGTAGCCAGCGTATTTACTGGGTACACGAGACGTAACATCCAATGTCTCACTCGTTCGTGGTAACCTGGTATGAACGATGTATAGGGGCGTCGGTGACCACTTAAAATCAGGTGGGGGCCGACTGCTCGTCTTCCTTCGAATGCGAAAAAAAAATCTCGATAATAATTAATTATCAAAACGCTTGATGTATCACGCCTTTTCGTTGCCATTGGTTACAATGCTTACATCTATTTTGAACCTGTTTTGACTAGTTTGTAGGAACAATATCGATACTACTGTTGAACAATGTCAAGTGGGTGTGTGATAAGGATTAACGAACAAGGACAGCTAAAGGAGTTATATAAAATTACGGTTGCACGACGGCGATATTAACTAAAAAAACGAATTTACTAATTATCTTTTGGGGGACCAATATCACAAACTAGACTCAGAACAAAATGTAACCATCTTGTAAAAATTTTCGCCGAAATGTCAATCATTGTGTAAAAATCGATCAATAACAACTTCACATATAAGGTGCAATGAGCTACATGATTTGTTGCTATGAGTTGCTCTGTTAATACTACTTCTATATCTGAGTTAACTAAGATATATTCCTACGCAAACTATATTACGGCAAGAAGGAGCGACATTGATGACTTGTCATGCAAATGTCAATCACTAAACGGAATCCACAATAACGCTGTGCTTGCAATCTCACTTGGTTGCCAAGTTACATTGGTGTTAGTATTCCATGTCCTACTTGGCCATAATATAGGAATCGATAGGTAAAATGCTCCTTTAATTCTTAATCGGGAATAAATTTCACACGGAGCAACAATTCCAATAATTGGAAAAGGAATGTTAAAAAACGTCGCTCCAATATTTACGTTCGTCGTCGTCCTGGCGCATTGCCAACAAACCCAATATCCAACGTCTAGGCACTCAACCTATTTTCGAGCCTACCGACATTCCCTCTACTGACACAATGGTGGTGATAATGCATTTGGGTAAAGCAAAAGCCTAACTATACTAAGATTGGAAAGTACCAAAGGAGAGATTATTCATAACTGTAGTGTCAGATAATTAATATGCATTAGGACATGTATCAAGACCTATATATTTAAAATTATAGCTATCAATATAAAATATAACTTTTTTATTTCAACTTGAATTCAAATATTATAATAAATGATGCAATTTTAACAAATTTCATCGCGTTTAATTATTTACGATTACTGAAACTTACTGCCTCCGTAGCCTAGTGGTACGGGCGTGTGCTTTAGAAACCGGAGGTCATGGGTTCGAATCTTGCGGGACTCAACAAATTTTCGTTATTGTTTTCTAGTTGTTCAGGGCAATTTGGGCCGATCACCCAATTGTCTGAAAAGTAAGATGATCCATGCGTCGGATGGGCATGTAAAAGTCGTCCACCCACCAACCGCATTGGACCAGCGTGGTGGGATACGTCCAAACCCCTAATGGATAGAAGGGTGTATTAGGGAGGCCTATGTCCAGCAGTGGACTAACAAAGGCTGATGATGTATGTATGATGTATGAAACTTACACCCGAGGTTTTGAACCTCTTTCCAGAGTAAAAGCCCATGGCCTCGGGTTCTCTTTCCAAAGAACCCGCGATATGAAGGATATACATGTATTCGCGTAAGCAACACCTTTATCTTAATTTTAAATCATAATGTAAAATCGCAGGTAAAATTTCTCTAAAGTTCTGCTATGGGAATAATTAGCAGATAATTTTATAACGAAAGATATAAGAGACTATATGCGTTATCTGTAGAGGTTTGACGTCACGAATGGGAAGAGCATAGTGCACGCTTAGCTTCAAGCATGAGAGGGGAACGCGCGAGACGATCTTCATTTAATTTGTTAAATGCACGCTCCACTTTATCCGTGTACAGAGATAATTGTTTAAAGTATTCATAACTATAGGTACTGGTTGTTTTACATTAAAAAGCCGTAAATCCATTTAAAAAAGATAACGCGTTACAACTATCATCACATTCATATTTCATATTATTATAAAAGTGAAATATAAAAAGATTATCTGATAACGTTTTCCCTTTTTTTTGATTCTTTAACGATTGAAAATTACACAAAGCAATCATTATTACAAATACGATGTAAAATAGATTAAAGATACTAAAAAGGAGCATTAAGCGATGAGTACATAAAACAACGTGACATAGCATCAACCAATTAATAATTTTATCATCAGTCAGTCAGTGATGATATATAGATGATCTTATAGATGATTACTGACTGTATGGACTAAAGCCCTTTGCCCTTCCCATTAGGTATAAATTGATATCACCATGACCTATAGACATGACCTATAGACGATCATAAAAACGATACGCAAAACGGTTTCAATACATAAACCACATAAAACACAACATGCTTACCATCCATTTGTCATGTGCTCAATTGTTTGGCCATAAAATTAATTTTGCTTCTATTTACTATGCACGGTAAAAAAAAAATAGCTGTTGGTGCCAAATCAATGACTGGACAAATAAGCAAAAATGACATTTATAGACCGAAACATTGGGAATCGTCATTGGGAAAAGACGCAATATTGAATAAGTGGATATAACGATCGGAGATTACATTTTTATATGCATAGTTTATAATCTAAACAATTTAATGAAAATGTAAACGTTTCAATAGTCTAATTACAATGAATTCGAAATCATTTAGTTGTTCGCTTCTATCAAACTTTTATTGAAATAAAAACTTTAGTGAAAGAAAAAGTTTATTTACGAGAAAAACTAGATAGAAACATACACGAGATAAGTACGCTCTAGTAATAATCAGAATGCAATTATTTAATACATCACAAACAAACATCCTCGTCCATATTCTACACCCCACTTAACCATGAACGTCAATGGAGAAATTAAATAAGCCTCTAATAACGACATTATCGCGCTCAAGCGAATTAAACAACATTGCCGCATTGCGCCACCGCGTTCCGATTGCCAACGAACACTCCTTTGATGGACTAAAACGGGATTTCAGGATTTAAAATATATTATGAAACTTATATTCAATGTGTTATTCTTTAAGTAATAAGTCGAATTAAGTAGTACAGCTTTCAGGCTACGGCTATTGTATATAATAGTTATTATCTGTCATCGAAGAGAAACAATAATTTTCAAAGAACGGAGACTTCAATCATTAGAAACCACCCAAACTCGCTTATTATGTGCCATTGTTATACTTCGCCAGTGAATATCATGAAATAAGAATTATGTCATTGCTATAAATACATTTTGACGGCTGTATATTAAATTCAGAGGTATAAATATTCACAATATAAATTAATAGGGGCAAAATGTTTGGGTTTTGGACCGTTGTGGGCTGGATGAGAATAGCCGAAGATCGGAAGCGGCAACGTGCATTAGGGGAGGCCTATGTCCAGCAGTGGACTGACACAGGCTGATGATGATGATGATGATGAAATGTTTGACAAATTGCATAGTGAACGTATAGACGATTTCTTTGCTAAACATGGCCTATTACTGAAAAACGTTGTAATTGTAACGTAACCTGCGCAGTAAGTAAAATGTCAGCACATGGGAAATACATCATAAAACACAAATAAAGTCCGCAAGGCACCCTGTTGCCTGTTGCATGTTGCATGTCTACATATTTTGTTGCAAATCAAACACATATTCTAACACAAATAAGTAAAATGAAGGTTATCTAACTTAAACGACGACAACATTGACCAATTAGGTTCATTCTTTCCGCTAAACAACGGAATGTACTTTTGAGCTCTGATGTCGAGAGCTTCTTTGGTAGTGTAATTTGAACTAATCGGGTAGTTATTGACCGAGTGACTAAGTGATTGATAATTAATTAAAAAGAACGCTACATGTATGTTTTTCTGTTGTAGGGAAGGAGGCAAACGAGCAGACGGCTGACCTGATGGTGAATGATTACCGTTGCCAAACCAAAGGAGCTGCAAATGCGTTGCCAGCCTTTTAAGAAGGAGTAGGCTCTTTTCTATCTACCTACTTCGTTGCTATAGGTTACAATATTTACATTTAATCCAGTCTTCATTTCACTAAACTTTTAGGCGTAATAATCTGTCGCAAGGCATGAGATGTACTTGTTACATGTTTCTATCGATTCTTGAAAGCAAAGACTGATGATATCATTCAGCACTTGCTATTCACTCCACTTGGCTCGTCACTTAATCTTATACAAAAAAAATTTATGAACGATCGCAATTACAGCAAAAACCATAATTGGCAAACCAAAGCTATTCAGTCAAGACTTTGCCTGGTTTTAGAACATATCCAAGTCGCGACTATCACGCCTTCCGTATTAAAACCTAGATACGATTTTAAAACCGCATCACGCTAACCGCAATACCAGTACAAATAGAATACGCAAACGCAAATCCCAAGAGACCGCAGCCAGAGACGACAGCTGTCAATAAATGGGCAGATTGTCTACAGGCCAGCGTCAAGTCGACTCAAGAAATTTATACTAAGCTAATCCTATACTCTATAGTAAAAGTGCAGTTTACCATAGACGCAAATGAAATAAATCGTGATAAGTTTTATATTAATAAATATTTTAATTATAATTTAAATACGAATCATTTGTTTGATTTTTTATCACGCATAATTGGATATTTCAAGAATGTGACACAAAAAAATTGTATGAATTAGAACTAATAGAATATCTATTGTATAGAACGCAAACTTGTGACGAATATTATAGAGACAAATATGTCTGTAGGTTCGAGAATTATAAATATAATGCGCATTTCTTTTATGTGCATACAAAGGCAGGCGAGCAGTCGGGGCGCCTGATGGAAAGTGGTCACCGACGCCGATGGACATCGGTGATACCAGGGGTATTACCAACGCGCTGCCTACCGTGAGACGTGCGATGTAACGTCTCTTTTACCCAGTAAATACGCTGGTTACGATGTCCTTCCAACCAGAACTCGGCAGTGTTTTAACACTACTACTTTGCGGCAGAAATGATGCGACGGTACCGCTCCAGAGCCTCCTGTAAGAAGGGGACCTACCACCTATCAAACTTATTGACTCGAGACTATATTAAGCATTTAATTTTATTTTAATCCAGTATAATTCGTCACCGTTTTTTACCGTTTCCGGTTAAAGGGTTTGCAACTATTAGGAAATAAGATGTACAAAAATTTGATGGCGATAAATCTATGTCATAACGATAAATTTATTAATCAATGTAATAAAAATTACCCATATGGCAACTCTGTATGATAAATAATCGTAACAACCAACGCGTTGTCGTTAGAGAACTAATGAGAGGAAAAATACTTGGCAAAATTAAGACAAAAAGTACGTATTGCTGGCACAAAACGCCACGATGTAACGCTTTTTATGAACCATCATTACACATCAATTAAGCTAAAAAAACCTAAACACGTACTAATCGTCACTTGATTGTCACAAACATAAAATGCAACGGAAGCACATGTCACGTTTGAAAATCAAATAGTCCTTTTTGTTGTCGATTGTGACGTGTGTGACGTTCCTGTTGTAGTAAGTTATACTCATGAGAAAAGCGAAGGAGACTAATCCGCTTACCACCCTAAGACGTTACGATCTTTACCCGGTAATTATGCTAGCTTCGGTGCCCTACAAACCGGAAGAGAGACTACTCATTTGCGGCAGATATATGCACAGTGCAACTACGAATCCAGACGATTCCTGCAGGAAAATATCTAACAATAATAATAATGTCCTCCTAGTCGATTCCGACTACGGCGGCGATCTATATTAGGGAACAGCAAGCTAAGCAGGAGATACTGATGTGCACAAATGTACGAAAACTGTACACTCAAAGCCCGATGGGACGGATAACCGATGGATCGTCTTACTTAACAGACAATCGGTTCATCAGCCAAAATTGTTACCATGTTATCAACCAGAAAACAACGATAACACGAAGTCGTTTCCCCGCCGGATTCAAACCTACGACCTCCGGTTAATAAAGCAAGGGCGCTAGGCCATGGAGGGCTTATGTATATATAATGTGAATTGATTACTATAACAAATTACAATCTAGTGATGGTAATTGCACTTTAGAGCACAACCGAGTGGTCTCGCGTGTGCTCTAAAGTGCACTGCCGCACCAGTAGTGCTAGTGAGTATCTCGGTGTGCTCTAAAGTGCACTGTCGCACAGTAATACTAGTGTGCACTAAGACTAGTACGAAGCAAATGGCATCCGCAAGTTAAACACGGCAATTGTGTCATCGAGTGTTACGCAACTGCTGACGTCATCGGGCGTGACGTCCGCTCCCATCGCCACATCGTGTCCCATCATTTATAAAATACTACCGGATTACACGCTTGACGAAGGCTTTTTTTAGCAAATTTTATTTCTAGGTTTGTTTACCATTTTTATACGTGCATTACAAGTGAGCAAAATCAAAGATAGACAAACACAGACAGAGTCTAATAAACAGAATGTAAATTTTAGGCTATTTCAAAATAGTGTATAAGTACAATGTATGCTTAATAACTTAATACACACTCAGCGTACTCTCAAAATTACCCTCGAATTACATTTATTCACGATGATACCACATAAACACACCTTTAGAAATGTACTATTAACAATGAATGAGGAAAAATCATACTTATAATAGAATAATTGTATTTTAATATAACAAATTTTTATATAACCGTTTCGATTCTACCATTACTTTGTAAACTAATCACCAAATATTAATTAAACACAATTTAAACAGAGGTAAAGTCTACTATACATGAAATAACCGATCGACGCATCATCTACTTGCAAATATTGCGTAAACTAATAAGCATATTCCAACATAGGCGGCAAATAACTAAAGGTCATACAACAGGGTTCGCATGAAAACTAAAAATATAAAAATGTTTAGCACAGACCGGCGGCAGATAGTGCTAAAAACGCAATGCAACGTGCTAATTGAACACACAGACGAACCGACGTTTTCCATTACGCGAGACAGTTTCACAATGAAAGTACAAGACCGTACATACATCATCAGCCTGTGAAAGTCCACTGCTGGACATAGGCCTCCCCTGATACACCCCTTTCCATTAGGGGGTTTTTGGACCGTATCCTACCACGCTGGTCCAATGCGGGTTGGTGGGTGGACCGACTTTTTATATGCCCATCCGACGCATGGATCATCTTACTTTTCAGACTATTGGGTGATCGGCCCAAATTGCCCTAACCAACTAGGAAACAACAATGAAAATTTGTTGAGTCCCCGCAGGATTCGAACCCACGACCTCCGGTTTCTAAAGCACAAGACCGTATTTAAATTGTAATATAGTATTCGATTAAGATTAATCTAAGTATCGTTTGAGCTTTGATAGGGCTGACTATTTGTATGATTTTGCCAAAGTTATCATCAGTGGGCTGGATGAGATTAGCCGAAGATCGGAGGCGGTGCTTTAGGAGAGGCCTATGTGCAGCAGTGGGCTATCACAGGCTGATTATAATAATGATGATCATTAAAGGAGGTGAGTTTTTCGTTTTGTTATTTTCCTCATTGACCTTGTCCTATCCAACCAAAACAACAATCGCACTGCACTTATCGTAAGCGACACGCAACCCCTTGCAAACCCAAACATGGTAAGTAAGTAGAGCTATAGTTCAGCCAGTTTATACTCGGAATAGATGTTAAGGTAACCCATGGCAACGGAGTGACGTCACGTCAAGCGAACTTATTGATGAGTTACCAACGAGATGGCAATCAATGAGTGACAGTCGACTAATAAGAACACCATACCCACGACACCGCTTCTATGGGTTACTTTTTACATATACTCTAAGTGCAATTTGACTAAACCATGAGACTATTTCCATCATGTAAGTTAAGATTAAGATTACTGGTTAAGTATCGCTTAAACCTTTAAAGCGCGCTGATTTTTCCATTGATATTGCCGAAGATAACAAAGACAAATAGGGTCTTGTTTCGCTAACGACACAATACATTTAACAATATTAACTGTTTTTGTTTCATTCAGATCATTTATTAATTAAGGTGGCATAAAACCATTAGTTTGCAGACACGAGATACGACGGTGAGTTTCCTATATTAACTTAGAAAACATCGTTGCTAATTGACGTGTAGAATGCCTGCATCACTGTGACGTAATCAAAACAAATAAAGAATATAAACAAATCGTTACTGAGTCACAGCGAAAAAAGAGAGTACAGGTTTTAAAATTTTCTAAATATGCCACCACTACTTAGAAAACGCTTCTTTCATATTGTTTAATGCGTCGAAACGAGCAAGACGTTTTCTTGTTGGTATATAGTACGCATATTCATATACACATCAATCAATCAATATATATATAAATCAAATGATGTTCGTTACTCTCGTTAAAACTCGAGAACGGCAGAACCGATTTGTTTAATTTTGCTCTTGAATTATTTGTGAAAGTCCAGGGTAGGTTTAAAAGGTAAATAAATATAAAAATTATCGTAATTGAACGTAATAAATTATATCTTTCTACCTAAATATTTTCTCCCAAGAGGTGAAAAATAAACTTGATTTCACTTAAATACGATTACTATATTTGCTACAGTTGTTAACGATCAATCAGATTTATATTATATGTAGATTAATAAATCATATACAAAAGTATAGATCTTATAACTATCGATTGAGGCAGTACTAAGTCTGCCGGGTCAACCAGTCCATACATATATATGTACATGTACCATACGATAGTCAGACAAAAGTTACGCAGCGTGAGACGCCACCGGCCCGTCACATCTTTACCAAGCTACTCTTCACAAACCGAAACACAGTACTCGTTCCTCTACTAAAACCCAAACACTTCTATCCGTCAGTACATAACAAAATCTCTAAAACGTTCCGGGTGAGCGTACAAGAGAGATTTATTATATGCGGGCGGGCGACGTCATCTCGACGAAGCCACTTTCACTCGGACGGTGCATAATGGCCGTCGGTGGCGGACGACAGTGAAACTGCTGAAACCGCAGTTTAATTCGACTAATAACGACTTTCGGGCGAGCTACTTGTAGGACCACGCTTTCTAATTGTTATGGCAAAGTTGGGAAAATCCAATAACTTAAATAGACTTCAATGTTGATGTATTTGAAATGCGAAAAGTTCCGTTTTATAGTCCAAACGATGGAGAAGGAAGTCAATTCAGAGCGTAGTTCAGTAAGTTTTTCGTTAAACATCAAGTAAAAAAAAATTCAAGTTTTGGATATGTTATATAAATTTCTTTGCACTATTTTTTACATTCAACGAACTAACTCATGTCCTAAACGTAGAAACAGACTCCTATCCGTATCCTAATCATCATTAAATACTTAAAAACTGCATCATATTCTGTGTTAGGTTCATGTTAAGGTCATCACAAACACTAGAAATCAAAAACTTCGCACACAACATGCCTTGAGAGTTGGTTAAAATTAATTACATAGTGTTAGACACAAAAACAAGCCAGTCTTGGACCAAAGGGTAAACCCTATAGCAATTCTGCATTGCTAATAAAAGGTCAGAGTGACCCTAGATATCTAACAAGTGAGGTAATACTATCACGGATCTAGGCAAGTCTAGACGACGTAGGAATGCTAAAACACAACTGTGAATAGTAACACAGTATTTCGATAACTAAAGTTGATTTTCATTCAAAATTGTTTATTATATATGAATAGAGAGTTTATAAGATAACTCGTACTGTAAATAGTTTTGATTGACGGACAAATTTTTACCAGTAGTTTTTGTTACATAATAATACAGCATGATAACTTACAATAGGTATGTCATTTTTATATCTTTGAACTTTAATGACTAGTATAAGACTTGGCTAAATCAATGCTAATGTTACAACAACAGGGTATGAAAATGATGTATACTTTGTTACACTATCGTAAAAATTAACAGAGTAAAGGAGGAATACTATAATGTAATATTCCTCTTGCAATCTCTCCCTTATATCGCGATGATAATAAACATGAGAAACGACCCTTGGTCTAGTCAACTATTGTAATTATATAGCCAGTACAAGACGTTTACTTCCAAGCCTACAAAATCAGTCTCCATAGCAACACAGCCCGTAAACCACCACAGTAGTCTGCAAACACTACGCACCTGTAAACGCCTGTCGTTGTCCCTTGCCCTCTGCTCGGCCTGTCGAAGCAAATTCACAAGTGAGAGACATCAGCCCGTACAAAGAACCCTTGGACCCAATGGTTTAGTGAAAACTATGCTTTGGATTTTGGGCAGGGTGAAACGGGACATGCAAAACAGTTTGTCTAGAAGGATGAAATTTTCTATGCAAGAGTGCATGCAATGTCTCTACTTCCATTAAACTAGATAATTTACAAGTGAAAACTAGTGTATTACAGAAAACGATGCTTGAGTAATTAAAGTATATTCAAATTTTAAAACATTATCAGTTATGCTAATAAAAAAAACTAAACATGAATATATTGCGTTATCGTTTCTAAATCTAATCCACCACCTTAAAACCCTTATATTGCCATCACCATCTAATAAGTGATTGTTTTATAGGACCGCTGTAATAATAACTTACTAGTTTTTGAATAACTCGAAACCTTCACAATTCAGACTTAACAGTTAACATCAAGGTTTACAAAGGACAGACTGCCATAAAAATTACTGTACGCTTGGTAATATCATGTCCTTTCAACTTTTCACCTGTTGAATTTGAACAATGTAACCACAGCAGCCGAGTTGCGTATTAGTCTAGCGTTTTATTTATATGATGAATTGTCACCAAGATGTCAATCATCCAGTGACAATATCGCAACAATGGCCTCGTTTCCATGGGTTACAATGTTCAGATCAATCTTTTCTTTGGCTCACAAGTTGAAATAAATAGACTCATACATTCGACGATATGGCGCTATTAATAAAGTAACATTAACCACCAATTTGAACCGTTAACATTTTCCAACCAAATAATTCAACCGTTATCCTATTCACATGTACCGTACCACCGACATTACATCATTAGTAGACACATTACATGTCGTCACACAATATAAATGGCTTCGCACGACACGTGACGTCGCACCACCCGTGACGTCACAAGACACGTGACACCACCCGTGACGTCACAACACAACGACCACCGTCCAAACCATCTCACCTGCAACCGCCTGTCGTCGTCCCTTGCCCTCTGCTCGGCCTGCCGGCGCCTCCTCTCCTCGTCGCGCCTCTCCCTTTGGGCCTGAGCGGCGGCCGCGTGGGCGCGCAGCTCGTCTAGCCTCTTGCGTTGCTCGGCCTCGCGCCTCTCCCGGGCCAGCCTCGATCGGTCCAGGGCCTCTGACGACACTGCAATGACAGGACACGGTTAAGCAATAATCATCATCAGCCTGTGATAGTCCACTGCTGGACATAGGTCTCCATTAATACACCCCTATCAATTAAGGGATCTTGGACCGTATCCCACCACGCTGGTCCAATGCGGGTTGGTGGGTGGACCCGACTAAACATGGATCATCCTTCAGTGTCGGTATTCTTTGTACCCCCATACTGGCTTCGCCTAATAAGTTTTGAATAGATATTGTTCGGAAAATTGAATGATTAACATAAGAGATTTAGACGGATGTTAACCTTTTTAGTCCTGTGAATTGTTTTCATTTTTTTTATTCGCATACGAAAGTAGACGAGCCTGTGGACCACCTGATGGTAAGTGATCACCAACAACCATTGACAGCGGCAATACCAGAAGTATCACTGACGAGCTGTCTTCCGTGAGGCATAAGATGTTACGTTACCGAGACGTAACATACTAGTGCTTTTGCACTACCGCTTTGTGGCAGAAAAAGGCACCGCGGTGGTACCGCCCCAGACGACCCCCATTAAAAAGAGGACCTACCACCTCGACAAAATGTAATTCTATTGTAATCCACTTCCTTGCTCTATCTATTCTTTACTTTACTTATGTTTTAAGTGCAAGTAGAAAAAAACGACCCCGTTTTTCTCTTCAAGTAAAACAGTTCTCCTTATATCAAAATTACGCTTGTCTTGGTAGATAGGGGAGTAATAAACTAAATCAGTATGTATATCGACGGTATCCGATGCCTCAGTAATGCAGTTACAATATTATTCATATTAAATGTATACTAAAAATACATCTAAAGGTCTACAACGCTCCATCCAATATTGAACAAAAACACTTAACCATCATCATCGTCTATTGTTCGGTAAACGTAAAGAATAACACCAGAATCCCTCCAAGTTGTTTACATCGAAACGTATACGTAATACGGCTTACGTAAACTTCCAAGACGTTCGAAACTTTTACGATATAGCCGTGAATTAAAATAGACTACGAAACTAGTGTACAGTGTACGTCGGTGTGCTTCTACCCAGCACTTATTGTCGACTACAATCATGATTGGGAATGCCCTTTGAGTTGGTCACCCATCAGTTTGAACGGTATGAGCCGTTGATGACGTATTAGTTGATAGCAGATACATAAAAAATGTTTTAAATTAAAAATTATGTTAGTGTGCGTGTTAAAATTTATTTTATTGAAATACATTGCTCTTATTTAAATACTTAAACTTATAGCCATTAAAAGAAACAAGCCAGTATTTAATCTAGTTTAACCTACATTTTTTATTATGTTCCCAGACAGACGAGCAGTCGGCCACCTGATGGAACGTGGTCACCCCGCCTATTGAAATTGGCAATACCAGTGGTATCAATACGCTAGACATAGGCATGTTGGGTCTCATTTACCCAGTAAATACACCGGCAACTGTGCCCTACAAACCGAACGAAGTCGAATACGGTACCACCGCTGTGCTGTGTTAAGGAGACTACTACTACCTACAAAAGGAAGGATGTTAAATAGATTATCAAAAACCATTCCTAACATCTTTCGTTACAACAGTTTGTTTGACCGTTTGTTGAACCGTGGGTGTTGAGATATTTTTGGCGATATGCAAACGAGTTGCAATATGAAACATGAACACTTAAATAACTTTAACGAGTCAAAAAATAAACTAAATAATACGAACAAAAAGGACCGGTTTTACATAAGAATTTTTAACAATAAATAGAATTTACATTTGATCGAAGAAGTCTTTAAAATGTCATCAGAAGAATTCAAATTATTATATACGTTCATTATAAGGATCGCCATCGATAATGAACAAATAAAACGTTTCCAAGTACTTAATGTCGTTGCCGCTTACAAATAGAACATTATATTTGGCTTGAGATGATGATAATGACTCAGCAGAAGGTACTGCCAACCCAACTGATGTATCATTAATCATTCCTAAGGATATGAAGTCAGAAGTCACGATGATAGCGTCGCAGGCACAGCCACAAAAGTGTATTAAGTAATGCTACTGTGATGTAGTACTATTATGATGTTAAACAATTAATAAAGACCATAAACGGCCGAACTCACTTGAAATCGGTATTGGTGCCGACTAGTTTCGGACGGATAACTGCCTCCGTAGCCTAGTGGTATAGGCCTGTGCCTTAGAAACTGGAGGTCGTGGGTTCGAATGCTGCGGGGACTCAACAAATTTTCATTGTTCTTTCCTAGTTGTGTTGGTTAGGGCAATTTGGGCCTATCACCCAATTGCCTGAAAAGTAAGATGATCCATGCGTCGGATGGGCATGTAAAAAGTCGGTCCACCCACCAACCCGCATTGGACCAGCGTGGTGGGTCGGTCCAAAATCCCCTAATGGATGGAGGTGTATTAGGGGAGGCCTATGTCTAGCAGTGGACTATCACAGGCTGATGATGAAGTTTCGGACCTATCGGAGGTCCTTCAGTAGGACTAGTGGGATACCTTCACATTATTTCGAAGTTTCACAAAAATGTGGCTTATTCTGAACCGCTTTAACTTAAACGAATATAAAAGTTCATCGACAATAAAGTGTTATAAAGCTCAAATTGTAGAATTTAAAAAGGAAGAGTGATCTTTCTTAAAACGTTTGTTTGTAACGACTTTATATATTATTAGGTGTAGTAGAATACAGTTGGGCCAAATTACACTCAAAAAAGTGTAGGCAAAGTAAATCACCACCATCCGCATTGGACCAGCGTGGTGTGATACGATCCGAAACCCCCTAATGGAGAAGGCGTGCATTAGAGAAGGCCTATGTCCAGCATTGGACTTACACAGACTGATGATGATGATGATGAAATTAAATCATAATAACGATATGGCGTCGTATATTCTTGTTGATGCATTGTCACCGAGATGCCAATCTCTGAGTGATATTCGACTAACAACAACACCATTTCTATGACGACTCTCCGTTGCTATTAGTTATTTATTTCATCATCATCATCATCAGCCTGTAATAGTCCGCTGCTGGACAACCTCTATACACCTATCCATTAGAGGGTTTTGACGTTCACCACGCTGGTCCAATCGTTGGTCAGGATGGACCGACTTTTTACATGCCCGTAGAGTTATTTATTTACATCTGCGTTTTTAAAATAAACTATACACAGCTAACTTTAACATCGTTAGGTGAACATAATCATCAATTTCACAGTCAAAAACGTTAATTATTTATAACTGAATAACGATGTGTACAATTATTTCCGTCACAAACAATATTTGACACGTCAAACACGAAGTGAAATCATCCAGACACACAGACAGACAACAAAACTGTCCGCACGTGTGACGATACGACAATAAAAGCGTTTAACAACGTCTCGACTCTACAAACTGCGTAATACAAATTTGCAAATCATTCGGACGAGTGCCAATTTTATGATAGCAGTCTATATATATTTTTTTTTATGGCATACGCAGGCAGACGAGCAGTCGGGCCACCTGATGGGAAGTGGTCACCTACACCCATAGACGTTGACAATACCAGTGGTATCGCCGACGCGCTGCCTACCGTGAGACATAGGGTGTTAAGTCTTGTTTACCCAGTAAATACGCTGGCTACGGTGCCCTTCAAACCGGAACGCAGTAATGTTTTCACACTACTGCTTCGCGGCAGAAATAGGCACCGAGGTGGTACCCACCCAGACGGTCTCCTGTAAACAGGGGACCTACCACCGGTGAAATATAGAATTATAATACTGAAGAAATTGTGAGAAATTAATCCTGATAATGAAAATAGCAGATTCTTAGCCAAACAGAGGTCTAGGTTTAGCCGCAAACGCATTTAATAAAATGATGTGATTATATTAAATCTATTAAAACGAGACAGAGTACCGCATTGCGCTACATATTCGGGTTAGAATCAACTTACACTGTTATAGTTACAAGTGAGATAAAAATAAAATCACATCCACCACGTTTTGCAAATGAAAAAAAAGCGGAATAATAAGACCATACGTAAGACCCTAGCAGCTGTTGTATCCTTTTACGATCGCGGACCATCTGTCAGACTTTGTACTGTAAACGCTGGCGTACTATCCCGTCTCCAAGACAATTTAAAGCAAAAAAATGTACCTGCTCCTTTGTTTCAATGTTGTTCGCTTTACTTTACAAACGAAATTGTTCATCATTGTCCTCTGAAAGAAATCCGTCTATGTTTTGTGCGAGGTTTAAGAGCGAAATAATACCAAACGACAATGAGAAGGTAATTTCTGACAATTTAATTGTCATTCCTTTTTATGCTTACGTTCCCTAGGAAAAAAAATGTATTATTTGGCTGTTTATGCTTTTGCATTATAAATCATATTAATGAATGAGCTGTATTTTAAAAGACAAACACATAGTTTTTGGAAACCCTTTTTGGGATCTTTCTCATACTCTGTTACCTTATTAATTATTATATGAAATTATTTAATATATATATAGAACTTTTTTAATTATTATATGATGGTGATGCCCCTATTCTCTATTATTGCAAAAAAGCTAAATTAATGACACTTTGATTCATCAATAAAACAAAACACAAAAATTGCAAGCTGACAAGACAATTATAGTTTAGCAAAACAGATTTAAGATTAAAGACACCAATGTATACCTTAGTAATTATACAACTTTGTACGTACGGCTATTATTACTCAGTAATTAACATCATGCTGATCAAATCCACTAATTTACGGATTTTTCGCGTTACTTAAATATATTTATTCCCGACGTTTCAGATTCTTTTCAGCATCCATGATCACGGGCAGACTAAGTTGGTAAATGTCTGTATGAGATACAGATTTGATATGTATAATAATCGCGTAAATAAAAGAAATAATCATCATGCTGATCGCTAAATGTTTGACGTCACTTCCTTTTCATATATTCATCACGAATATAAATTTACCCAGACATTAACCACTTTTGAAAAGTATTATTTTTATAGCTACGCAGGCAGACAAGCAGTCGGACCACCTGATCAAAAGTGGTCACTGACGCCCAAAGACATTGGCAATACCAATGTGGTATCACCAACACGCTGCCTACCGTGAGACATATGATGTTAAGTCTCCATTACTCAGTAAATACGCTGGCTGCTGTTCCCTATAAATCGAAACACAGAAATGTTTTTAAACTACTGCTTTGCGGCAGAAATAGGCACCAATAAGTAATATGTTTTTTCCAAAGAACAGCCAAAATGTACTGATTAATACCATATAGGGCATAAAACAACATATAATGCACTCAAGCATTCCGTTAAACATTACTGCACTCTCTCGTTGGGTGGCCGTGCAAGTGACAATCGCATCACAGCGCTCCAAATAATAACCGGCGCCTCGGTGAAAGTGAATCGAGTGTGATGTGACCGCTTCCACTTTTAGTGCAGTTTCCTTTATTAATGGTACTTCTTGTTAAAAGACCTCTGTGGCCTAGTGGTATTGGCTCTTAAGCCTCCGGAGGTCGTGGGATTGAATCCCACGGTGAAACAACTTTGTGTAATTGTTGTTTTCTGGTTGTTAAGGACAATTTGGGCCGATCACCCAATTGTCAGAAAAGCAAGATGACTAGTTACTAGTATCTAGTTGGTCACGTTGGTTATAGTAATATCGTCAACTGTCCGTATTATCTTTTTCTGACATAAACATAAACTTTGCAATAACATGTCTCTAATCACTTTTACATATCTTTATTAATGCGCATTTGTTGAACAGTTGTTTTATTAATTATAGTTTATCCTACAAGTTCACTCATTCGTTTGGACGTTAACCTTTACGGTGGCGTTAGATAAAACTAAACAATTCACTTTTCATATTGTCTAAGTGGCGGCTGAAAGCGTTTAACCGATACCACGACCCACGACTTTGTTGATGGACCCGTCTATAATGGGAACGGTAAAAATATCTATGCAACGAACGTTAAAGGTGAAGGACCACTGAAATATTCTATAACTTTATGGTCAACTATTTAGCCAGTTCTGCGAATTGAGCAAATTAAACAAAAAAATGGATCAATTTTATTTCTTTTAATTACGCGATTATTATACACTATTATCCAGTACACCAGTCCGCCCGTAATCATGGTTGCAGAAAAGAAACTGAAACGTCGGAAATATATAAAACTAACGCGAAAAATTCGTAAAATAGTATCAATGGATCAAATTGAAACAACATTGAGTAAGGGTTTTGTAAAGTGAAATATATACTAAATAAGTAAATAATAATATTGTAAAATCACAAATATGAATATGTTAATGGGAAATGGACGTTAAATGCTAATTTAATCAAAATAAAGCACTTCGCTCAAAAAATAGCAGTACCCATTCTCAATGGACACAAATAAATTCATGAAATGCGCTTTGAATAACAACAAATTTGTATTAAGTATGATAAAAGGTTTGCACATAATGTTGACTAATATGTAAAAACTATATTTAAAATTTAATAGGAAAAATATTGAATATTACTCATATAATGTTTATCTTTTTATAAGGTATATTCATATAAAACATTATTCTACTCTGTTAAAACGACCGTACAGTAACAATTATCATTACAAGAAACTGCTTACTCCAAAAAACGTTAAATGCGATTTCATTATCTTAAATGATGATGATGAAAACTAAACGCTCTGAGTATGAAACAGATGATAAATGTAAGGCATTCATAAGACAGAGAAGTTCGTTATCTGCTATGATCGTAAAGGTGCCCTTGTGAATTTAAAGGAAACGATGATCTTCAGAGCAAAATTTTTGTAAACTGATTTCGAACGTGTACTTAACGAAGTTATTCGAAAGCTACTAGATATATGTTCAGAATCAAAGTTTAAACGCCAGAGCTGAAATAAATCAGATATTTTATCAAATAACTGCGTGTTTCGGTGCCATTAAAGGTTGACGTGAGAATGAATTTAATATATTCGAATAAACAGTACAAGTAACACTTTACAACGAATAGCGTACAACAGTATTTTGGCGTTAATATTAACGCTTCTTGAGTAAAAGTAAGAAACCATCTTTATCTTTATTTAAAAAAACTGACAGGCAAGTGAAACTAAAAAATTGTGTACAAAAAGTCACGATGTGACCCTAGAAGGCAAGATGGATCAATCCACCTCAAAGCCATATTAAAATTATTTCAACTTTGATAGTTATCACACCCAACGTTGATCTAACATTTATTGTCTCGATTCAATAGACCATCAAGAAAGATTCAATCGCATAGACCAATCAATATCATCCAAATCCACCTTGCGAATGCCCTCAACTGTTCCGACCGCCTTCGGCAAACAAAACCGCCGATTACCGTACTCGTTCAACCATTGCAAAGGCCAATGCAACAAGAACCGAACTGATGATTAAAATAGATATCTAACAGATACTCGGTTTATTTGTGATCAGATAGATATTTAAATTACAGTAAATTATGTGAAGGTTTTCAAGATCTATGTGAATTTTATAAAGGGAATTCCCGTAAACTGATAATGCACTTAATGTACAAACACAAAGCAATATTGTGATCTATTTAATAGTTTTATTATTACTAAATGACAATTGAGATGTCTAGGAGACTTAGGGTATATTACCAATATTATTCTAAGAATAGTCCATCTCAGCGTAAACGACGCCAATAGCCTACTTGAGCACCTGCTAAGACCGCAATTTTTCGTCTAAATTTTGCATCAAAACTATTTAGGCAGTTAGGTACTGATTAGTATTAGGCGGCTTACGATATTTTTTACATTGTTTTGTACATAAACACTTAGTATACTGGTCTAGCACGACCAATACCGCAGTTAATAATAAGCGACTACATTAATGAAGTCATAATCCGAACTAAAGTTGTTTGTTAAAACATTGACACAGATACAAAGAGAGGATTTTTAACAGCTGACAATAACAATAAAAATAAAAATCACGTTACAACAACGCTTCTCAAATACACATCGACTAATCACGCCACCAGTTCACAACCTCAGTACGTGTCAAAGCGTGCTCACTTTTCACAGGTCATTCCCTTACTATATAGGAGCATAAATATTTAACCAAACAGGGCACAACTTGCCCTCCACATTTGACCCAATTGTAAAGCGCCACCGCAACCCCACCTTGGAAATATCAATCGATGAACTACAAAGACATTTCGTGTACAAACATGTACAGTATGTTTAAATTGTCGGCAAACGAAAATTGAACCGAAACATGCATACATACTGCATAAGATATTTAATGACAAATCAAACAATGAAGAACGGATATGACATTCTCAGACTTCTTATTGCGTTTATCTCGTTTTGTTAATCATAATATGCTCTTTGATACGACAACATTTCGTAACCGTAGGATACATAGGACGGTATTGCGGCGAACCACTAAAACCGCTAGTACAACGTATAAAAACAGCAACCATTCAAGGTATGAAACACGCATAAAATAAAAAGCTCTTGGAATATACGTACATAACATGATAAAAATGATAAAACCAGCTGAACTTCAAACATAGGTATAATGTTATAAATGATAATATAACCCACAGGCTTTTGACGCGTACTTGCACATAATGCATATTGCATTTAGGACAATATCTTTTAAACTTTTCCGGCAACAAACTGAGAGTTAGCCGAACGCGCGTAAAAGCATGTAAAGTATGTTACATAAAACAATTCTGCACTGCGGAAGCATTCGTGAATACATTGTTACATAAACAACCGTGTAAACTACCAACATACAACATACAGTATGTTAAACATACGAAAACGAACCCGCAAACTTTGCTAAAGGCGCGTGCGGAATGCCGCCGACGTTGCGTATTTGCATCCGAATGGTCCACAACCGGTTGCGCGGAATATCTCGCGCGATTTTTTTCGAATCACCCGAGAATTATGTCGTTTCAATAAGTTTCCTCAGAATTAAAGAGACCTCAATGAGGCCCGTAATGGCGGCAATTGCTCGTCGTGTCGACAGTGAAAGTTTATGTGCAGTCGGTAAAAACGCTAAAGTGTTATCCCAGTTTAATCGCCTTCTGAATAGCCCTACCGACGGAATGAGAAGATATATTGTATTGTGGCAAGTTTATTAGCGCTGGGATAGCACGTGGACACTAATGTTTGTTAAGTTAAACATACATTGAGTAGAGGGTAATGTTATTAAAAAAAAGCCGATTTATTATTGTTGGTTGTCTGAAAACGCTTTTAATAGGAAATACTTACTAATTTTATAATGACAATTATGGGTTTATGGAACATATAATCTATTTACAATACAATTTACATATTAGAGGCCAAACGATAATAATGTTTTTAACAAACGTGGGACATATTATTTTATTCGATGCAGCTGATAATCGCTACATAAAGCAAAGTCACTTTGACTGTCTTTATATCCCTATGCATGCTTAAATCTTTTTAACTACGCAACGGATTTCGATACGGTTTTCTTTATTAGATACGAGTGATTGAAGAGGAAAGTTTATATGAATAACACATGCTTAATATTGAAGGTATATTTTCTATCAGCATAGCTCCCGTGCAAAGCAGGGGCGGGTCGCTAGTAACATGTAATTAGACAGACCGTCAGAAAATATTTTGTCTCTTAATCCCGTAATTACACCAAATTAATTAGAATGACTATACGAAAACTTTTTCGTAAACAACGAACGGGGAAAGTTCACATACCACCGCTACAAACCTACTTACTGATATCAGTGCGATATCATCTATCCCACATTAAAGCAATAGTGAAAAGATATAAGCGAAATAAATTTCTAAACGCAGAACAAGAAGCACGTAAAAGCTAAACAAAACTTTATTATGCATTGTTCGGACATATGAAACAAAAGGTATATTAAAGTAACATTTTACTAATTCGATTCTAAATTGTAGCTCAATAAAGTGTGTCTTTACGTACTGGTTGATTTATGTTGATCTAATGAACATTTATAAAGAATCTTATGTTAATAACACGATTCGCTACATGTGAATATATGTCTACTGTAGAATTTTCTGTAGTAGATATATATATAGCCTTCGTAGCTTAGTAGTAAGCGCGTGTGCTTTTGTAACCGGAGGTCGTGGGTTTGAATGCGGGCACTCAACAAATTTTCATTGTTGTTTCCTAGTTGGTTAGGGCAATTTGGGCCGATCATCCAATTGTCTGAAAAGTAAGATGATACATGCGTCGGATGGGCATGTAAAAAGTCGGTCCACCCACCAATCCGCATTGGACCAGCGTGGTTGGATACGGTCCAAAAACCCCCTAATGACGCAGGGGAGGCCTATGACCAGCCGTGGACTTACACAGGCTGATAATGATGATGTTGACAGGATTCCCTTAATATAATTAAAGGTATTATGGCTGATTTAAAAAAAATACTGCAAAATTAGCAAACGAACTGAGACATAGTACAAATATATGAAAATTAAGGGGCTGTACTATGCACGCGCTTAGTGCTGGTAGTTAATTATTCTATAAATATGATAAAAACAAAAACCTTTAAGTGTAATTGAAAGCATTTCCATACTATAACAATTAGGTTGTATGTTTGGGCAACTATGATTATATATTGTATACTTTATGTAACGACACTGAAGGGACTGTAGGACGTAGACTTAAATTTTATCCCGTTATAGTTATCGTTAAACAAAGAAAAAAGATGGCACGATAAGGGAATCAAAATCAAGTCATCATCATCATCATATCAGATGAGTCGTCGTCCACTGCTGGACATAGGCCGCCCCTAACGCACACCTTCTCCATCAGGGGGTTTTGGACCGTATACCAAAACGCTGATCATATGCGGGTTGGTTGTGAATCCTAAGTGAAGGTTGCAGGGCCTAAGTCAAGTGATTTCGACGATTTAGGGAGTTTAGTAAATTAAAAAACGTTACATGGAGTTTACATTGCATTTACCAAAGCAAATACTTAAAAAAAAAAAAAAACAAAAAAATATGACACCAATCCAACCAAGTTGGTCCGCTTACAAACATTCCAAATCCTATTTAAGTTCGCTTTGGACACTCATCATCATTATCATCATCATCAGCCTGTGTCAGTCTAGTGCTGGACATACACCTCCCCGTAAATGCCAACACTTCCGATCTTCGGCTATTCTCATCCAGCCCACACCGGCTACTATGCTAACGTTGTAAATATATGCTGGTTAATTTATTTAAAGCTAAAGAATATAATATCATTTATACGCGTTTCTTAGATTGCATTACTTCTTTATAGATAATACGTTTACATTGGCATGTCTTAGTGAGCAAACGTCATAGCGGCGTATTGTAAAACATGAAGATTTATGACGTCACCAACAATTGCATTGGAATTAACAAGTTTGACGTCATGGTGAATGTCAGCTAACTATTCTAGTAATTTTATAACCACCTTATTCCCGCAAGGTTTTTAAATACCAAATGATGCATAGTGCTTACATTTTTGATTAGTTGGAAAGCGTTTTATAAAGGTTTACGAACAATTGGTAATTTTAAGCAACACAAGGAGCAGATCGTTAACTCAATGGAAATCGATGCCGTCCCCTTTGGAAAGGCAGCATACGGAGCCCAAGTCATCGGTTGTTACCTCTCGTTTACGCTGTAATTACGCTGCCTACGGTACTCTTCAAACCGGAACATAGTAGTGTTTTCACACTACTGCTTTGAACCAGAAATATCGCGGTAATACTTGCCTAGTCGGTCTCTTTAAAAAAGCGAACCTACCAACTTATCTTTTCTTTACATATTATCTGGTTTCAGTCTGCTTAATTAATTCAACAACAGTTTTAAAGTATGTATGTATACACATGCATTGTAGCAATGTATGTAGAAAAATCATGATATATGCTATCTCAAAAACCAGATATATAAATCTTATTCTATTATAGCATCATTAAAGGACATCGCTAGTTCTGGTTCGCAAAAAGGTGTATAAAGAAAATGATTACGTTCCCTTATAAAACAAGTTATATTGCGAGGTATTAGCTGGTTGTACCTCAACTTAAATTTGTAAAGGTGTCCCTAATTCGTCTCAGGTTCTCTTAACAGCATGATACTTCAGACTATTAATTGCCGCACTCACGAATACCGAATATTGGCGCCTGGAAACGGCTCGTCTATTGAATTGGATCAAGGTCGATTTCACTGATTTCGATCAGCTTTTACCCGCGCTTTTTGCGCACGTGTTTCTTTTGAACGTGAAGCAAATAGTTGGAAGCAAAATGTTTTCATAATAAATGTTTCTTGTGATGAATTAAACTGTACTTTCTTTATTCTTTAAAATACGAAGTATTATTTACTGAAGAAGCTTTTGTTATTTATAAGATTTCAAATTCAAATCTTAAATAAAATACAATTATTTATAAAAGCGAGCATGCAATGAGATAATAATACAGTTAGTAAATTCTGGGTGGATGTGGTGAAAACTGTAAAAACATTACATAATAAAACGGCATGTGGCACGACACATAAAGCATATTAGCTTTTAAATTCATTGTCAATATTTTACTAATAACAATATACAACAATAGAAGTTGCGTGAATCAACCGTCAATCATTTATTAGTCACATTTCAACTCACAACTGAATAATGACGATGATCCAAATAAGACATGAATTAATTATTATGCAACAGCGTCAACACAAACAATTATTACAGAAAACAACTACGCTTCGCCAACGCTAGTTGTCGATCACCAAAAAAACTCAGTATAACGTTCAAAACCATCTCATTTGATTGTTATAAACATTCCATATTTCACTAAGCTCAGGTCTCATCAATCATCATCAAAGACATCACTAACAATCTATAACATCCTCATACAATCGATTAAAATCAACTGCCACCAGCAACTTCTTCACCCGGGCAA
Source organism: Lamproptera curius (assembly GCA_029286875.1). Classification (NCBI taxonomy): domain Eukaryota; kingdom Metazoa; phylum Arthropoda; class Insecta; order Lepidoptera; family Papilionidae; genus Lamproptera; species Lamproptera curius. The sequence goes on along the minus strand of JAGSMT010000177.1, from coordinate 336,026 downwards.
TTGACACATTAATATCCATAAACGGGTCAGTTTCAGGGATGCAACACACACGATCATATGTCAGCGTATCAGTCCGACTGGTTTATAAGCCAATTAGCAGCGCGGCACCAATAACTTAATTTAACAAGACAAGATAACACCGCCGGAGAACTAGCTCGGGTGTACGCTTCAATTTATCGCCGCCTTTGAGGGCACTAAAATACATTAGTACACGCATTTCTAACTAGTCTTTCAGTGTAGAAACTAATTGCTATTACTGATGTTTGTCGCGTTTAGGCGTTAGAATTAAAATCGGTAAAGTAAAAAGCTGTCGTCTTATTTACTCTCTACTAAAAATTTTGAAATCGTTTGATAACGATTTCAAAATTTTAACCACGTATAAAACAAACAATTACGCCGCTAATCTTGAAAAGCTTCTTTTAAATTGAATAGTATAGCCCAAGCCACTAGCGTGTTTGTTATCTTGTCGCCATCGAACAATCCAATTTCCGAGCGAACAATTAAGCTTTAGCGCTATGGAGGTAAGAACAATTAAAACATTCAATCATTATTAGTTAAATATAACATAGGACTATTTATTATGAATGTGATGGAATTCATTTAATGTATTATTAGTTCGAAAGCGTAATTATAATTCATTGAAAAGTATAGTGTATTTTTACATCGCTTTACATCTTTACATCACCTCTAAAGCCTTTGCCCTCTGCAAACTAGAGGTAGAGCGTTCGAATGCTGCGAGGAACAAATCCATCCAACCAATGCAGTTCACCTCGTGCGTTATGGAGGTCAGATCCCAGTTTTTAACTCAAACGGGCAAGCATATCAAAACAATAAAAACTTAATGCAATTAAATCCAGCATCAAATTTTGGAAAATGTCTAAATGGATGATCGTTTAATATTTATAGAATGTCTTATTAATTTAAGTATCAAGGCAAAATATTGTCATCCTGTTAACTTTAAAATAGGTTGTATTTAAGAGTTTATTGTGCGTATTAGCCTTACTGAATTGAACAACAGACCAAAGTTTCATACTTCCTTATATTGAGAAGAAACTTATGACTACAATACTTTAATAACCATATCGTTTAAATCGTAATTTATTAAAAAAATATATTTTAGTCTGAAAATACAAATATATAAGTATATAGTAGTACATACGCGACAATTTATTCTCTTGAACTAGAATTAGGTCAGGGGTAGGATCTTAAGATGTTCTACTTGACGTCTAAAGTCGAGTAGTTTAGTCACGGACCTTTACTGACCACAGCGATGGCCACACGTGGGCATTAACAAATGCCAAACGCCCAACATCCGTAGGATTTAAGGTTAGATTCCAAACCCGTGTCGCCTACACCTAAACAGCTAGCAAGTCTCGAAACGACCCAGCGTTTAAACATTACAAAGGACTAACGACTTTACTGAATTAAGAATAGAGTCGATAACTGTAACCGAGCAAAAAGGTTGATTGAACCGGGCAAGGTCGTTTCCTAACGAGACAGTCGAATCCATGATATTTTATTAGCGCAGTCGATGTGCCGAGTATTGCTGTTGGGTTATAATGATAGCCATTCTGGAGGAAGCTGTTCTAGGCATCGATTGGTGGCTATTATCCAATTATAAGCTTCGAGTAAAAGTATGTCGATATCATAAATAATTCAATTTAATTATTATTTCTTTATATATAGTGGATATGTTTTTATTGACCAAATAAAGACATAGATTGGCGGCAACTATAAAAGGTTCTCATAAATTCTATTTTTATGTCATTACAAGATTTCATAAAAAAAAATTGGTTCCATATCTGTCTCTCTTTCACTTAAGCAGGCAAACTGCGCACGAGTAAGAGAGACGCGTGTCTCTCACTTTCTCTTATGGTTGCTTATAGAGAGCGTTACGTGAGCGGCGCTGTGACACAATTTTCGAGAGTGCCTCCCTATCTTGAACCAATTTATAAGACAAAACAATCAGGACGTTTATATGATATACCCGTAGTTTAGCTAATTAAGATCCTAATTACATGTAAACCAAGTAACCTATGGCAACAAAGTGGTGTTGTACACATGGTATTGTTATTAGTAGACAGTTACTGCCTCCGTAGCCTGGTGGTATGGGCGTGTGCTTTAGAGACCGGAGATCGTGGGTTCGAATCCTGCGGGGACTAAATAAAATTTTATTGTTGTTTCCTAGTTGGTTACGACTATTTGGGCCGATCACCCAGTTGTCTGAAAAGTAAGATAATCCATGCGTAGGATGGGCATGTAAAAATTCGGTCCGCCCACCAACCCGCATAGAACAGCGTGGTGGGATACGATCCGAAACCCCCTAATGAGCAGTGTATTAGGGAAGGCCTATGTCCAGCAGTGGACTGACACAGGCTCATGATGATGATGATGATGAGACTGTGACTAAGCGATAGACATATCGGTGATGATTAATCATTAAGAAAGCGACCACCACTTCGATGCCGTAGACTACGTCGTTCACCTCGTTATTGAGTAAATCAATCAAACTATACAAAGATAATTTTCCAATATTCCAATATTCCTAGAAGACAGAACGCGTTCGAGATCACGGCTCCGTTTGCCACCGTGATGACCAACCGTGGATCATACGTCACTTCCTTACTTTACGTGGTCTTAAGAACGGAACACAATTGTATTCTCACACTACAAGCTGAAGGAGGCACCGCAGAGATACTTCAATAGTCGATCCTTAATAAAAATATTGACACCTACAACTGTCAAGTTTACGGGAGACCACGGAATTAATAACAGCGTACCGCATGGATACATTTATGATTCTATTCATCATCATCATCATCAGCCTGTGTTAGTCCACTGCTGGACATAGGACTCCCCTTCTGCACGCCTTCTTCATAAGGGGTTTTTTTATGATTCTATTATTTTCATTAATTGACAAATGTGCAGCTTAATAACAACGTATGTCATACTTATCGCGCTGAAAAATTGTAAAGAACATTCTTTATCCAAGATCGCGACTTTAAGAAGATAAAGAATGCTTGCGAAGATAACTATATTGAGTACGTTAAGATGATGCTAAGTACGCTCTAGAATTTGTAAAACGTTTTTCGCGCACGGTTTAATTTACTACTATCATTTAACTATAATTAAAAAACAGCCTTTTATAAGTTTGTTAATATAAATTTAACTAACTTATCTACTCTAAGCTGAAAGTCTAAATTAGTCCTAAGAGATGGCAATTTAAGTTTATATAGTTGTTCTAAACGCGCAAACAAAGCATGAACGTTATAAACGTTAAAGTCAACAGTTGTGAGAAAAATATTTTTAAACTGTCAAGTCTTCTAATGCATCTTGCATAGAAAGCGTAATAAAAAGAACTTATTATAACAAACAAGCCATTCTTCTGTATTGATTTTATATGATTTAAATTCTTCGTGATTTGTACCAATGACAGAAAGTTTTTAACTCCCTAAAACGTTCACAATTGCAGGAATCTGTATATTACATATATTATTAAAAAATTTGATTCTATTTGTAGTTAACACGTCAGTATATAAATCCGTCAAACACTAAAACGGGGCTATCTTACCGCCAAATTCTAACTGGCATACTTATCAAAAAATTCGCGTTTTGCATTGAAAATAAGCAAACAAGGTAAGGCCACAGTTGCTAGTATTATCACAATGTATGCTAAAGCCTAAAATATACCAATATCTTCACTCATTTAGCAAACATAATTAATATCCAACCTTGCAGTCGCATATTCAAGTGCTACGTACCTAACGGTAATCTAGACTTCTGAGCCGGCTGCAGCCAAAAACGGCTTCAAGGACACCGTTATCAGAACACTTATTAGTAAAACTAATATGCATTAAACTGGCCTAAGCCTGGCAGGGCTTACGTCATATCCGATTAATCAAAAGCCGGTATAATGATGTGAACAATATTAGAAATTTTACTATACTTTAAGTTATTCTATGCAAATATAAATGTGCTTTGAAAAGGGATATTGTACAAGACTACTACTATAAATATCAACATAACTGTTATGTTCAAACACTGCCGTGTTCTGATAAAAAAAAAAAACAATAAAACAATAAATACTAAGCCATCAGAATCTATCATCCGTTCTCATTGGCAGAATGTAACGCTTCAAGGACACAATCAGGGAGTTTCCTGCTAAACTCGTTATTATATTCAAACATAACTTTTTTATTAATCAATATGTCTTTTATTATTGATATTTTATTAGCATAATTCGATAGCCAAAGTTTATCTTCCGTATTTTTACTCTATTGTCGTGACAACTTCTTATAAATTGGATCTAGATAGGGAGGCACTCTAAAACTGACACAGCGCCGCTCACGTAACGCTCTTCATAAGCAACCATAAGAGAAAGTAAGAGGCACGCGTTTCTCTTTCTCGTGCGCAGTTGGCCTGCTTAAGTGAAAGAGAGACAGAGAAAAAGGGGCATGAAAACCGGCTCATGCTTTGCGTCTCTCTTACATTCGAGCGTTCTTGCCGTCGGAGTAATCAAATAGTGTCAGTACTCAAATTTACCCGTGCAAATTAATTGTCAACTGATTGTGCAGTGAAAATGTGAAGTTAGAATCTTCGTGACGTTGTCACGTATAACTTTCGCCCGTATACCGATTTTACAGGCCACCATTTTTTTTTTTATTATAACACCACTATCTGAATAATAAACTCAAGTACCGTGATTTATATTGTTATAACGTCATCCTCACTGTTAAGACGATACCGTTAACACGGCAACCACCTTATACGTCAATTAAAATAAAATGTTAATATTACTGTGCTAAGTGCTTTAATCGTAACCGTAATTTCCATGCAATTAATATTATAATTTAAGGCAAATTACCGAATGTAACGTCTCGAGTGGAACCATTCGAAAATTATAACTGACACGCTTATGGGCAGTTCAAACTTTGTTTGGGCAACGGAATTAAAAACACATTTACTCAAATACCCGTAACAAGGCTAAACAAATAATATTTAAGAATTAAATTTTGTAAAGCATCATGTCTATTTGATATGGGTTACATTGTTTACATCAATTCCGAGTACTTTGAGTAATATGTAATGAGCAACAAGTCCAATGTGACATTGAATATCTATTACCTTCCTAAAAATAAACTGGTTAGTTAAATGTAACGTAAATGTTCAGGTACATAGTCGGTTACACGGAATAAATAAAGAATGTAATATGATTTTGACTGCATAAAAAAATATAAATAAATGAAATAAATATGTATGAAAGTTAAAAATAATCCTTTTCTGTTTTATCTACTTAGTCCTAATTGATTTTCATCATCATCATCAACCTGTGTTAGCCCACTGCTGGCCATAGACCTCCTCTAATGCACACCTTCTCCATTAGGGTTTTTGACCGTATCCCACCACGCTGGTCCAATGCGGCTTGGTGGGTGGATCGACTTTTTTCATACCTATCCAACAATTGTGTGATCGGCCCAAATTGTACTAACCAACCAGAAGATAACGATAAAACAAAGATGGTTTCCTCGCGGATTCGAACCCACGACCCCTAGTTTATAAATCGAGGGCCAGTACCGCTAGGCCACGGAATTGTTTGAATATCTATTACTTCCTAAAAATAAACTGATTGGTTAAATCTAACGTAAATGTTTTAGTCCGTAGTCGGCAAGACACAATGAATAAAAAACGCCATATGATTTTGACTGTATAAGGCTGAAAATAAGCCTTTTCCATTTAAAAATATATTGTTTAGTCGGCATAAGCTTAGCGATATGTGAATCAAGATTACAAATCTTATTCAAGCATAGTATAACGAATAGACTCAGGAATAGCGTTAAGGAAATATAAACAAATGTTATTGTGTGGTCGAAGTTATTGCGGCAGTAGATAACTGCTATCATCATTGATAGGATATCAAATTTGTTACGTAAAACGGACCAAAATGGCCTAATACATAATACCCTATCTTGCAAAGCAATACTTCAAACAAGTGGACTTTGAATGTATCAAATATCACAACAACTGTTTGAAAATGCTATTACATAGATTCCCTATATATATTTTATTTGTATAACAAAAAATCAATATAAATAAATTAAACTGGTGTCTGTTTGTAACGTTAAAATAACCCTTTAGATAGAAGTACAATGTAATATGTAACCGGTACATATAACTAAACAACAACGTTGTCTATCTTTCTATATTTGGTTCCGGCTTATCTCTCGAATGGCTGGTCTGATTTTGACAGGATTTTTACTGGACGATAGCTGACATAACTAGGGGTAACTGTGGATCTGAACTGGCTAAAAATTTTTTAAGCTACCACGCGGGCGAAAACAAGAGCTACGGCTAGTTATTGAATAGGTTCAGTTTGCGCATAGTTTAAAATGTTATTAAATATTTATTACTAAACAATAAATTGAATGTTTGTAAACAAATCATTGTATTGTCACATATGAATCCATTGATGAATACATTATTCATCCCATTGTTTTCGTTAGTTAGCGTATCTATTACATTATAAAGGCTCGAGATCATCAAAACGTTTTACTTTTTACACTAACATATCTTTTACTATTACTAATAATTACATTCTTTAAAGAAGAACGTATCATGCACACAGGCAAGACATCAAACCGAAGCTTTACATTTCAATTCTTAATTTAAGTACGTAAACCTGAGCAAACAAAATAAATATAATTAACCAGAGTATAATTCATGTAAACAGTGTAACCCATAACAACAATATGGTACACGCAGCACACACTAGCGTTCCAATTAACGATTTGACATCAAAATTCCGATCACTGAGCGCCAATCAAAGAACGCCAACTCGTTGCTATATGTTACTGTTTATATAAATTCTAACTTCTCTTTGGCTTGGGTAATGATATTCATTAAGGAAGATACTCGGCTTCAAACCAACATTATTCTAAAAACAATAAAACGTGTCATGATGGTCAAAGTAAATGGTAAAAGATATTCTAATGGTGAACACGGATGAAAATAGATCGAAATTAGATCATCGGCAATGATGCATCAGTAAAATGCTGTCTTTACGACTGAGTCAAAATGACTGTTATGGTAAATCGAGTATTAAGACGCCTTTATTGGACAAGAATCACTTTTAATATTGGCCTTATAAATTATACCAGTGATAGCCAAAGTGCTTTTCGCAAAAACTAAGTTTAACAACAGTAATTATTAAATAAAACTATTACGAACTGCCTCGTCCTAGTGGGTTCGAATCCTGCGGGGACTCAACAAATTTTGAATGTTGCTTCCTAGTTGGTTAGGTCAATTTGGGCCGATCGCCCAATTGTCTGAAAGGTAAGATTATGCATGCGTCGGATGGCATTTAAAAAGTCGGTCCACCCACCAACCCGCATTGGACCAGCGTGGTGGGATACGGTCCAAAGATTCCCTGTGGCGAAGGCGGTGCATTAGGGGAAGCCTATGTCCAGCAGGGGACTAACACGGGCTGATGATGATGATGATTACGAATATTATATTGAAATAAACAAACCAATAATACGTGATAAGTAACACATTACATCAAAGAACATTACCTACTAGTTCTAATGACACAATATTGATATTTAGCAAAAATTTAACTCGGAAATGCTAAGCTAAGCTAAAGCTACAATGAACTTTAATCAGATTATATATATCTCAAAAAAAACGTAAGTCTAACATAAACTACAGTATTGAGTTGAAATCATCTTATATTGGGTTTCAAAAAGCAACATTTTAGTATTGCTACCTAATCTAAATCAACAACGCTTTAGCCAATATCCATGTCAGAAACTAGCGACTAAAACCAGCATAAAACACTTAAAATTATCAGAAAAGACCAGCAACATCCGACCAGCCGCAAAGGCCAAACCCACGCGTGCACCTTTAAGACTTCTCGGTCGATACCAAGACGAATCGCAAACTTCAAAAGGGACCAAATCGCCACAGTCGTATGCAGAGAAGCCATACGCGCAATGCAAGACGCACTCGAGAAACTGAGATATAGAAATAAGACTAACACTAGATATCACATATGTTTGTTTGAACAGCTCATTTAAAGGAAAACAAGCCTTATCGGAAATGTATAACGATTAAATTACCTTAACGGTTCTCATTACCTTGCTACACCCACTGCTTTCAATATTTCTAGACTGAGAATATAATGCGTTGTAACAAGTTTCTCCCGTCTATAATGGTGTGTACTATTCTGGCGCCTTTCTATCTAAATAAACCTTTTTTTATTAACAAAGAAAGCACTTTTTAGTCTACAAAACTCGACGTATAGACGTGATCAAATGTTTATATCGAACAAATTGAATACTTCGTTAATACGTTGACCGACGTGATTAAAAGGTAATACTTTTGAATTCTATCGAGTACAATTTAGACAGAATAAATCAAGAATTCCTACCAAAGTAGACGATTTGAAAACGTTTTACCGAAAATTAACAGTCAAGAAATAAACTTGTAATGCATATGTACGGCCGTGAGCACAATCTAAAGAAAACAATATCACATTCCTCGCTCAGTAATGTCGGCCTATGACGTAATGTAATTGTCACTGCGTATATCGCGTTACGGAGCATAAATGCATCAACCAATTAATAAATAAAAATTAAAAACGAATCAAAATATGTGAATATAAAGCATGTAATGGTACGTGGTAGGTCCCGTTTACAGGAGACCGTCTGGTGACCATCGGTGCCTATTTCGCCGCGAAGCGTAGTGTAAAACACTGCTGTGTTCCGGTTTGAAGGGCACCGTAGCCAGCATTTACTGCGTAAACAAACTTAACACCCTATGTCTCACGGTAGGCAGCGCGTCGGCGATACCATGGTATTGTCAACGTCTGGTAGTCGGTGACCACTTCCCATCAGGTGGACCGACTGCTCGTCTGCCTGCGTATGCCATAAAAAAATAATAAATAATCGTTACAGATTAAAAAAAACGGCATCAAAAATAACCGTTAAAACGTTACGTCACTGCACTAAGAAATCGCAAAAAAAAAAGCGCGCCTTTTTTATGTAATTGTCAGCTCTAGCCCGATAGACTTAGAGGTCATTGCGCCGTGAAGGCCACATAACCAGACTTGCACGAAACGAGTTCTTGATATCCTTGGAGCGGTGAATCACTCATTTATTATGCATGCAGTGTCAACATCACTTTCTTAGGAATAGAAATTGCAGAGCCCAGCCTGCGGATAACACTCCTGGCTGGAGGTAATTGAAATGTCATGTACATTTACATTCAAATAGACCGTTAATATAAATCAAATCAAGTTTCTTGCAATACAATTTATGCTAGACAGATAGCAAATTATCATTTAGACTACATGTAATACAAGGCCAAAGGGAAAATTATACTGTTCAATTTTGCCTCTTTCTCAACCCTATCAATAATAATCATCAAAATTTCTCCAATAAATACTGATTAAAATATTCTAACAGTTACTACTACCAAATCCACTTATTTACGGATTTTTCGCGTTACTTAAATATGTATCTCCATGTTATTCGAAAAACATAGAGATACAGACATATACCAACTTAGTCTGCCCGTGATCATGGATGCTAAAAAGAATCCGAAACGTCGGGAATAAATATATTTAAGTAACGCGAAAAATCCGTAAATAAGTGGATTTGATATGTATAAACGCGTAAATAAAAGAAATAATTAGTTACTACAACATTATTAGATGTGAGTAAATAAAGTAAAATTGTTTACTACACAAATGATACTTATTCACACAAACAGTTTAATAGCAATCATGCTAAGTTTATCTCAAATGATAAACAAATAGCTGATAAACCCTAGCAACTATCTATAATTAACAAAATCAAATTAGATTTATATATAATTACTATGCACATATGGGCGATTTTGTAAACAACATTGAAAAATGGCCAAATGATTAATAAATCAAATTTTATTTATCAGAGCTTGGAAGAATCTATACTGAAATATTATTATTATTAGCAAAAAAAAAATTATCTTATTTAGTCTGTGCATGTAGTAGTCCCCCTAAGCATACATGTACTGCTTACACCCTCACAAATGCATGTTACATATTCTGCTGTTTAACATAGAAAAGGGTGATGTAGAATAAAGGTGAGTAGTTAAAACTAAAAATATATATTTTGCGTAAAAAGAAGATGGATGTTAAAGTGCACACTCTATCGCTATAAAGGAGATGTTGCTCCAAAGATATGTCAGGTGGTATAAAAAATTGTAGCTCTGAATTGAAAAATACATATCAACATATGTAGGACATAGACCTACTTACAACACTACTAAGCCAACCAAAACTTGGAAATAATTATATCCATAAATAGGTATTAAATATTCATGACAAGTTTCAATGAGAAACATTCAAAGTATAACAATTTACAGGGAAATTTGCCCATTTGGTGCCCAATGAAGGATTTATTATTTTAAAAGAATATCATTGCATGGTCGGGTAATAAGTTGCTCAATGCAACATATTAGACACAAGCATGGGCATTGCTAGGCAAACAGGTTAAAAGAAATAAGGTAAACTATCTGTCAATGTCTATTTCAATAGCATGCGGTGCTTAATTTACATTACAACATTCCTAATAGAGATGCCAAGTTTAATTCAGGGTTGTCAACTCTGAAGTTAGCATTAAATCATCTGATGACGATCATTCAATACTGATGAATGGTTTGACTAAACTAACAATATAAGGTTAACTACATGTAATAATGTTTAACTATCCATTTAAAAAATCATACATTTCATTAGTGGTACATTATTTTTATTTTACAAACAATTTAATTGTTTTATATAACAAAAAACCATAAATAAAAAAGGCTTTCTCTGCTCATTCAATAATAATGTAAATATGATTGTTATTATAATAAAATAAATTTTTTTCCATTAAGCGGCAGCCCTGAGTGCTAATAAAATGACTCCACGCATTCATAAAATTGCCCAATTCAACACCTTAAATATAACCTCTTCAAAACAATGAATCACACACAAATGACGTAATCATAAAGCTATTACGAAATTTAAAAACATTTATAAACTAAGGTGTGGCAATCAATAAGTGTTGAAGCAATGTTTATAAAGAATGACTGGATGTCTAAAAATACCACAAGAAATATTCAAAACAATGTAAAGTGTAAATATTATCTTTGCAGTAATGTCATGCACACAATATTAGTAATAAATTACTATTGCCCTAAGATCTACTAATTTAAATATTACTTTAGTATATTTTTATAAATAATAAGTGCATAATCTGTACCTTAGTATGCTAGATAAAACTAACTTTAAGATTTTAAATAAAATTTTTAAAATGATTTTTGGTGAGCATTACCAATGTATAACTTTTACTCTACATTATTCCAAATATAAGCTAATAACATGTAATTGTTCATTTACTATGTACTTAACATTACTCTACAAGCGACCGGACCCTGCTTTCACGGGAGCTATGTGTTATACATATAAGCCTTCCTATTCAATCACTCAATCTATTAAAAAAACCACATCTAAATCCATTGTCTAGATTGAAATATTTAAGTATACTCAGGGATATAGGGACAGAGAAAGCGACTTTGTTTTATACTATGTAGCGATATACAGTGAATTGTTTTCCTGCAATGCCTTCACATGGTAATTCATGACAAAATGTCCTCAAAGAATTCTCGGATATGCATATCAAAAACTAAACATACTTGCTTATCAGCATCACCGTAATTTCACAAAATGTAATGTTTCTCTCAGGGTTAATTGTTAAACAAATATGCATATACTTTTGTTATTTTAGGCAAATTGGTGTTAATAAGCTCAATGACCTCCCCACCCATCAAAACACCTCAAACAATATATAAAATATTTTTAAAATCATATTTTATGTGTAGAAACTCTACCTAAACATGTTAAGATAGTATACCTAAGGGTATTGTAATGATATACAAAATTGCGGAAAATACATAATGCTTTAATAAAGTAGTTGCAGTAAGCATTATATTTTTTAGTTATTCAATAACAGGTTCAAGGTTTTCATTATAAAGTTATCAGACGTATCAAAATTAATATAATAAAGAAAACATTGTTAATTTCATATCCATACAGAAAACATCCAAGATGTAAGTAATATATAAACAAAATCCTTATCACCAAGGAGTTTTAAATTAACTGTCTTCATTGATTAATTGTCTTGCGATTATTGCTTTCAATTGCTAACAAAACCATAAAATTTACTTTCATCTAATGATGTTTCCATTGTTGTATGGATTATTCGGCTCAAGAATGCACAAATATGGTTAAATATAATATGGCACAAATGTGTGTATACCCACAGCATGCCCATAGCAACAAAGTGGGGTGACATATCTTGTGTTTTTATTGTTAAATTGTCATGGAGATGTCAATTATAGGGTGACAGTTGACTAAAAAACAAGGCCATATGTACAATACCATTTGCTTTATTTTATTATAAGTCTAAATTAGCTAAAATATACACTGAAGAACAAAGTTTTGGTACTTACAGAGTACTGGAATTTTATCAATTAATTTGCATGGCATAATTAGCAAATGTCAATGAACCAAATTGTGGTAAACTGTAGAAAGTTTTGGAAGCACTAAGCCTATGCTAATTTTATTATGCTACATCTTCGGTAACATTATAAATATCTTCAAATATTTAGCAATTTTTTACACTCTAGTATAATGAAAATTTGCAATAAAAATGCTATTCCTTTAGCAAATCATGTTGTGCACATGTGCAGATTTGCAGTGTTTAACAGGCATATCTATAAATAATTTTGTTTACAGAAATACAAAATATTTAGGTTTAATGCTTCACGAGAGGGCATGAGAAAGGACAATGACCAATATTTTTTTATTTTTCAATAATAAAAATGTATTTATAGCACAAGGCATATAAGTAAGTAATAAACAAAAGATTCTATTAGTTTTATAAATATATACATATTATATAATAAAGAAACTACTTCTTTAATAATATTTTAGTAATGTGAGAACAATGTTGGAGAGATTTGAACTATAAGAGTAAAATACAGCAAAATTCTTTTAACGGGTTTAAATACATAACCAAAATTTAATACTTATGGAATTAAAGTTCCATTATTAACGGTTTACGTAATGGTTACTGTTGGTTTAGAAAACATTGATTGAGCATTTGACCAAACAGTTGCTCCATGCATTCAATAATCATGTAGAATTATTTAACATTGGCTTAAACCCTTTTGCAGATTTGTATAATGACATTAAACACATACATATTTGCATTTGGTATATTTAATTTGCAAGGGTCAGAAGCCAGTATGAACTTAGGCGACAACTGAATAACACATTTAATCTACAAAATGTCTCTTTTATTCTGAGTAAAGATGTTTGTATAATATCCATAAAGATTTTTAACAAAAATATGTTTAAATATTGGGTTTGCCATTATTTAACCTCAATGTCCTAAAGATGATAGTTAAAAAAAACTAAATGCAAAAGGATTCAAGCATGCTACCACTGCAAAATTAAGAAATTAACAACCAACTTCTAGTAATAAACAATGGGACAGGGTCCTTGTTTGTAGCTAGAATCTAAACAATCCTTATAAATTTAGTAACTATTTTATCATCTACAGTTTCATGAATTTATATTAGGCTACCAGAAGTACTGAATTAATAATCGATCCTAAATTAACATATGTAAGCATACAATTTATATATTTCAATATGTACATAATCTATAGGGGATTATGTACATATACATATTCAAATCAATATATCCACATCACAGATATCATTCTGTTTATTCAACTTAATCTAAGGCATAGCCAAGTGATAGATCTATTGCAGTATGCACATAAAAATGTAGATATAAACTGATAAGATAAACTAGAAAGTGCTGGTTACGGGTGTTGAACGCGCACGAAAAATATATAATGAACACACATGCATGCAAAAATATGTACTTACGTCAGGCTATCTATTGATAAAGTAAGACATGACTCAAGTGGCACTTTGTACGCCCCGTATATTAATGCATAAGAAGACGAATAGTACTAAATAAACGTTAAAAAAGGAATTAAGATGAAGAAATAACGGTTACTCTGCATGGAATCCGGCAAAACCGCAAGCAAATGACAGGCGGTCCAATCATTTTTGGCACATTCCAGCGCACTCCTGTACGCCTGGCGCCCGTTTCTCTAATTATAGAACATACCGCGACGTTAAAAAAGACGCCCAAATGTAGAAGAAAAACAAAACATCGAATTGCGTCGACCACATCCAACTGCGGACGTTCTCGAAAGCTGCGCACGAACCCACGACGTGGGGCCACGACGCGATTTAGGGTTAGACAATTTTAATCACATTTCACACTATAACGGCACGTATCAACTTTAAATGCACATAATACCTTTACTTTCAGCGTTTTCCGTAATATCTTTCACGTCATCAACCATCTTGCTCGATGACAGTCACTCACTGTTCACTTTTTATTCGAACATATTTCGAAAACTCATACTTCGTTCACTATTTTCAGCCAGACGGCCAGCCAGCGATCTATACGACAGCGCTTCGTTCCGTTCACTGCCAATGACGTGCCGCATTCGATGAGCAGACTTTTTAATAATATAAAGATGGCGTCATTTAAGCTTGCAAGTAATTTAAAACAATTGGCCTATAGTTGTTATTATTCAATAATCTTTATATTAAACGTCGGCCATTACAATTTTTTAAGAAACTGTATTTAAAGTGGCATAATTCTTTGGCATAATGCGTTACAAACCATAGACAAATGTCACAGGGGATATATATTCTGTGGCTAATTTTGTTAATTTTTGTATTAAAACGCCATCTACTATTACATTAGTGTACTATTTCAGAATTAGTGTGTGCAACAATATTTTGTTACCATAACAATATAGAATAAAATTTGATTAAAAGCATATTGCTTTTTTAATTTTGTATCAAATACAGTCAGGCTGTGTTACAAATAATTTTAAATACACTCTTTATTATAGAATTAAACCCTGGTCAACAGATGGCTCTTACTCTTACTTTCTTCATTCGTTTATTGACTCCGGCTCCGGCACGGTTTGTGCATTATATTAGCCAGCATCAACTAATAAGATTTTCTCAATTCACCATCTAATTAGCTTTTTACATTTCATGGCGCCATTTTGTTTTGAATAAATCAAAAAAATTCACTTCTTATCTGTCTTCGAAAAATTCAGTATTCCATTTCTATTAGTATACTCTTTCGATTATATTTTATTATTCTTATACACACTTAAAAACGTCTAACGTCTTAATAATAGAATGACACAAATAGGGGCAACGTTGGACGGTCAAAGAATTATACACGGACTCATTTTCGCGGCAACACGCTTTCTTCTGCCATATTAAAAAATACTCTGTACCCTTACTTTAAGAATATTAAATTTAACAGATATTAAAAGTTACCTCACTCAATACAATATTTTTTCTTTCTTATTTTATAGCTTTGATTTTTTTTCCACCTTTGCCCGTGATCATAGATGCTGAAAAGAGTCCAAAACATTGAGAATTAATAAATATCGCAAAAACCTGTAAAAAGTGGATTTGAGAATTATAATAATCGCGTAAATAAAACAAATAATTAAACCCAGGTGTATATTAGGCCACGTCTCGAAACGAGATCCCGAATGTCTAAACGGTAAAATGTAGTGCAAACCAGTGTTGACACCCGGAATAGTGAATGGTAATAGATGGTACAACTTTATCTAAAGCTACCAATTGTACGATAGAGCCAAACAAAACATGTCATTTATGGTATTAAATTCTAATGTTAAAATGTAACAGTAGCAACATTTAAAAAAATGTTCAGATTGTATTTTTGCTTCCAAACGTCGATCGTAAAGCGTGATTTTCCGTTCCTATAAGGGTTTAACACTTAAAGGTTTTAGCGCTCTTAGAGATTTTTATTAAGAGTCGAGGGAGTTAAATGCATTCTGATTCTTTTTGTTTGAATTATATTTTAAAGCAAAGATATATACATACATCACATACATCATCAGCCTTTGTTAGTCCACTGCTGGACATAGCTTCCTATATCACCCATAACCATTAGGGGTTTGGACCGTATCCACCACGCTGGTCCAATGCGGGTTGGTGGGTGGGTTGCCTAACCAACAGAAACAACAATGAAAATTTGTTGCGTCCGCAGGATTCGAACCGACCTCCGGTTTCTAAAGCACACGCCCATACCACTAGGCTCGGAGCAGAGTATATACAAAATAATAATAATAAAATATTTATTCTTTAATATAAATTTTATATAAAATAATTATTGAATTTCATTTTCAAAACGTGGAGGTTAAGCTATTGAATGGTACTATGCCTTGAAACTCAAGAAAAAAAGTGGCTTGTTCTCTCTTCGGCAGGAGTTTCCGTGGCTTTAAAAAAATAAGAAGATTCTTAAAAAAACTGCGCTGTGGCGCCGTTGAACCAGTAAAGCCATACGTTTAATCTATGGATGGACAGAAGTCATAGCTATCTCATCTTACGCGTGAATCCTGTTGTTTTAAGACACGGCTGTTTCGGGTCATACCAGTGGCTGACTCTTAGAGACTCGTTGCTCTTGTGGTCTATATGCCAAAGACATTAGCACGCACTCGTAAATTCCCTAGCCTAAGCTATGCGTTGCGGCTTAATCTCTTGCTTTCCGCTGTGGTCAATCAGCGGATGTCAGTTCTGCTGCTTATGTGACCGGCCTACTGCCAATTCAGCTAACTAATCCAGTAGGCTATGTCAACGGCTCAGGTTCTCTGACGGATCACGTAATTTCTCATGCGGTCCTTCACAGATACTCCGAGCATATCCCTCTCTATAACCCACTGAGCGACTTGAAATTTGTCAACCCGTCGTAATTGGCCTAATAGGTCACCGTAGGTGATGACAGGCAGGACGCACTGGTCGATTTGCGGCAATGTGAGATGGGTGAAGAAACTCGACGAAGCTTATGAAAAACTGCCAGGCCTGCCGTGTTGAATGTCAAACGCTAGTGGCGAATAAAGAGAACACGTTCCTATCAGTGTACCGCAGCTGTTTTTAATCTTCAGGCGATGTTTACCCCGATTTATAACAAAATAAATTATAAACCCGACATTGAGTTTAACATAAGACTTCAACATCACCGTAAACAGCCTTTAGCAGTTAACTGTCGGACATAGGCCTTTTTTAATGAACGTCACGATGGCTTCCATTAAAGAGAGTCAATCATAATTGTCACGCTGAACATAAACTTAATTTCTTAACAATGAGGTTTTACGCTTCTACAGAAAAAAGCTGCCCGTGGCAAGCCGTTAGGTCATCGCCTTGATCAGTGAATCAGTGAGTGAACACACTGGGTGCTAATTCGATCAGCTATAATCGACTATTACTGCTTGTTCGCTTTGACCGGCTTCAATGTTGATAAATTCGATTAATCAAAATTACAACTCTAAACGCGCACTTTCAACATATTTCTGTCATCGAATAGAATGTTTGACGGATTTTAAAGTGTTCATCCGTCAGCCTGTCGCGTGCAGAATGATCGAGACGCTGTGTAAGTTAAAAAAATATTTTTAACATGTACACATACGTCAGTCAATGAAACACAACATTATATAAATCTGTTATTTGACGAGGGTATAGGTAATACCTGAGCCAAATAAGATTTTTATAGAGTATAATGTTAATCCGTCTCCGTGTAGCGGTATTGGCCCTTGCTTTTAAACCGGAGGTCGTGGGTTTGAATCCGCACGGAAACAACTTTGTGTTATCTTTGTTTTCTGGTTGGTTAGATTGGATAGTTAGGTTGGTCCACCCACCAACCCGCATTGGAACAGCGTGGCGGATACGGTCCAAAAGCCCCCTAATGGAGAAGGCGTGCCTAGGCTCATGATGATGATGATGACAATGTTAATCACTAATGGCGCCAAAAGTGAATTTACATGTGGACCGCAGTCAGTGCTCAAAGTTATAGCGCCTAAAGAGTTGGACTTACACTTTGATCACGTTTTGTCTTCTATTGGCTTGGATAAAGCATTAAAATAAAAAAAAAGGAGTTAAAACACTCGACAAATATGTTCAATAGATTGTCATAATTGAACTTTTATGGTTAGTTTGTTATAAATTGTAAAAATGCGTGTTATTCAGATTACCCATAAGGTAGTTCTTCTTTTAGACCTGGTAGTCTTTCTTATGGGTATCCTTCTTATACTTAATATTTGCTGACACCATGATAATTTAAACGCAATATGAAAAATTAAAAACAAAACTTTATATAATCATGCCCACAAATAGGATCATGTATATTAAAAGTTATTCAAAACCTAAAGACACCTTGTTTCTTAACCATTTATGGTCTATTACAAAATTTTCTAACCATAAAGTCTGATGCCCATCCACCGGCGAGATCCATGGTGTTGAAAGTAACGGCTAGCATGGGCTTTAAGTTGGACACCCATCTCAAAAGCTGCAGGGTCGAAAACGTCCTACGGGGCCATTCAATAAATGTATAATTTTACTTTAACATGTATTAATCATCATCATCATCATGATTATCAGTTTATGTGAGTCCACTGTAGGATAGACCACCCCTAATGCACGCCACCACTTTCGGTCTTCGGCTATTCTTATCCAGCCCATACCGGCCACTTCGAATATCGTCACTCCATCTCGCCGCAGGGCAGTGGGCCGGTCACATAATCAGCAGAACTGACGACCAATGAGTCGGAAAGTTCTGGAGTGGGGACCGAGGCTCGGCAAACTTTGTGTGGGACGACCTTTTTTTAATTTTTATTTGCTCTTGGAAAAATTAGCTTACGGATTACCCACCACCAATGTGGAGGACAGCAGGGATATGTGGGCCTCCCCGGCCAAGGTGGAGCGGCCCGTATACCTACGGTTGCTCCTTTTTCATGTCGCTGTAGCCGAGGCCGCGGGTACGATTCATAGTCTTCGCGACCCTGGCGAGACGGGGCCCTCGCGGGCCTCTTCTCTTCGGATGTGATGGGACACACCCTCTTGAACCCTTATCTGGGCGGCGGACACCCTCTTGTCAGCCTTCTAAAGGCTTATTGTCAGGGGATAAGGTAGCGCGCGTACGCCACTCTTCGGCGACCTGGCCTTCTTCTGCGCCATCACGTACTCGCAGAATGCAAGGACGCGCACGACCTTTCGCTCTGTATGGGACGAACTACGGCAAGACGGAGTGACGACATGTATTAATATTTAATTTTAATTCCAAACGTACAACCGACCATCGGGGGTAGTACTATTTTTACCCATTTCTAGCGCACATCACTGTGCAAACACTGTCTTCCGGTTTGAAGGGCACATTAGCTAATATAATTACTGACTTTACGAGGCGTAATATCTCTTGTCTCAAGGCGGTGAGCGGATTTGTATCCTATGATGCTTTTCATTTGACGTCATGGCGCCAACAGGTAAACGTCCTGCTCATCTCATCGCTTAAAACAATAAAAAATACAGTGAAGTAGTGATTGACATCAACTTTTTTGATAATATATTTATTTTCTTACAATATTTCAGTGTTAGCAAAACTAAAATATTTAATTATAGTTAAGTAAATATATTGAATCACTCAGTAATAATAACAATCATTCAAAAATCTAAAACTTGTCAGGACCTAAATTTGATCATGGTTAAATGACTTCTAGATTCTTTGAGTCTTTTAGCAGGTGGCACTAGTCGCGGGAGCCCCACCACAACGACAGAGTGAAAACCTGTCAGGTAGTTACTTATTATCGAACTAGAACTGATGAACAATTGGGAATTTCCTATATCTTATGTAGCTAGATGTTTAACATACAAAACTTTACAGGACCGTCAGTTAAATACAATTTATTATATTTTTAAATTACGTTTAGTGATTGTGATGAATATATTTTTGTATTAATGACTTAAGAAACTAACCGATATATTTTTGTCCACCAAATAAAGTTATCTATATTATTTTCTTTCTGAATTTTTTCGGGGCTTTAGGGTAATATATTATTAAATATCAATCGATATTTCTATAAAACTATCTTTGATAGTGAACAATAACATTAAAATATACCGCTATAGCAAATGTGTGTACCGATATATCCAGCCTGAGGTTAATTAATTATGTTTCGATTTGGTCGGTGTATAATTTAGTTCGAAGTTGCTCGTGTTCACTTATAGTCTGCACTGGCCATTGAACGCTCAGTAGGCGTTTGGCTTTCGAACGGCACTGCCTGATGCGAGGGAAAGGAGCTGTCAAAGTTTTAGCGCCATTTCTCGTATGGACATTTTGACGTTTGTGAAACAAAGTAAAATTTTCGTGTATTCGTTGTGTTTTAATGTAGTTTATTACATTTCTTGTTTATTTTCAAATTCTACACATCGCTAGTTCTTATAAGTTTGAACAAAAGTAAAGACTTAATTATAGTCATTTCATTAGTTCGGTATGAACGTGAGATAGTGTTGTTTTCGAGTGAAAGTGAAGACGAATTTCGGAATTTAAAATGAAGCCAACTTTATATGTATGGGGTGGCGTTTGTCTGGCGTTAATAATGTTAATTGGTAAGTATTTACTCTATATATTTTTTTAGAAAAACTAATTAATTTATGTCATCGTGTTTTGTAAATACCGCTTGTTAACATTAAATTTGTTGTTAAGGGTTTTTGTTCCAAAATCTTTCACTAACGTCCATACGCGCTGATTTCAATCGACATATACATATATATACCAGTTTAACAGCTGGTTGTTGTACGTAATCGAGACTTGGATACTTTTGCGCGCGCGTTCGTTTTATCAAGACATTTCGAAGTGCATGCGAAATTCCGACACATAAATATTTATGGCGTGGCTTTGTTTGCTCAAATATTTCGAAAGCATGAAAGCGTTATTCGGTCGGATAGTTTTAGCGCGTTTTTATAGCGGTTTCCTCAAATATAAGGTATTGTATAAATTATTGTGATGTAAATACAGTCCGAGATATGGTTGTAACGGTCGTTGACCTTCGCATGCCTGTGATTAACACTTACTCCTTGAGATTCGTAATTTTATATCGTAGCTTTTTTTATTCATTCAAATATTTTAATCTACGTGATTTGCTGGCAATTATGTAAACAGTGCCCAATTTGTTAGTTTAAAATTGTGTGAATTATTATACAATAGTTTGTAATGCGTATATTTTATAGTAATTAAATTGTGCGTATAGTGTCGAGGACCAAGGGGACTAAAATTTATAATTGGGTGTTTGAAAAAAATTAGAATAAAATCAATAAATAGAATGTAGTTATGAGTGAAATCGATATATCTAAAAATCCAATTAAAATATTTCTTATGACTAATGTTGCTAAATGTTTTGGCGTTTTACCCTCGGCATCTTTCATATTTTTTTTGTAATTACCTTAAGGTTAAGAAGCTAAAGAAAACATAAAAAATAAAGATTGAAAAGGCGCGGCCGTCATTAATCTTAATTTATGTTTATAGATTTTATAATATCGGTACAAAATGTCTATGTAATTACTGCTAGATGTTCCATATCGTAATAAAATTAATATTTTTTATAGTTTTTGTTTTCAATTCCCTCTGGCTTATATATTAGTCATTCTATTGTTCTTTTCGTAATTAAATACAGTTTAATTGTGTCTAAATACTTTGTAGAGTATTTTTTACCGTCTCTATCATTATTAATTAATCATCAGCAGCCTTTGTTAGTCCACTGCTGGAGATAGGCCTCCCCTACTACACGCCTTCACCATTAGGGGGTTTGGACCGTATCCCACACTGGTCCAATGCGTTACATTTATTTATGTTTTGATTCCAGGGTCCAAAATCAGGTTAAGATAGGTTGTCAGTCAGTGTCCATAATCTCTAAAAAGTTTTATTTACTTATTTTCGCCAATAATGCAGATAGTTTTATTGCCGAAAACCACAGAATTAATCACCATTATCCCCTTTTTTCATTACCCTGTAGCCTTTGCATTTCTGTGCATTATATAGCCGATTATAGCTAGCATAGCTTCTGTGGCCTACTTGTGATGATTCTTGTCGGTTTGAGTCCCGCGGATAACCAACTTAGTATTATTGGTGCTTTTGGGGCGTTGCATTGCAGGACAAGTTGGGCTTCTACTCAATTGTCAGAAATGTAGATTGATGCGCCATCTTTCAAATCTTACAGTAGATATAAGAAGTATGTGCCTTAGAATTAACTTACATGTAATTCATCAAGGCGAATGCAGATTACCCGTTGGGTTGCGGGGGTCAGATTGTTGTCGCTCTAAATAAAATCTGTTATTCGGTGATATCTGAATGATAAATTTAATAGGATGGATAAGAAGCCAACCCCACGAGAACTTTGGAAAGTGGCTAGAAGAAAAGGCATTGTCAACCCGACTGTACCGGCTATATCGGTCTGTTAGCAGTTATAAGCGCCGAGTGTACATGCGGTGCTTAATAATGTTCTCCGGTCGATTACGACTACGGCGGCCGATCTATATTAGAGATTAGCCAACGACGCAGGAGATATTATAGTGCACAAGTGTACGCGCAAACACAGTTGCACTCCCTGTTCCTTTATACTCTCAAAGCCCCATGAAACGGATAACCGACACAACCTAAGAGAAATAAGGCGCAGGACCGACTTTTTACATGCCTATCCGACGCATGGATTCTCTTACTTACCTGACAATTGATCAGCCCAAATTGCCAATTTTCATTGTTGTCAGGAAACAACAATGAAAATTTGTTGAGCCAGGATTCAAACTCGCGACCTCCGGTTTCTACAGCACATGCCCGCACCACTAGGCTACGTAGGCAGTCAACGTGGTACGTATAACTGCAGTGACGTAGTTTTTGCGAGTTATTATCGACTTTGAAGGGCATTGTACAGAATTGGCTTAGCACTTCACTTGCATTATAAAATTATGCTCAGTAGGAAAGAATTAAAAAAACATGTAAGATTCTGGAGACCACAGACAGTGCGAAGACAACGCAATGTGATTTAACGCCCAGTTAACTAAACATTACAAACGCAAATAGCACGTGTCGCAAACATTACAGAACAATGGACAAAGAAATTTCAACGACACACGCATTATATTTACGAAAATTTAACTCGTTTTGTTGACATAACTGTTGCATGGTTTTTCACTTTGATGTTTCATGTGTTCACCTCGCTTTGGTAATGTATTCTGTGCTGTAAGCGCATAGTAATACCATCATGTGATAAAACATAAAAATATATAGAAAAGCTTTATGTTTCTTAGGAGTATTTTGATACGACCGCTTTTTTAATGTTTAACGTCGTTTGGCAGTGAAGTTTCGGACTGTTAGATGATATCTTGATTAAACGATAAAAGCAAAGATAAGGGACGTAACAGAGCTGTATACCGCTATGGCTCAGTGTTAGTTTGATGTAGTGATTAGGACATTGCGTTGTTAATATATAATGCCTTTTTTATATTTAAATCATTAATATGATTATCCGGAGTATCTTTGAAGGACCGCATCAGAAATGACGTGATTCGTCAGAGAACCAAAATCACCGACATAGCCCACCGGATTAGTAAGCTGAAGTGGCAGTGGGCTGGTCATATAAGCCGCAGAACTGACGACCGCTTGAGTCGAAAAGTTCTGGAGTGAAGACCGAGGCTCGGCAAACTAAATGTAGGACGCCCTGCGTCAAGATGGATGACGACATTCGCAAAGTGGCCAGTTTGGGCTGGATGAGAATAGCCGAAGATCCTAAGCGGTGGCGTGCATTAGGGGAGGCCTGTGTCCAGCAGTGGACTGACGCGGGCTGATGATGATGATGAATATGAAAGTTATTAACATCAACGAATTAACTCAACTCGCAACAAAAAACAGAATACTGTTTTATACGTGAAAATGTATATTAGTTAAAATATGACGCCGAATTAAATTCCTCGTAGGATTAGAACCCACAACCCACTGTTATACGCACCCATATAGTTAACTCTACGTTCTACCCCATTACGTTAATATCACGTAAGTCGGTCGAGTCTAACCTTAGCACGTAATACTGACCCTCCTTGAGTGCGCAGAACAATTGTGACGTTAAATACAATCTGGAAAGAATTTCAAATGTCAGAGTCGTACGATTCTTGACCTATAATTATATAATTGGAATGTAACTTGATTTGATAACTTAGTAAGTATTAACATTTCTAGAAGCAGTATTTCTTTTATTTACGCGATTATTATACTTAATACATAAATCCACTCTTGGCATAGGTCATCTGAGTCTGCACGTGATCATGGATTTTGGAAAGAGTCCGTAACATCGGGTACATATATAAATCAACATAAATCTGTAAAGAAATGGTTTTATTTTATATTATAGTTTGTGTTTAATGTCTCATTATGGTTACTATCTATTGATAATTAAAAATTTCACTCTCTGTTTGTATTATGAAAATAATAATCGAATAATTTTTTTCTTTATTAACATACGGATGAAGTCGATCAATAGCAACAGCTAATTAAAAAAAGTAATTAAGTACAGAGAAAAATAAATACTTTTCGCGGAAGTCGAAAGATTTATCTACAGTTCATTTCAACGATACAGTTTGTAAGTAATTCGAACATTGTGCAATATGAAGGTGTCTTTTGATGTTGTAGCGATCACTTATTATTACACAATCATTACTTGATTCTTGTATATCAGTTTACTAGTCCACTGTAAAATGTGCCATTGCAGGTTACTATCTAAATACTGCTTGACAGTAAAATAATATCCAGCATATATTTACTAAAAAGTCGCACTCTCATATAATTTTCAATAATGATTATTTATCACCTATTCGTTCATTTCAATCGTTCCATCCATCGAGTTGTCAACAGTGACCGTTACGACCTTAACCGTATAGACATAAGGGTTATATTATAAACTTATCGATACACTTTCTAAAGAAAGCGGTCCTGCACTGCAATTTGTCGACGATTAATTTCTGAATTTAACCGTCCGGTTTCTTTTCTTCGCGTTCGGCTCGCGTCCTAGTTTTAACTCGCCATATCTAAAGGTGCGTATATACTAAAGCCGATGAAATGATGGAATTAGCATAAACAAAAAAAATTAGTATCGAATTGACGCCGTACGTATGGCGGTTATATTAGTTGCCGCTTAGCGATTTGTATTTTCAATCGGTATCAATTCAAAATAAGATCGTAATAAGGTATGACGTCACTTCGTTGGTAAAGTAAACTTCTTGACGTCAATGAAGCCATTCCTTTGGCTTATACATATAATGAGCCAAATTTACCGGTGCTAGGTCCCCTTTTTTAAGCAGTAGTATGAAAACACTGATGTGTTCCGGTTTGCAGGGCGCCGTAGCCAGCGTATATACTGGGTAAACGAGACTTAACACCCTATGTCTCACTGTAGGCAGCGCGTTGTCGATACCACTGGTATTGCCAATGTCTATGGGCGTCGGTGACCACTTCCCATCAGGTGGCCCGGCTGCGGGTCTGCCTGCGTATGCCATAAAAAAAATAGACACATAATATGACTCGAACCAGTCAAATGTCAGAAACGAATGACGCCGTAAGTGAACGCGTTATTGGTGGACATTTGCTATATCCAATCCTTACACGAACTTTTACCAATAAGAGCGGTTGAAGTTTAAAGAAATTCATCATCATAATCAGCCTTTAATAGTCCACTGCTGGACATAGGCCTCCCTAATACACCCCTATACATTAGGGGTTTTGGACCGTATTCAGACAATTGGGTAATCGGCCCAAATTGTCCTAACCAACTAGGAAACAACAATGAAAATTTGTTGAGTCCCGCAGGATTCAACCCACGACCTCCGGTTTCTAAAGCAAACGCCTATACCACTAGGCTACGGAGGCAGTTAAAATAAATTAAAGATTGGAATTGGAATATGTTTACGAGGTTCTAAGTTTTAGTTGACGAGGAGATAAACAAACCTAGCCCGTTATTTAAAATGTTCAGAGTAGATTGACATAGACGTGCTAGACATATTTTTGAAATAGAGCGCTGTCTATGCGTTTATTGCCATGTTCGTTAAATAAATTATGGTATTGTTACGGTAAAGTACGCATTAATAACCGCACTTTACTAAAGCCTATAAGATTGCATTAACAAGCTTTATACCTTAGCCTTGCTTTAACAAGTACGTAATGACGGGACAGGGCAGTCGTAATTAACAAGTACTATTTCCAAGAAGTGATATAAATGTCCAGGTATCGCTTAACTTGTCATTTTTATACATAAACCTAATTTTAAACATTTAATTAATTTATGACATTGCCTAATTATAGTAAAATGTTGTAACATTCATTATGGAAATTTCGAATTTTAGGTTTTATGGGTTTTTGTACATAACATTAGCGGTTCTGTGCCTCAAAAGGAAAATAATCCGTATTTAGAATTGCATTCAAACCATGAAAATAACAAAAAGGGTAATATGACAAAAAACGAATGCATAATATGTAACAACCATAAACCATACCAACTTTATATATTGCTATTTTATTCTATTAAAAATGTTTCGTTAAATCAATTTAGGGCTGTTGTAAATGCAATGCGTATTCAACAAATGTACTATGCCTTGTGTTTGTTTGCATTGCAATAAGTGATTAAATTATTTAAATATCTACGTAAGAAAATACTGATTCCCTCTTACGATAATACCTTCTGTGCGTGTGGGACCTTCCGTACGTGTGATCGTCACTTTTAGCAAGAAGTTTTGGGCCTAGTTCGTACGCAGAACGGTAGCTTCCCGTGAACTCTGTGAGATGGAGCTTACCAAAGACGAGAGTCTGGAAGCATATCTTCATAGTCAGTAAAAAAATCTTGTGATATTTGACAGTTCCACTACGTTGTATAGGTTGTATACTTGGTAATACAATTTTGTGCTAGAAGTCCACGACTAAGTTGAACTAAAAGTATTTAAAAACAAAATCGTATTTAAAGTTTTTCTAGTTAAAGTTTTATTTAATTTTCACAGTAATTAAGAAATATGCGTTTAAAACTTTCGCCTATCAAGGACTCTTATACTATCTTGCGCGACTCATGGTCATTGACTATTGACCACTTAGTTGTAGATGGTAAACTTTATGTATAAAGTACTACACCGTCTCTTGCAGTTAAGGTTACAAACGATAGGTATTCATGCCACCAAATTTTTGAACAAACAGTGCTAAATCAAGGTCTGGTTGTCGTTATTAGTGTGTCAGAAGATAGCTAGATTCGAATCGTAGTACTATGGAAAAGAGGCAAAAGTCATGTGTAGTTCTTGGTTTTTAGTTTTGTCTTATGAACTTTAGAATATTAAAACTATTGCTTATGCTTATTATTTAATTTGTATAATTCTGACTGTATAAATTTTCATATTTATATGTGTTATATGGGTTTTTACATCCATTCCCGTGACGAATAATTTACTATGTACTAGTCTTCCTAATCGTAGTAATAGTATACTAAACTCTAACAGGTGGAAAGTGGTTTAATTGGCAATAGCGTAGGGGGAACGAATGTATTTTTTACAGATGCCTCATCTACATTTCGGCTAGTTCCGACTGGAAGTTAATGTATATAGTGTATCTCATTGCGTCTAACTTTCATACAACTATGGTTTTCATTGACGAATCATCACTAAGATTTCAATCATTCTGATGCCTCTTTGTCGATATGGGTTACTTTTTTTTTTGCTTCGATTCCGTGTTTAATTTGGCTAAACTATTGCTTGGATCTCATTTTCATGGCGATCCTTTAAAGATGAAGAAAATATAAATATTTTTAGACCGGTATTTCACAACATTAAAAATGCTTTATTCGTGTTCTAACTCAAACTGTACTGATAGCAATCATAAACATAACTAAGAACACTGAAACAAGCAAAAATTTCATACTGATTTATAAGATCTGATATCATACTTTTAAACTCGTTAAACACATGTACCTACTGTTTCTTCCATTTACAATTCGTTTAAGCGAATACAAGCAAGTGTTAAAAACGCTACATTAATAAAGCAGTCAAGTGTATATAATAAAACTGCGGGTATACTAGTCCGGTTCACAATTCAGTTTTCAATGTCGTAAACGAGGTCGTTTGGCGTAAAGTTTGATTCACAACGTGCGTTATACGTCAAAAACTAAATAATGCACTATATTCTCATTACTATACTTATAAGGTTGATGTAATGTTTTCTGTTTTGTCTGGTTGTGAATAGAACCTATATATTGTGCCTTCTGTACTTTTAGTTATGTATAGCAACGTCTGGTTGTGAATAGAACCTTTATAGTGCGATTTCTGTAGCTTAATAAAGTTATAATATGGCAGTTTGTAGATAATGTGGCATTGAACGGCCGTAAGTGATTATATACTATGCGTTGTGTATCGATTCGTGGTACGTATTAAAATGCTGCGGCTTTGCGTTGCGTTGCGTAAATGCAAAACAATGACACAAAAGTGTGAAAGTCGATGTTAGGTACATATAAAATAAGTAAGAAATATAAGCAAAAATTAATACAATATGATAAGGTTTATTATAATATAGCTAGGAGATGATAATCCCTGCAGTTCGTTCCTCAATACAATACTGTAAATAATGATATTTTACTAAGCTTTAGTTATACTTAATACGTAACAGTTATTATACTTTCAAGTTTAGATTAAACTGATATAAACTAAGTATTCTCGTATAGTAATGCACAGATAATTATTTAGTTTATATATACGCAACCAAAAGACTTCTTACTTGTGGTTAATTACGATTATTCACATGTATGATATTTGGTATGAAAAAATTTACTTTTGTAGGATTTACTTGACAGGTAATTTGTTCAAGGTTGTATTTCATCATCATCATCAGCCTTTGATAGTCCACTGCTGGACATAGGCCTCCCCTAATACACCCCTATCCATTAGGAGGTTTATGGACCGTATCCCACCACGCTGGTCCAATGCGGGTTGGTGGGTGGACAGACTTTTTACATGCCCATCCGACGCATGGATCATCTTACTTTTCAGACAAATGGGTGATCGGCCCAAATTTGCCCTAACCAACTAGGAAACAACAATGAAAATTTTTTGAGTCCCTGCAGGATTCGAACACCCGATCTCCGGATTCTAAAGCACACGCCTATACCACTAGGCTACGGAGGCAGTTAAATTGAACATGATTATTGTGTAATGATAGCGCATTAAAAGCAGGAAATAATTCATTTTTATGTGTTCTTAATCTCCAACCATCGATCTGTTTCAATTACTCAGTTTTTTTTCGTTTTATATAATTTTGCCCAAGGTCAACAATAAGATTATAATTAGGTTTTAATTGAATTTTTGTCTATGGAAAACTAATTAACTAACAAAATTTTATGAGAAACTAAAACGATTATGGTTTTTGTTATCAAATATATAAGTTTGTTGACAATATATTTGGACTTTATAACTTTATCTTTGAGATTTGTTAACAAACCTTATTGGTTTGTTAATAAACTTTATACTGTGTACAGACCAGTTGATCATACGTGTGTTATTTCAAATTAATGTAAGATATTTTAGTTTTATTTTACAAGTCGCAAAGTCACATTCCTCTGAATCTATCACGTGTTTGTGCCATAATTAAATTAAACACAAGTATTAAATGTAATCTTTATACAATGTACGGCGAGTAAAGTTGTAAGATTTATTAAATTCAGTACGTTCTTTCATGTTACGTTCACATGACTTTACTGAACCGAGCGTCAAGTTCACATCATTGTTATTTCTATAAATTAAATTGTATTCTACTATAAATTATGATTAAAGGGTGTTTACAATCAAATGAGTAAATTTACTTGTTGTTTATTTCGTGAAGTTTATTTCATATAAGTATTTAGATATATTTTAGCTTAACACTAATCACGTAAAAACTATGTGCGTTCTAATTGATGGATCGCTGCCACATGCAATCCTCACGCGATGTCCAACCAATAAGAGAATTTCGTTGTTTTGGCGCCTATTGAGTTGAAAATAAGAATTTATGACGTAAACTCCATATATTTTTAATCTGGGGCGTTGGTGTTTTGTCATTATTTCAGTTAGACGATATTCCGGCATTATACAGCATAAGACACGTCTTATTTTGATTAGTTTAAAATATTTTTGTATTATATAAATTAAGTAAAATAGCGACATCAAACTCTACATTGAACGGGTCCAATGAAAATCAGCATTTACGAAGATTCTCTTATCTTCG
Source organism: Lamproptera curius (assembly GCA_029286875.1). Classification (NCBI taxonomy): domain Eukaryota; kingdom Metazoa; phylum Arthropoda; class Insecta; order Lepidoptera; family Papilionidae; genus Lamproptera; species Lamproptera curius. The sequence goes on along the minus strand of JAGSMT010000177.1, from coordinate 305,764 downwards.
TGATCTAAGCTGAGTGGATGCCATTTTGGTACAAAGCCATTTATGTTTTTTTTTTCTTTTCTTTACTTTCCAATTTTCTGTGCCAATTTTTTTTTTTTCTTTCTTTCATTCTTTCTAGCATAGAGTAGTAAGTGTTAGAACATAAGTATACAAAAGGTTATTTTGTTGAAACGAATATGAAGAAACCATTTTTTTATATCTTATGGTGCAATATAGTATCGTGACCGGTTGATGCATTCCTATACGCCTCGCTGGTTGTCAATGTTCAATTGCTGCACGCAAAATTTTTCACGGAGACAGGTACTCGTAAAATAAACAATAATAGTAATGGAAAAAATTATATTCTTCATTTAAAGAATGATGGTTTGTATATAATAAGAAAAATTGTTGTGTTATATGTTAATATACAAGAGAAATCCACTTTTTACGAACTTTTGGGGTTAATCTCAATATTATTTCCGGCGTTTCGGACTCTTTCAACTCTTTCTTTCTTAAAAAAGTAAAGCATATTAAAATAAATGTTTTTGTTTTAGATAATAATCGTTACATTCAAGTACGAAAGATATTAGATCTTTCGTTCTTGATAATTAAGTTATATCCACAAAGGTTTATGTTTCTATCTGTGCTTTTTTATTACTCAAAGCGATAAGACGAGAAGGGAGCTCATACATCATCACCCTGTGTTAGTCCACCGCTGGACTTAGGGCGCGAAAGGGGAGAAGGGTGCTCACCTGATAGACCCTGCTCATTTAAAAGGAGCGCATGACGTTGCAAATCCGCTCAGTGCAAGTGTCCCTGGACGCTACGTGTTGTTTATCTAGTTACGCTACGGCTATGATGCCCTTAAAATCAGAAGACAGTGCTGTTAAAACTACATAGGTGACTTACTTTCCGAGGCGGTGTCTTGTTGAAAGGATCATTACTATTTTACTTAAACTTGCTAAATACGAAATGGAGTTTGCGGTAATAAAATACTACGTTAAACACTATCACCAAAGTGAATGTGCGTTTTACTGGGCTCGTGAGTGGAATCTACCACTACTTTTGTTGTTTATATGCATCGCAATTTTATACAGAGACTGTATGTAGCTATGATTGAAATCTGCATTCGGATGTTTATTTCATGTACGCGATTAGTAAAATCATGGGCGCTAGTAAGAGTCTGAAACATAAAAGCAAAAAAACCGTAGAAATATGAATTAAATCTGCAATCTCATTGTATAAAAGTATCGTCAATAATGTCTCGTATTATTATAGATATTTTAACCTAAATTCAATAAAGAGAAAGTTCTTATTTATAGTGTTTTAATAGTAAGAACTATTAAATGTTGAAGGAATGACATAATGAAGTGATATCTACTAAAACAAAGATATATGAGCTTCAAAATGTCCGCTTTTTGCATGTTCCATGCATCCTGCATAGTTTTAACGGTACTTGTCAAGTATTTATTGCATTTGACACTCGACATCTGAAATTACTTACACTAGTTTGTCCAGTCGTGTTGTGCTGTAGATGAAGTTGTACGACGACTTCTATGAAAAACTAGCTGATACTCGCGACTTCGTCTACGTGGAATAGCGAGGTGTATTCCATTATAATCTATGGTAATAAAAATAAAGTGTATTAGTTCTAACTTTCATAGTTTTTTCAACAATTGACAGACTTCGGTAAAGACTTTCATCGCCTCTCAACCCTTTCAACCACGTTTGTCCCAATAACAAGTAAATCCTATAGCTTTACTTGAAATTTATTATACTTAGCAAATTTCATTATAACCGCTTTTAGTGATGTTGACGGTGAATAGACAGACAGTCAGTTACTCTCGAATTTATAATATTAGTATGGATTCACTAGATCAGTGCTCCATTATTAAGAAATTGCTGGGTAATATCGCAATTCCCTTACTTGCTTTGGGGAATATTATATAAGTTGTTTACTCTAATTCCATGATATTAGGTAATCTCAATACGTACAAGTGTTAATCTCATGTATATTTTATAAATTTAAGCGTAAATTGTTTTTAATCTCAAATTATTAAATACCTGAGGCGTTGATTTCGGCGATTCACGAAGAATATAAGCTAAGAATATATGGATGTGACATGTCTTAAATATATATTTTATTTTTAAGTATAAAACACAGACACATCTTATTCAGATTAGCTTTGTAACTCTACTTTAACGTAATTTGTAGCTAAAATTTGTTACAGTCATCTTGTTTCTTTGAAAATGCTCTGTACAAATAATCAGGCATTAAGACAATTATTAATAGTTGACTATAAATAGAGCAATCACTTAATTTCTGAAATAGATTTTAATTCATGATTTTTCTATCTTTTCGATATCTTGTGACGCTCTGTGTCTTGATTCACTTAATTGATTATTATCAATAAAAGAAAATTAGTTAATTATATCAATATTCATACCGGAATCAATTCATTACGCAGAGGCTTGTGCTTCAAGACAAGTTTAAAAGCAGGCCATTGGATCGCCGAGCTCTTAATGCAACTGCATAAAACGCAATTAAATCTTTCGATTGAGGTCGAAATGACGAATACATTCGGTGTTGTAATAAATGAATGGTGAATCAAGAGAAAAGATAGCTTCTTTTGTAGTATTACACTGGTTACACGTGGATCCTAATTTTCGAATATATAACTATTTTACCCTTTGTTTTAATTATATAATTTTTATATAAAAATGAAAGCCAGAAAGGTATTATTTATAAGTGTAATGGCTTATAAATAATATCGATATAAACCGAATAATCGGGGTCGAATCTAGACAACTTTGCATTGCTGAAAAAAGGAAAAGTAGACTTGCATTTTTCGATAGGTTCAATTAATATTCTTATCGTACAAAAACGATTTTAAAACAAGATATAGCAGCGTTTTTTAAATCTAAATTTCTTAATAAAACCAGCTAAAATGCCTGGTGTTCTATATCTAGTCATAATAGAAGTATGTGAGTTTGTTGCTCTTTATTGTTTACTGATTCACTCTATTTCATGTGAATTTATATATTGACTTAAAGGCGATGTTTAAAATAAGCAAATATCACCAGAATTCGTTGTGTGTAACTATTTTTCTATTATATATATCAGTTAAGTATTTTTTAATCTTTAGCATCATTCAAGTTGATGCATAAAGTGTTAATAAGTAATGGTATGAACAATTCCTTTAACTCAACTTTCATAATACTCTAAGGATGTATAATCAATTTCAAAACTGACATAGTTACCAAAGTTAGTGGATTTGCTTAAGAAATTGTTTATTCATTTATGGTAAACCACCGTTTTTGGTAAAAGCCGAAAGGTCGACCTTAGACACAGTAAGCATATGCGAAGTCATAGGTTGGAACCTCATGAATCAACCGATAAGTTATGCAATAATGTTAGTGATTGCGTGTTAGGGTTAGCCGCCGTTAGTGGCAAGGTGCAAGGTTCAAAGCTCAGATAATTGATTAGCAAACTAAAAGTTATGGATTGACTGTTACTCTTTATTATTTCTTAATCCAAATGAGTGAGAATGTTAATATAATTCTACAGATATTATTTTTTATAAGATGTGATGTATTATTGTGGTTTTAATTTTGACGTTTGAAAAATGACATTCATACCATATTTTAATCAGAAATTGGTAACACTAGAAATATTTTGTTCTGAATACTAATATAGCTTAAATATCAGGACGATTTGATAGACAAAAACGAATATTAATAGGTATGTTTTGACAGAACTTTCTATACATTTTTTTAAGTCTATGTCATTATACTTAAACGCACTTATATGTTGATTTAATTTTGTCAAAAACGCACACGTACGAATAGAAAACCGCAATATCAAGTCATTTTGTCTGTCTTCACCGCTTTTCCCAAACAGAGGTTTAGAATTCTTGTCATTTACTTATTTGCATTGTATTTGGCAGTTGTTTGTCAAACTATTGTCTACTTTTCTAAGAAAATAAATATTAAGATAGTCTGGCGTACTTTAAAATCTATTGTTATACAAAGAAGTCTGTAAAACAGGGTCACATTCTAGGTGTAATACAATATTAACTCGGTCAAAGAATTTATATTTTACCTTCCAATAATGCTCGCAAAACAATAATCTTACTTAAATTAAGGTAAACAACTCACCCATAAGGCTTACTTGCTTAGTTTGATGATATCAAATGTTTTAGACAATTATTAGATCGAAGTTTAAAATTACTTGTGGTTACAGTAGCTGCTTGTTATCTGTACTTGTTAAATTATTACGGATCGTATTTGGGGTTGCGGCTTTAAGGAAAACCTTAAATATTCGAATAATAGTAGTTGTTAGCTTTTATGCAATGTAATTTAGTAGAATAGTAAACAATGAGGCGATTAGACGCCTGGCGTTTTTGTAAATTGAATTTTGGGTTTGATTATCGATCCAAACAAGGATTTAGGTGTTCATATCCCTATATAATGTATCTATATACAAGGAAATAGTATATTAGTATAATTTTTAGTCATCTATTTTAGTTTAGGAATTAATTTTGTCGTGTTATCAGGCCACAATGTTATATTTATTTATAAAACATTGGTAAAACCTGTGATTCTTTATTTACACAGATCATTCAATAAGTGTCATCATAATAGTAAATAGCTAATAAGACATTTTATATTTTTATACGCGCTTTGGTGTAAAAAATACGTTTATGATCTTTGCAATATATCATTAGTAATAGGTCGTTATTTTCTTCATAGTCCTTTTAATAATCAATTATATTTAAGAAACAGAAATACACTAAAGGAAGTTGTAACACCTGCCTACGATTGACTAATGTATATCAGTCTACTTAGATTAAGGCGTAGGCTATGATCTTGAATCTTACATATTATCATTTACGGTATACTTGACTTAATTATTTTCAATATTTATTTAAAACCTAACGACAAGTCATTGTATTTTTAATAGCTACGCCACAAGGTTTTACCAGTGATGATTGTTATCTGTGGTAATAATGATTATACATTATATTTTTAAAAGCTCAAAAGTTTTTTTGTTCGTGTCGGAATAGATCGCCGGTAGCAGATTTTTACTACTTACATGTTTTATCACAACTGGAATAAACCTCATTATATTGTTATATGTGATACCCTAATCGTCATCGTCGTTTCGGCATGACAGAGACCACTGCTGGAGCATAGGCCTAAATAAGTCCCCAAGAGGCACGATCCTGTTCCAATCCACGGACCTCCTGCACGTGTATAGCTTAATAAATTATTTTAAAATGTAATACTTAAGCACTTTTTAGTAAAACGGTAAACAAACATCAATCAAAACAAACTCACGCATTTATAAAATTAGTAGAACAACGTCCTTCTTTCGACCATGGATTCTAGAAATCATTAAAAGTCTCCGGATATATTAATCAAAATGAACGCTGTTAAATCATAAAACGGGATCATAAAACCCGAATTATTAGGTCGTTTATAAACAACATTCTGCAATGGACACTACAAGAAACACGTCCACAGCTAACATATTAAATCCATTCTTAATAATATATTCGCCTTGACTTGAAAATAAATAGCCGAATGGCGTGACGGACAGTTTGTCTTGTTTGGTAATGGGAAGTGGTTACTTAAGGGGGTATGACGTCACGAAGGTCAACCCCGTGGTATCTATGCTGAGTTTTGTAATTTTAAAGTATAGAATTAAACAAACGGCTAAATAATAATATTACAATTCGCTCGTTGCGAAAACTTATATATTAAAATATTTAAATGTTAAATGCAAATAAAGTTGCAATTTCATTGCGGCGATTTTCCATGTAACTTTAGTATTCGTAAGGTACAAAGTATTGTTTTAATTTATATGTTTAGTTGTTTAAAAATAAATTATGTTGGAGTGTCTGTTTGTAACGTATAAATTAAACGTTTTTTACTGAGAACATTGTGATATATGACTGGTACATATACCAAAACATTTTTTTTAAATTTTTGTCTGTTCTGGTTAATCTCTGAATTGGCCGGTCCAATTATGACGGGACTTTTATTAGAACATAGCTTATGTAACCGAACTGAGGCCGATTTTCTATTTAAATATTTATTAAATTCGTATATATATAATGTTAGAAATTATTTCTTCTCGCTCGTTATAAATGAAGGATATTTTCTAGTCGTAGTTGTTATAATGGTTAATATTTGTTTTATTTTATACTTAATCTTTTTTAAAAAAATTAGCAAAACAAAGAAGTAATATCAAATTATTTACGGATTTTCGCGTTACTTAAATATATTTATTCCGGGAAATAAATATATTTAAGTAACGCGAAAAATCCGTAAATAAGTGGATTTGATATGTATAATCGCGTAAATAAAAGAAATAAAAAAGTAATAGTTAAGCTTGTGAATCAGAGTTACAGATGAGTCACAATTTAGATTTTAACGTTTAACAAAAACGTCCAAGACCGGAAACGTTCCTACTAAGTAATTATGGATTCGAAGGGTTGTCAACATGAACTGATTGTTTCACTGAAACTTTACAATAATGCAGCTTATATAATACAATTCGAAATATATTATTTTAATAAAGAAATAAAATCTTTGTAATATCATTATAACGAAACCTATAGCCTACTGTAGATAGTAAATATTAGGATTTATAAATTAACATTAATCTATAGTGTTAACTCGCTTTTAGCATTAGCACAAACCTTAGTGGTCTTTATATGCTTCTCATTAACTCACTGTAATCTATGTTTAATAAATAAATAAATAATGATTTTATGTGATATATGATTATTTATTCACGTGGAACCAACACCAAAAGGTTGTAGGATAATAAGTACAACTACGTTCGTCCAACAGTAGCGTAAGGAATTGACGTTAAACCACCAATTAGTTGTAACCGCTGTGATATAATCGATTTTAAATCGGCTGGGTCTAGGGCAGTTTGAACTAGTTTTTTTCTATAAGTCACCGAAGTCGATGGGTGTGTTTCCAATGCTGCTGGCAGGTTAGTACGGTGTTATTTTCGCAAGGTTATCGTCTTTTCGTACGCGACTAGTTGTGAAAGTATTTTATTTTTAAAATATATAACAAACAGCTGTTGCCTGCGACTTCGTCCCCGTGGAATGGAAAATATGTCCCCGAGGTGTATTGATAAATACTGTATTATCATCATCGTAATCAGCCCCTATTAGTCCAATGCTGGACATACGACTTTTTAAATGAACGCCCAGACACATAATATGAATAAGGTGTTATAATTGTATTTGCCAATCATTAGGCACAAAGTTTTATGGCTTTTGATTAGACGATGGTGAATTTCCGCATTGACTCTTATTCCCATATCAACCCCTAGTTCATCCCCGTTCAGTTTTAAATTACAAAATTGCTAGAAAAACACCACCTTTGGCTCGTTTCAAATATCTCGAAACTATATTTCATCGTTTTATGTTCAACAGAGACGTATAAACTTTCATCCCCTATTTCGACCCTTTAAACTACGAAAAGTTCATAGCCTCTTGGAGTTTTTACATTTAGTTATGTTACATATAGAGAGAAGCATTACTATGCATATATTATGGACAATGTTTATCAACATTGGCTAGTTGAATAGCTTTACCAGGTAACGACGGACGAGGCGTGGGTCGAGACTGAGGTTACTCATCCATTTTCATTTTGTTTTAGAAGTTGGCAATTGAGCGATACACCCAATGTCAGTAAGATGATCCAGCGTGGATGGGCATAAAGTCGGTCCAGCACCAACCCGTATGGACAGCGTGGTGGATAGGGCCAAAATCCCAATGGATTGAGTGTATAGATGGCTTGTAAGAGTTGGACTATCACAAGGCTGAGATTTAAGGGATATGGTCCAGACAAGCCTTAATAGATAGGGATGTATAAGAGCAATAATGTCTTGATTATACTATTTACTACAACAGACTCTACTGATAATGAATGTAGCTTGATAGTTTAGGTGACTAAAATGAGTTTAAGGTAATTATGTAGCTCAATAAAATATTAGGAAAAATAATAGCAAAAAATGTCTTTGAAAAATATTTAATCTGTGACATATACTAGATTCATAGATCGCAACTGAACGGTATTAACCCATAAGAAAACCATATATTTTGCTCTGTCAAGGTATATAACTGCAAAGAAGGGAATATTATTAAACTTTCACCACATTCCTGCGTTAAAACTATTGAAATAGCCTGCCGATATTAATCTAATCGGATCCTTGAGATTGGAGAGGTAATTTGTGTAAAGTCGTTTCATAATTTTGTGGGCATCGTGTGATCACTCGTGGTACTGTAATTGTCTCTGCCTGCCTCACTGGCACTTGCCGTAACGCAATGCCGATCTTTAGTGAATGGACACCATTGAGACTTACATATAAAATTGATATTGGTAAACTGTCTGCTTGTTATTAAGAAGTATATAAACCAATTGCTAAATTGATATAGAGGCTGATTAAATAGTCGAAATACGCATACATAACAAAGATATACTTAAAATTATGTTTGTTCATGGAACGGCTGCAATGCATTAAAGTTATGAAAAAATGCTTCATTAAAGAAAATTTTTTTTAATACTAAATTAGTTCTTGTAACGTTTAAATAGTTCTGCTTTGTTAAAGTCGCGATGCCCAGATGTTTTTTCATTTATTGTAGTAACGAGACAGAACTAAAAGTTCAGATAAAGGTAAGTAATACGCCTTGATCACGACAAATGAACGTACTCCACAATCCAGTCGTTAAGACTTGGGATAGTACGTCTCGTTTAAAACTGTTGTATCTTCGTTGCATTAATAGACACCACGGTGGTACTTCAGCAGAATGTCTGAATTTACTGTAATAATATCAACGTGATATCTCAAAAAAATTACACGTTTTTTTTCGCTAATTAGAGCCACGTTTTATAGCAGTCTAGTTTAGAAGCGAATGCAGATGGTTTAAACTTAGTACGAATATTTTGAAAGTGGCCGGAAATTGGAGTTTAGAATATAATCAGTAATTGTACTCCCAATTAACCAGTGCGCGGGAAGCGGCTAGTAGCCGTGTAATTAAAAACGCTAAGTGTTATAATTACTTTGTAGTTTTGTGTTCCTAAACAACCTGTAGAGTTTTCGGTTTCTTTTTTTTCATGACCTTGTTTTGGTTAAATCTTTGTTAGCTGATCTTTGCTTGCCATTTGTCGATGTTATTTTAAAATTGCTTTAGCATCCTTATACTGCAAACATGACTGTTATATGTTGATTCAATGTAACGGTAGTGACAGCATTGTCCTTGGTTGTTGAGTCCCCTGCAAGATTCCAACCCACGACCTCCGGTTTATAGAAGGCAAGCCCATACCACTAGCCTATGGAGGTAATTCACTTGTTACAGGGATAAGATAATACGTTTATTTAGGTACACATGTATAGTTTTGTATTTTATTCATAAACACTCGAATTATGTAGTAGACATTACTGCAAACTATTATTTTGGTAGGTACTTTTGCGTTATTTATATCCATCTTATACCCATTTACTATGACATTCGCGATATGCTTCCGCGTGTCAAAAGTAATCGTTAAATCTTTTGTACAGCACATAACACAAAACATTAACTGCTTTAACTTAATCGGTAAGGCTGTTTCACAACGCTTTTAAAACCCCGCATGTTTCATCGTTAAAGTGCGTATATAATACCGAGCGTGTTTAATAAAATATTGTATTGTATTCTTATTTTTAAATTGTTTTAGCTTTATAGTTTAAATCGCTTTGTAATCTTTGATATTGTTATTCAAATTCAAATTCAAATTCAAATATCTTTATTCAATATAGAAGTGTAACACTCGCTTATTGATTGTCAAGGACGCTACCACCGGTTCGGAATAGGACGCCTCCGACCTGAGAAGAACCGGCGAAAGAAACTCAGCGGGCCTATTTTGTCATCTTTTAAAATAATCAAATATATACATATAAATTTTCTTACGAGCTACATACAGTTCTATCATACGTATATTATACTTGAAAAGCCTGGAGCGAGCATTCCATTACCAGCCTGTGTTATCATTTATAAATTCATTTATGTCATAATAACCTTTAACACATAAACGTTCCTTTACTACTTTTTTAAATTTATTAACAGTTAAATTCTGAACGTTTACTGGGATTTTGTTGTAAAAGCGTATACATTGTCCCATAAAAGATTTACTTATTCTTCGAAGTCTAGTTTACACACTAAATATATACTTGTAAACGCCAAGAGTGCAGTGTACGCCGTAATAGTTTTCAGATGGTAGATTTTCTCCACACACATGACAATTTCTAGAATATTTTGTAGAACTTACAATCTATTTTTATAAATTATAGGCAATAACTTATTGTGACGTATAAGCTTTTTCATTACTCAGTTTAAATAAAATCTGTCACAAAGATTTTGACCGTAACACTTAAACAAGGATTCGACAGAGCATTCGCTGTATGGTCATAGCTACTGGTTAAGTTCAGCTAAAGTATGTGCACATTATACGTTAGCTAATTCCGACTATCGCGTGGATTTTCCGTTTGCTTTCGTCTACGCATCCTTGACCAACCCGTGAATACATTATAACGTAGAACGTTAAGTTAGCCGGATGTAGAAGAGACGATTAGGTTCTCTCCAATTTTTATGCAGATCTTTGTAATAATAATAATAAGACATTTATTTGTAAAAACATGGTATAGCATAAATAATTGAGGTGTAATTACAAACATATTCAGACCCACATGTTTTTGCTCCACGGAGCGTACAAATATTATAAGAAGATAAAAAATACATTATATAATTAAATGTCGAAGTTACAAAATTTACATTAATTTATAGGACTAGTGTACAGGATAATGTTCATTTAAAATCATTTACAAAATTACAAAACAAATAAATTAAATAAAACTGAACAGTGTACATCTCTTAAAAGTCCTTATCGCACAAAAATTCAGTTAAGTTGTAATAGCACTTATCGATTAAACGTAGTCGCAGTTGCTTTTTAAATTGAAATTGGTTAAGATCTTTAAGTTCTTTCGGTAACTTATTGTAAATAATTGGAGCCATACAAAATACACTATTCCGCATCCGTGATGTTCTAGCTCTTCGTATGCATAATTTGGTATTATCTCGTCGATTTCTTATAATAAAATCTGACACCCGTGTAAACAGTGACGGATTACTTCGCACGAAAACCGCTATTTCGAGAATGTATAGTGAGGCCAAAGTTAAAATTTTATTTTCTTTAAAATAATTTCTGCAACTGTCTCTTATTTTTAATCTAAACATGGCTCTTATACACTTTTTTTGTGCTTTAAAAAGTAACTGTTTATGCACAGAATTTCCCCAAAAAATTATTCCATATCGCAGTTTTGAATCCACTATACCGTAATATGCTGTTATTAATGCACCTGAGCTAATAATTGTCGATAGTTTTGACAGCATATATGCTGAGCTGTTGACTTTTTTAGCTAGATTGATTAAATGTTCTTTCCAGTTCAAGTTATAATCAATATTCAAACCTAGGAATTTAATTGTCTCTGTCGCTTCTATATCTTTATCCTCATACTTAATGTTTAATTTAGAATAATCGGAAAATTGAGAACCAAATAACATTGACTTTGTTTTTTCTAGGTTAATTTTTAAATTGTTACATTTCATCCATTCTATAATTGATTCAATATTGTCATTAATTTCTGTCACATTTTGATTCTTTAATTCAATTGTCAATGTACAATCATCAGCAAATAAAGTCAGAGGGTGCTTGGTAACATTAGTAATATCATTAATATAGATTAAAAACAACAGTGGACCCAAGACACTGCCTTGAGGTACACCGTAATACGCTGTGCGTTGTCGAGACCGAAATTGTTCTTCTTCCTAAAAACGTCAATTTGGGAAACTATAGTGCAATGCTTTCTATTTGAAAGATAAGATTTGATCAATTGTAATATATTTCCTCTTACACCATATTTATAAAGTTTTGATAACAAAATATTATGATCAACATAATCAAAAGCCTGTTCATATCACAAATATTGCACATACAGATTTTTATATCTAAATTACTCATAATAACATTTAAGAAATCATATACTGCCATATTAATCGTTCTATCTTTTCTAAATCCTTTTGTGCTTCTGTAAATAATTTGTTATTTTCAAAAATGCATACAGTTGTTTGTAAATGATTTTTCAAATATTTTGGAAAATGGAGATGTTATTGCAATTGGTCTGTAGTTATTTATATCCAGTTTGTTTCTTTCTTGAATATTGGTTTTATTATTGCGTATTTTAATTTATCTGGGTAAATCCTGTACTTATACAAAGATTTAAAATGTAACTTAGATGTCCAGAAATATCCTTCGCCACAATTTTAACAATTTTGTCTGTATATCATCTGGACCAATGCTATTTGTGTTATGCAACATCATTATTATTTCTATATATATCATAAGGCGAGCATGGTTTCATAAACATTGAGTTATTATGGAAGGGAATTTTCATTAAGTGATTAGTATAAGTTAGTGGCTGGACTTTATCAATAAAATGATTGTTAAAAGCAGTAGAGTTTTCGGTTTCTGTTTTTTCATGACCTTGTTTTGATTAAATCTATGTTAACCGATCTTTGCTTGTCATTTGTGTCATGTTATTTTAAAATTGCTTTAGTATCCTTATACTGCAGACATGACTGTTATATATTGATTCAAGGTATTGGTAGTGACAGCATTGTCCTTACCAACTAGGACAAAGGTTGTTGAGTCCCCGCAAGATTCAAACCCACGACCTCCGGTTTATAGAAGGCAAGCCCATACCACTAGCCTATGGAGGTAATACACTTGTTACAGGGATAAGAAAATACGTTTATTTAGGTACACATGCATTGTTTTGAATTTCATTGACAAACACACGAATTATGTAGCAGACATTACTGCAAACCATTATTTTGGTAGGTACTTTTGCGTTATTTATATCCATCTTATACCCATTTACTATGACATTCGCGATATGCTTCCGCGTGTCAAAAGTAATCGTTAAATCTTTTGTACAGCACATAACACAAAACATTAACTGCTTTAACTTAATCGGTAAAGCCGTTTCACAACGCTTTTTAAAACCCTCCGCATGTTTCATCGTTAAAGTGCGTATATAATACCGAGCGTGTTTAATAAAATATTGTATTGTATTCTTATTTTTTACATTGTTTTAGCTTTATAGTTTAAATCGCTTTGGTAATCTTTGATATTGTTATTTACACACTAAATATATACTTGTAAACGCCAAGAGTTCAGTGTACGCCGGAATAGTTTTCAGATGGTAGATTTTCTCTACACACATGACAATTTCTATAATATTTTGTAGAGCTTACAATCTATTTTTATAAATTATAGGCAATAACTTATCGTGACGTATAAGCTTTTTCATTACTCAGTTTAAATAAAATCTGTCACAAAGATTTTGACCGTAACACTTAAACAAGGATTCGACAGAGCATTCGCTGTATGGTCATAGCTACTGGTTAAGTTCAGCTAAAGTATGTGCACATTATACGTTAGCTAATTCCGACTATCGCGTGGGATTTTCTATGCCGTTTCGCTTTCGTCTACCATCCTTGACCAACCCGTGAATACATTATAACGTAGAACGTTAAGTTAGCCGGATGTAGAAGAGACGATTAGGTTCTTTCCAATTTTTTATGTAGATCTTTGTGGTTTTGTTTTGACATTTTCGTATCCTGATCGTATGACATGTGTTCACCGTCAGTTTCTTATAAAATAATAAGTTGAAGAAAGTGAAAATATTTATGTTACTATTTATTTATTCCTGCAAAAGTTTTATCATGTATTTATAGTCGTATAACAATATATTAGTTATATACAAATGAAAAATTAGCAAACAACATTTGTGCTCCGGATTTTTTAATACACAAAGTGGACAACATTTGTGCTCCGGATTTTTTAATACACAAAGTGGACTCAGTACCATTTAAAAGGTAAATTTTAAAAGAAACCTCTTATATATAATCAGGTTGGTCCGTAAGAACGCACGCTTCTGGCTCGAGATCCAAACTCTTCCTTTATTAGTCGACTTCGTGATTCTATGCTGCATGGGGACCAATTTGGTGCAATACTCATTATCAGCCTGTGATAGTCCACTGCTAGACATAGGCCTCCCCTAATTCACCCCTATCCATTAGAGGGTTTTTGGACCGTATCCTACCACGCTGGTCCAATGCGGGTTGGTGGGTGCACCGACTTCTTACACGCCCATCCGAGGCATGGATCATCTTATTTTCAGACAACTGGGTGATTTTCCCAAATTGCCCTTACCAACTAGGAAACAACAATGAAAATGTGTTGAGTCCCCGCAGGTTTCGAACCCACGACTTCCGGTTTCTAAAGCACACGCCCGCACGGCTACGGAGGAAATTGAGGTACAATACTAGTTTTAGTTTTGTACAATTAATTTTGTGATGTAAAACTTTTTTACACATGTGCCAAATAAATATTTCACTCTAATTCAATATGCTCGAACGTGCATATTAACCACAAAAGAGCGAGTAATAGTAATGTTCATAATTTAAATATCGAGTTATGATATCCGAGACAGGCGTTTGATACGCCTATTAATCACTAATGCTAAGATGATGCAAGTATATGATCTTTGCTTAGACGAGCCAATCGAGTATTAAGCTGTTAAGGCACCTAATTGATTCAACGTATGGTTTATGGCAGCGGCTCAAATAAAGGCCCAAAGGTGGAATACATCAAGGGCGTATAGTGATTTACTCCAAACCTCGTGTATTAATTAACTATAACAACATATGATCAACATACAATTATGCATTTCATATCGTAAGACATTGTTCAAGTTTATCATAACATAAGTAAAACATTGTTTAGATTTGTTTAAGCAGTCAGTGGCATTTACTTGTAAAGGCGACGTTAAACCGATTTCTTCAGATGCATGAATAGGATCCAGATGTAACATTTCAAAATGCCACTGTAGTGTTATTTATTTGTCGAACATTGGTCAATGTTGTTCGTGTTGAAAGATTATTGGTAAAGTAGTCAGGGGCTTTTAGCATCTTTATATGATGTGGTGTTGCGATATATTGTTACTGGCATTTTGCGTGCTTAATTTACTCACCACGGTCTCTTTCTGTGGAAAGGACCAGTAAATGTGCAGGAAGTAGATACAGGTGGCGAAGATTGCCTCTCGGCAGCTTATGGGGGAACATAGTTCTTCAACTATGGATCTGATAATATGATGATGATGATGATAAGGCTCTTTTTGATAGATAGATGATAGATTTGATATAAATACTGTAATTTTGCGAGTGAAATACTCATAGTCTCTTTCAGATAAAAACATTTTTAGTGATGGAAGAATAGTATATGTTTCTAAACTTCTAAAGTATCTAATTGTTTTATAATATTAATGATATAATTTATATAATTAATAAAACAACTCGCAAAATGCATAAACAAAATTATGTATCGTGTATTAATTAAAAATATAACAAGCTTGATATTTACTTACGTCTTTAGATAATATTTGTCAAGGTTAAAGTTTTCAAATAACGTATTCATAAAAATTTCTGTCTTCTATTTCATATCAGAGTTCGACTTGTAAAAAAAATGAAAGTGTCGATAAGCAGACAGAACCCGATTTATGGAAAGTGTTCAACGTTTTCTCTGTTTATCTCACGGCGGCGTGCGAATTGAGACAAGGTCGTATTCAGGTAATGCCGTCTCTGCACTTGTTGGCTTCGAAGGTTACACTCTAATGGAGTTCTAACGTCACCGGGTTATGAACAGGTGTTTTAGCAATCGGATGGGCCTAGCTCTTGTTGATACAACTCTGTTGTTTCTCTATTGCTGTGGTTACAATTCGTTCTACAGATGTATAGTGTGTTTGACATTAGTATATTTATTTAAATTTCTCTTTTTAACGCTAAAAGCAGTGGACTTTTCAGTGTATAATTAAGCCAGTTTATAATATAAAACGAGCGTATAACATTTTAGAAGAGTCTTTTTTTACTAAAGCTTAGAGATACGTCACATTAGCTGTTAAGTTAAAATATAGTGTGTACATGAAAAAAATACTTGAACCGTTATATTTAAAAATTCCTAGTATCTCTGTATGAAGTGATTCTAAATGTTCAAATTGTATTTTTAGCCGAATTTTCATGTTCAAGGTGTAACGAACGATCCACTTTAGACGAAATTTTTCAAGGCATAGTGTCACAAATTGTTTCACATTAGAATACGTGTCAAAAGCGGTCATTATACGTTTTGGCGTCGGCGGAGCGGTCGGTGAAATTGTCTGTGAAGCTACACCCACCGATCAGACTCCATTGACCGTACTGACCCGGATATCTGACTGTGTGCTCCGATTTCTAGAGACGACAAAAAGGGGAAAAAAATCAAATGGGACTGTACAACTGGTTTAATGGAATGATCTAGATAGATACATTGAACTAGAGACGTCATAAAAAACGGTAAATTTATCTTTTTGTGTAAAATATATGAAAAATTAAAAATATCTATGGTAAGAAAATGTCCTTAACTACGCTTTGTCTTTACTTAAATGAATTATTGGTATGGATATGAGCTAATGGCCAAATACGAAATTATTCCATAAAAGTATCTTTACAAGTTCTAGACCAATAATTACATACAACAGATTCTCATATTTTATCTGTTAAATTAATTATCAATTACACTAAAAAATCGCTACAATTGGAGGTAGGTTATATTTAATATTATTAGGGTAGTTTAAAGCGACTTAATTTTAAGTTCGTCAAAATAAATATTATAACCGATTATTGTTACTACGTCTTTGGTTCACATAGTATAGGTGACTTAAAAAACTTATTAATAACCACGTTACTCCTATAAGGCGCCTTACTTGTGAGTACAACATTACGTCAACGTCGGAAGGCGTTTAAAAATAACTGAATTATTCATCGGACAGTTAACCAAGAAGTAACTATAGCACTGTCGAATGATAGCTATTAGCACACATAAAATGCCATCATCCAATGAAAAGCCGGGATTGTATTCAATTAAAATTAACCGCGGTAACATCGGTTACGTATTACTATTACTATAATTTGCAAGTGGCCTCAATACAAAGTACCGAAAGTAAAATTTATGTAAATATGTCGTCCCATATTTCCTACATCCTCTATATTCACATGCCAGTTTTTTATAATCGAAATGAAACATTTGTGCCGTGAACAAAGGCTTAAATCAATTTTCACGACTTTGTTGCAGAAAATGTATTTTGCCACTACAACTTTTATCTTTTCATAAAGTAAAACGTATTATGTTTTTGTGTAATGAACGTAGCCCAGTGGTATGTATGGGCGTGTGCTTTAGAAATCGGAGGTCGTGGATTCGAATCCTGCGGGTTCTCAACAAATTTCCATTGTAGTTTTCTAGTTGGTTAGGGCAATTTGGCCCGATCACTCAATTAACTGAAAAGTAAGATGATCCATTCGTCGGATGAGCATTGAAAAAGTCGGTCCACCCTCCAACCAGCATTGGACCAGCGTGGTGAAATATGGTCCAAAACCCCCTAATAGATAGGGGTGTATTAGGGCAGGCCTATGTCCAGCAATTGACTATCACAGGCTGATGATGATGATGATGATGAACTTACAGAGCGTTTCGATTAGTTATTGTGACGAATTTGTATATCTATGTCTACTGTCAACATTTCATATCTTATTTTTCTTTTACGAAAGAAACAAGAGATATACTAACAAATTATACAAAAATAAACATAATGTATAAATCATTTCGCACTAATTCAAACCGAGCCGACCGATGCGACCTTCCGATTAATTTATTAGACTGATTTTGTCAAGATAACATTAAGTAATGGAGCAAGTTGCGACACAGTCCGAAAATCTGATGTACCCAAGCCATAACGGCTTAAGTTGACCGTGAGCATAGTTTAGCATAAATGGGCGGTTGTTTACGATGTAGAAAACTGGTAAAACTCTGCGAATAGATCCACTTAATGTGGAAACAAGATTTTAGTCATACACGCAATATCTACTAGTGTTTGCAAAAAAACCGTATTTAAACCATGTCGTCATACGAATTATTGGTATAAACAATGCCTGAGCATTTGGATATTATTGTTTCCTTATCAGAAAATCGTGCAAAAGGCGCTTCAGTGGGGCTAAGAGTACTAAAAATGCAGTGCTTTATTTGATGCAGTCCCTTAAGTAGGCAAGGCAGTAATTCAAATTATTTATATGCAATATGTGCTGACAAACACGGCGTATACATGACGTTGTTATTAGTGGATTGTCGCTCATTGATTGACATCAAGGTGAAAATTAGTTAATTAGAAGGGGAAAGAAATAAGTCTTTTGGTTACTATAGGTTATGATTTTTATGTATTACTAGCTATTGCCCGCGACTGCATTCACGTGGTATTGTGTTATAAATTATTTTAGTTAGTTTATTCCAAAAAAATAGCCTAAGTTACTCCCATTTATACAGCTATATTTTAGAGAAAGACCCGTAAAAATCTGACCAGCCATTCCAGAGATTAGCAAAATGAAACAGTTAGACGGACAAAAAGTTATTTTGTTATTTGTATCAGTTATATAGTTAACAATGTAATAATTTAAAACATTTATTTTAATGTTACAAACAGACACTTAAACTTCACTTATTTGTATAGATTTTATATAATATGTTGATATTACAACTATAGAATTACAGTAGTCGTAAGTGGTTTATGTATACACAAGCAGTACTTTGCCTCTTTTAGTTACAAACGACATCAACGTCGTCATTCATTTTGTCATTGTACCTATGTTATTGATATCTGGTAATTTATGGTGATATCAAAGACAATAAATACGTGTCAAGACATCAACCCTGAAAGATGGAAATGAGATAAAATATATGATTCAAACAAAATAAACATGCCTTTTCTAATGTGTTCGTTTCAGTTTTATGTTGCACTCTAAATAGGTACTGTATTCAAATTACATAGAAAAGTGATGAAATATTTTAGACTTTGTTTTTCAATTCTGTACGTATCGACGTAACAAATTGTAGTTGGCAGTGTCTGAGAATACATTATCATTGAGCACAATGTGATGCATTGTAAGCAATTGTGACCCCGATGTCAGATGGCACTTCAAGATCTGAAACTCAATAGGCTTTATAATAATTACCGACTGTCTTTTAATTTTTAATTAGGACAGGACCTATTCATTTTAATGCTGAAAATCCAACTGAATAACCATTCTGTTTTTAAGCAAAATTAATTAATTTACATTTTTTCCCTTCTGCGTATCTTCTATTTTTATTGTGTAACTTTCTATATTATCATTACTAATATTTATCGTATAAATATTATCAAACGTAATCTAGCGTTTTTAACTGATTCCATAGCCTAGTGGAACTTGTAAACTAGAATATCTTAACTCTCATTTGTAGTTCGCCCTCGCTTACGAGCACAGCGAAACATGCACACCTGGTACACTAGATACACCAACGTTCCAGGGCGGTTCTCACCGTCCCCAGCTACCGATGAACAGAGTTGCCAGACCGTCGGCGTCCCTTAGGAGAGATAAACAAATGCCTAACTCACGTACGTTCTGTACGTGTAGTTCGTAGGTACGGGAGCTTCCTCTGTGTCAAAAGGAGTCTAGAAGCGTAACATCCGTGTGAAAAACAAAAATAAGTAGATAGCTCTTTTATATATCGTCTGTCGTGGTCAGAATTGACTTGGCGGGCATTATTATTATTAAAGTATTTAATAATTGATTTATTTATATTTATATTTATGCGAAACTTTTACAATATAGAAATTTGATCATCTCAAAAAAAGTTAATAAAGTTATTTTCGTTTACTTTTTACCCTCAGTTATTTAATAAAAAACCAACAACCGTTTATTATGTACCGTTGAGGCGCGTTTAACGGGCCTGATCATTTAACCGGTTGATATCTCTACCCCGTGTCGAAAGCCATATTATTATTACGCTTCTGGGTATGGTGCAAATAAAGGAGATACGCGGAAATATGGTTAATTTTTATAATATTATTTCTTATACTATTGCTACTACTGCTTTTATAAATATACTGCTTCGCACGGGAGCTATGCTGACCGAAAAAATACCTACAATATTCGGCAAGTGTTATGCATATAAACCTTCCTCTCCAATCACTTTATCTATTACAAGAAACCGCATCGAAATCCGTTGCTTAGGTTAAAAGATTTTAGCATCCATAGGGATATAGGGACAGAGAAAGCGACTTTGTTTTATTATATGTAGTGATTTATGGAAAGAAACTCATTGTTACTTTTATTTACGGATGTTTGAATCTCTTTTCAGAGTTCGTAAACACTGAAAGTTGTTATTTTTATTATATATAATAAGATAGTGACAATGATATGGAAATAAACGAGTTTATTACCCTTTTTAAATATTTACGCAACAGGCGTTTACTAATGAGGTTGTGCATTGCATTGATAATGATTCGCGAAGACGTGAACCCCTATTGTAAATAAAACAATTTTTTTATACATAGTTATTTACCCGTATTAGAACCAATCGCTGGACTAAACCTTACTTTAGCGGTCCTCATCACATGCTTCAGCGTCTAATATGTACCACATATAAATTGTTATAATATACACTATTATTTGTAATGTTGTCACGCAAGTTTACCCGTTATACTTTACGTCAGATGGGCTTGTTTAGACGCAATACTTGTTAATGTCACTGACCACTTAAGGTTTTAGTTTAAGGACGTTTCATTGATTTATCTAAAATCAACAGTTATACATTTAATTCCATCGAATAGAAAACAATAAATTTTGTCTAGATTTGTGTTTTTAGAAGTTAAATTGTTTGAAAATAAAATAATTTTCTCGAGTTTAATTTTTGTGTTAAAATACAAAATGTTTTAAAACAGATAAATAGGCACGCTTTTGCCTTATCTATTAATTTTCAGTTAGTTGGGCTTGTGTTCTATACTGCTTTATGAACGGAGAAAACAACGATTACTCAATGTCGACTCCTAGGTTGTACAACCAAGGCTTATTATACTAGGCGTCACTGAGGTGTTTACATAGGTGTATAAGATTAAAAACTATATTGATTTATGTATCATGTATTCTCTATTATTAGTTTTTTTTAATTCCGTCACTAATTTTAACGTTTCTTATATTTTATTGCTTCCTCCTTGACATTATGAAAACAGTTTTTGTTAAAAGTATATTACTAAATGACCCCGATTCTACTTGCGGGCAAAATTCTGTTAAATTTGTTTTTAACTGACTTCTGTTGCAAAACATGAATATTCCATTATCTTTACGATTTAATAGCGATTTATTTGTTGGATTTTTGTTTTATAATGTTAATAATGTAATTACTCCTTTTTCAGATTTGTTACTTAATAGGTTTAAAATGCTACCCCGAAAATTTTAGGTTTTATATCAAGACTCTAAATACATTTTTACAGGTGACGATTAGTCAAATTTTTAAATAACATAACATTATTAAGGTATATCGTATTTATTCTTTTTCTATCTAAATAGGCATAGTATAAATGCCAAACATATTTGTATTGTATATGATGTGTATGAAATTTTAAAGTACTTCATCATAGTACGTCTGTTCCACTTTGTTGAACAACTTTTTATGTTGGCACATAACAGTTACTCTAGTAACTAGCAGTTATTCAAATACATATATTTTTATAGTAAAAATTTATTATACCAATCATGTAAAACTATACATACATAATAACGTAAAATAACATAAACAACAGAATTTTACCTCTTAGACTTTGAAAATAACAAGTGTTTCCGGTTTAAAGGCAGACCACTCTCTTCTCGTTAAATATTCATATTACAACAATATGTTTACGTGCGTCTGCTATATCTAACGCGTGATGCATTTTTTATTCAAACGTTATATAAGTGACATAAAGAGTTATGTTATTGCGCTATTAATTTCGGATTACCGAGGTTTCTTGAGCTCAATAAGTTAAATGGCCGAAATCTGAGTTGCATACAAACGAATAAGTAAACCGTGTCTTATAGTTAAGCCAATTAAGTGATGGAATTAACCTAAACAGACTAACGTCAATAGCTGTCATAAGTGGGAGACTCTTATTGGTTAGATATCGCGTGGAGATTGAACATGGCCGCGGTCCACCAATAGGAACGCGTTTGCTTTCGCGCCATTAGTGTTTGACATTAGTCTTTGTTTTGGTTTATTCTAAATAAGATAGCAAATATTAAATAAATAAATCCGTGACAAAGAAGTCGCGTCATGCATCTAAAATGTATGACGCAACTTCTTTGTTATGGATTACAATACATACATACATCATCAGCCTGTGATAGACCACTGCTGTACATAGGCCTCCCTATCCATTAGGGGGTTTTGGACCGTATTCCACCATGCTGGTCCAATGCGGGTTAGTGGGTGGACCGACATTTTACATGCCCATCCGATACATGGATTATTATGGATTACAATGTTTTCAATTATTCCGAGTGTAAGTTTGCTAACTACAGTAAGTTAATGCGATCACTAAAACACACTTGTTTTTATAAATAACTCAACTTTGATAAGGTTCAATCCCAAATCAATTGAAATAAGTAAATTACAGACACAAAACCTTGTTTTAGATTTTAATGCTGCCTTAATATTAAACTTTGTTAATTATTTTCTATCACCTAAACTTAGGTATGTGAATCTGTTTTGCTTATATTTGTTTACAGACTTTTATTTCTGTTATATAATATTTAGTTAAACAGACTAATTTCCAACTCTAATAGCGTCAAAGTAACAAGCGCGTAACCCGCTCTTATATGCGACGTGATGATCCATGTTTGGTGGCGGTATACTAACCAGGATTTATCTTCCCACTACAATTATTGTTTATGTTAATTTCACGTCCTTTTTAAATCAGATATTGTTGTTGATTCACAGCAAGTTATTTTCACACATAGTACATGATTTACCACCTAAAAAGGTGAAAATGTTACCAGAGATTTGTAATGGTCCTGAAATGACGCCAGCGAAAGCGGGTTTCGCTAGTTGGTCGTGTTAGAAAACACTTTGAAAGTTCATGACGCTCACCTTTTTACTGATAGTGTTATCTAAGAAATATCGGTATTTGCGATATATATACATATATAGAAAGTATGACATTAAATGTTATTGCTAAGACATATTCACGCTTTAAGACGAATAATGTAAAAGGGAGAAATGGATGACCGGAGGTGGGTAAAAATGTTTATCCCAGATTTTGTTTGGGTTTATAGAATATAAAGCGTTGAGTAAGAAGTATCTTTGTAACATCAGCATGTCCTAATCAGATAATGGTTGAGTTCCTTGGTATACTTGGTTAAGTATTATAAGAAACATTATTTTTAACATAAAATAACAGTTTTTAATAACAAGAACACAAAACGTATATTTTCGGACAATACGTAACATTTTGTTTATAAGAAAACAAGTTAACAGTAAAATTTGTATTCATCACAACTAACAGCAAGTGACTAAATCTCGGTCAAGCGAGGTAACCGTTACAATTAGCCAACATATAAATATTGTGAGGGATTTAATGCGTTTAACTTGTTGCCGTTCAATGAATAGCTTAAAAATACATTTATAGCAAAAGCATTATGAAATTGGGTCTCGGACATTACCGCTTATTATAGAATAAGCCCATAGTTAAGATATCGTCAGTGACTTGCCGACATCGTTAAGCCCTCCTTTTAGGCTTGCGGTCAATTAAATCGTGATGACTCGACGTGACGAAACTATTAAGTGTCGCAAGATTTTATATTTTTGAAGGTATATGGAAAAAGGATTAAAATAGTTACAAATACACCTTAATGGACTGTATGCTGTGTCCATATACCCGAAAAGTAAAAAAGACATAATAATATTGCAGTATTCAACGTATTTCATTATTTTTCATTTTTCATCACACGCATCGTCTTCTGTCACATGACGTCATCATTATCATCATCAGCCTTGTGTTAGTCCACTGCTGGACATCATAATGCATTTCATTCTTCTCCATTTAGGGGGTTTTGGGCCGTATGGTCCAATGTGGGTTGGTGTGTGGACCGACTTTTTACATGCCCATCCGACGCATGGATCATCTTACTTTTCAGGCGATTGCACACAACAATGATAATTTGTTGAGTTCCCGCAGGATTCGAACCCATGACCTCCGGTTTCTCAAGCACACACCCTTACCACTAGGCTACGAAGGCAGCGGAAGAAATTGTATGAAAGAAAAATAGTGATTAAACTGACATGTGCAGTTTTGTGAACTGCCTCCGTAGCCTAGTGGTATGGGCGTGTGCTTTGAAACCGGAGGTCGTGGGTTCGAATCCTGCGGGACGCAACAAATTTTCATTGTTGTTTCCTAGTTGGTTAGGCAATTTGGGCCGATCATCCAATTGTCTGAAAAGTAAGATGATCCATGCGTCGGATGGGCATGTAAAAGTCGGTCCACCCACCAACCCGATTGGACCAGCGTGGTGGATACGGTCCAAACCCCTAATGGATAGGGAGGCCTATGTCCAGCAGTGGACTAAAACAGGCTGATGATGTGATGTGATGTGTGTGCAGTTTTGAGTCAACGGTAGATGGTATTAATAAACAAAAAAACATTTTCAACGTTTTACTACATTAGTCTTCTATTACAGTGTAGTTAAAAGATTTAAAACTCTTTCGCAAAAGCGAAAATCTTTCGATACCAGTACAAATCTTTGTCTATTTATGCGTATTTAATTTTCGTATGTACATTTGAATACAAAATTTGCATTAATACTTATGTAATAGACATAAAAGGTCTCCCGAAACAACTGCGCAACACGGCTTAAATAACGAAGATGTAATTTTCAACAGGAAGCCATTAATGAGACGCTAAGTATCCTTTCTTCGTTTTCGCTAATTACAGTCAGCCATTCAAAAGTTATTATGTAAGTAGGTTCAGAATATTAACAAAACTCCACAATACAAATTTTAACACGACAGACATAAACATGTTTCATAGTTGAGTATTCGCTTTTACGAGTCAACTCTCTAGTTGTAAATATTGACTTGAACAATGAACTGGGAAACGAATGGGTGAAACTCCGCCGACCACCTCAGCCGTGACGGCGGGCAAAAACATGTGAAATATTTGTCGTCAACGTTTCTACTGGCATACGCGTGTCAGCTATTGTTATTAAGTTAGATGTCTAATGTGTGTTTAAGTGCATACATACAGATAGATTATCGTGCTATAAAAGACATACGTTTAAAGAAAATATTCCGTAAGGTGTTCGTTTTGACATAATATTTTAAATTATATAGTAACTTGAATGTAACATGCTAATTGCCATGTAATTGGCAGCGGTGAGAAATATGATGAATTAATGAGCTTTCCATTTACCGATTTAAATAAGTGTGCTAATAAAACTTCCTAAAATATGTTTCCATTATGGTGTAAGGAGACAAGAGATGTGAGAAATCTCATTTTAAGGGATACAATGGTCTATAGGTATTGTGAAATACACAACGATTTCACCCCGTGTATATAACAGAGACCAGTAACTGTGTTAGGTGTACTTCGACCAGAACACGACAATATTTTGACGACTGCTTAACATCAGAACCATAACATGTTTCGCCCTTCTCTGCCTGTTATTACGGAATCAGAGGAATAGTCTAAAACAGTGGAAGTACTTTATTACTTTACCATTGTAGCAATATTATATTACGGCAATATATTGCAAGGATAAAATTACCTCCGATGAAATTATCGCGTACGCGTTAAGAAGCCACTCACTTTATATTTCGTAAATACTCGTATATTGGTTTCATCAGTACTACTACAGCAACAGCACATTACTGGGTTTTAGCGTCAACTCGCTAATAGTGTCTGATGAATCTTTCCACATGATGATGGGCATTTCTTTGTCAATGCTAAGAAATTAATCTTTGGTTTGTGAAATTAACGATGTTATTTGTTTGTCAAGCTTTTGTACAATATACAAAGTTTGTCGAGTCCAGATCAAATATATACTAGGAGTTATGCTCGGTACCTGCTCGAAATTACATTAAATTTGAATCTATATAAAGATACTTATCCAAAGAGCTAAATGTTGAATTCAACATAATGCTTATTTAATGTAGTAGTAATTTCTTAACAATTTAAGAGCGTCATCATCAGCCAGTGTTTGTCCACTGCTGGACACAGGCCTCCTTTAAGACTTTCTCCATTAGCGGCTTTTTAGATACAATTCTAAAATCATGTATTAAATTTAATCTCTATCGATGAACGTATGTCTACGACCGTTTCGGACGTTATGACCTGTCTAAAAAAATCCACAAAAACTCTGCCTCTTACATCGATACACTACAAACATATTTATCAGAGAGATCAAGCAGGTAAAATGCCAGTGTAGTAGATAAATAATTTCCATACATATTACCTGATATTTTCACCATTAACATTGATATTGGTATGACAAAGCTGTACAATACTTGATATATCTATTTCCATTCCGTAGAGCGTTATCTATTGCAATGATTTTTCCAACAAAACCATTACAAAAGATCGCTTTAAATCTATCTATTATTTGATAGACGTCGTGAGGGAAATTCTATCGCTTCGCATTGATTTACTCTTTCACTGCAACCTTGACCATGAGGAACGGTGGGAGAAAGTGAGAAAGCCTACAATTTATTTACACCACTAACCTGTAGCCATGCATATTGAAAGTATTTCTATATCATTTGTAACTTTAGGTAAAATGTTTTTTAATATAATAATAGTGGTCTCTAAGTTTCGCCTTCTTAAATTTATAGTCTTCCGTTGCTCACTTTTTCCGGATTTAATCATTTATAGATAATAACTTATATTTATTCCCCTCGTTCAGGACTCGTTCCAGCATCCGTGATCACGGGCAGACTATGACTGTATCTCAAAGTGTTTGAACCATCAGGGTTTTTTGCAAAAAGCGTAAATAACAGAAACAGTTACGTGTTTTTTCCTTATATATCTTTTTTTACTTTTATATCTTTTTCAGCTTTGATAGTGACGAGATAGATTTATCCATTAACGACAAAGTTATCGCATACACATTAAGATTCTGAGAGAAACGACAGGGCCCATTATACTAGTAAAATAATGTCTTATAGTAAAACTTAAGGTACTCAAATAAATTTATTAATATTGACATATCGATCACAAAATCAATCAGTAAAATTCTCAAAGCGGAATCAAGGTTAATGCTCGCACAACCGGAAGCGTACGCTTTTCCAATCTTCGATATTAATGACGGGAAAGTCAATGCAAATGAAATTTATCACACGACGCCATATTGACTTTAAACTTTCACCCGATGGAGCGTAGAGTTCGCCTATTGTGCCTTGTCTCTTATAAAATAGACAATAGCAAAGAAAACAACAATGGATATAAGTTTACAAAAGGATTGAATGCTTTGATTATGTGTAATAGTTAATGTTGTTTAACGATCTTTTTTGTCTGAATTCGTAAAGAACTAATTTCGATCTACATTTTCAGTTATAATGATCTTTAAGCATGACGTGTCTCTTTATTAGACGTATTACTCTTATTTTTATCGTTATTATTAAATGTAAGTTATTATGTGCTTAATTTTATAGAATTAATGTAATAACTTATATTCATTATTTTTTAGATAAGAATACGTATAAATTTGAGGGTACTTATGTAGTATATTTCAGTAACAATTAAACAAGTGACTGATGTATCGGATAGTACCTTCATAGGCTTGACTAACCAAACAAATAAATCCGTCAGTTTTTATAGTACAAATTGCCAAGACTTGCCAACCATTTGATATTTCGTAAGTGGCAAATCCGTCAATGACCTCCAGGCAATTTTTGTACACCTTTGACCCTCTATAGTGTTAACATCACTATTAGGTTCTACTCGTTTTCGTGTTTTCGTACTATGTTGTTAGCAATAAAATTATGCAACGACGTAATAAAGATGCAGAGTGAGCAGGATACATAGAATTTATTAGAGGTCTTTGTTTTGGAGGCTTATTTTTTAGATAACTTTATATGCGCCTTTGTTTTGCCACTTGATACATTTTATTTAACCTTAGAGCCTTTCATACAATAATGTAATTGAATCACATCATCATCATCAGCAGCTTGTGTTAGTCTATTGCTGGACATAGGCATCCCCTAATGCACGCCTTCTCCATTATCCCACCATGCGGGTCCAATGCGGGTTGGTGGGTGGACCGACTTTTTGCATTACCATCCGACGCATGGATCATCTTACTTTTCACACAATTGGATGATCGGCCCAAATTGTCCTAACCTGGTAGGTTAGGACAATAACACATAGTTTTTTCCCTGCGGCATACGAACACACGACCTTAGGTTTATAAAGCAAAGGCCAATATCGCTAGGCCAAGGAGGTGGGGTAATTGTTTATTGGAAGCTTTTTAAGAGAATAGTTTATGATATAACATAACATTTATAGTTTTTATTCTTCTTTGGCACCCCTCTTCCCTTTGAGAGCATCATCATCATTGCTTTATTTTGGGTAGGTAGTTTATATTTTTGTTTCTATTGCCTGTTATAGTAAATGTCGTCTTGACGTTTAACAGTAATAATAATAATAATAATAATAACTCATTTAATCAATCCAGCACATTAATTAACAAACAAATACACACAATAACTAACTAATTAACAAACAAACAATGTAAAAAGTACGGAACAAGGGCTATCTAGGGTTAAACCTACTTATTGTAACATAGTATAAAAAAGAGAACATGAAAACGATATTTTACAATAAAAACACTGTTTAATAATAATATAAAAAAAAAAATCAAAGAACACAACAATACAAAGAACTTTAACTACGTGAACCCTTCTTGTTCTCGTTGACGTATACAACGATGCTGGATCGATAAGGTTCCAACTCAGCATTATGTTGGCTAAGGCCAACGCTGGTATTCTGCTGGCACCTACTTATACCTAATTAACCTAAAACTTCCCTATATTTTATATATATTATTCTCTCCACAGTTAACTTTATAGCGGCTAAGGCTTTAAGTACTACTTATTTATGTAGTTATTAATATTATTTTATGTAGTAATTAATTGCATATGTACGCGGTACTTAATATAATTTTACTTTAATTGCGTCACTTTCTTTAGGTCGTTAAAATAGAAGAAAGTATCTTTAAAAGCAATTAATTTTTAAAATAAAAAAGAAACTAACAACAAATATCGTTAAATACTCATTCCGGTAAATCATTACAGGAACCATTTCGGGTTTAAAATTAAAACATTGCTTTGCAATTCGCTCATTTGCCTTACGCATGTTTATCACACTAATCACATCACATAATTACTCACTAATTCCTTATCTATTCT
Organism: Lamproptera curius; assembly: GCA_029286875.1. Classification (NCBI taxonomy): domain Eukaryota; kingdom Metazoa; phylum Arthropoda; class Insecta; order Lepidoptera; family Papilionidae; genus Lamproptera; species Lamproptera curius. The sequence continues at coordinate 276,328 of JAGSMT010000177.1, read as the reverse complement.
AATTAATAAAAAAAAAGTTATTAATGAACAATTAATCGATAACTTTTTTTTTAAAAACCTAGTTATTAGCCTTACTTTTGGGATATATTTGTGTGGGCAGCAAGAAGTAACCAAATTTTTCTACTGACGTAGTATAGACCTAATAAAAACGAAGCTACAAACATATTTTAATATGATGAAGTAATATAGTAGCTAAAAAAGGAGCTAAGTACAGTATGTAAAATAATGCCATTGACATTAACATAATTTGTGCATAAAATAAATATATGAGCCTTATTTTATTTATTATGCTTTGTAATTAAAATCTCTTTATCAAATTAAACAGAGAAAAAAATGTTAAATAAGAGGTCACATACTTTATATTTATTTATATTTTGTCAATATGTCTAATTCAATGCAAATTACGCACTTTTCCTTTATATACCGTTCTAAATACATAACTTTGCAATCGAATATGGTATTTTTTTGTAAAACAAATAGATATATGCCCATTGAACTAATGATGGATCCATAATGATAACATTAGTTAGTTGTCTCCCTAAATAATTTAAAAGACAAAATACAGATGAATAAAACAAAAAAAAACTTCTTACATTGGATATTTTTTTAAGATTGCATAGAACATTAATAGACGGCAACCAACTTAAAAATTAATGGAATTTTGCATATTAATACAAATTTTCACGCAATCTTTTACACTAGTACCCTTTTAGTTTTTATTTAATGCAATAAAAAATGTTTTGCAATGACCGGCTGGTAAAATCCTTGAAATATATAAATTCAAATAAATATTTATCAAGTTACTTTTTACATATTAAATTTTTACGGCCTCGTGTTATTGTTCTGTTTTTTTTTTTAATTTAATTCTAGTATGACGAAGAAAAATAAGCTATAATGAAGCCTTAGAATTTCATTAACTTTTTCTTCATAATTAATTATTTTGAAAGTTAAGTATTTCTTTTATTTACGTGATTATTTGCATACCAAATCCACTCATTTACGGTTTTTTTTCCGTTAGTTTAATATATTTATTGACGACATTTCTTCCAACGGTTATTCCAAACCATTGAGATACAGACATATACCAACTTAGTCTACTCGTGATCATGGATGCTGGCAAGAATCCGAAACGTCGCGAATAATAATTTATATCTCTTACGCGAAAAGTCCGTAAATTAGTGGATTTGATTTATTTTGAAAGTTCTTTATTTAGGTTTGGTTATGTAGAGTTATTTTTAAATATAAATGTACAAAATCATAAGGATTTTTGCCTTACGTTAATTGTTTATCGGCGACCTTCAAGTTTTGACAAATTGAATGATTAAAAATAAATAAAAAGTAACTTTAACCTCTAAAAAGTCCTTGATATTTACTACTAAAGATTGTATGAAAAACAGCATCAATTTGTGGCCAGATAGAGTAGTTATTTCTTTTGTTTACGCGACTACTGCACATTATTGAGTAAAACGAACTTTTACGGTGTTTATCGCGTTTATTTTACAATTTTAACACTTTCCAGTGGCCGTGGTCACGGGGTAGACGTGGTGGAGTAGTCTAATATTCTATTCATCATCAGCTTGTAGTAGTTCACTACTGGCATGGGCCTGCACTAATGCGCGCCTTCACCATTAGGAGTTTTACCGTATATCACCACGCTTGTCCAATGCGGAATGGTGGGTGGACAAACTTTTTACATGCCAATCCGAAGCATGCATCATCTTACTTTCCAGACAATTAGGTAGTCAGCCCAAATTGCCCTAACCAACTAGGAAACAAAAATGAAAATTTGTTGAGTCCCCTCAGGATTTCAACCCACAACCTCCGATTTCTAAAGAAAACGCATTCATCACTGGGCTACGGGGGCAGTCGATTCGAATTTTGTATTATTTCGTTAAAATGTTCTATTAAATGAGTAAAGATAGAATAGAAAATGAACTCGATCTAGTCCTGCTTATAACCTCTAAACCTTTATAACCTCTTGGCTACAGTCGCAAAAACAGCAGCAATCACTTTCCAGTATTTTCTATCATTTTACTACTCTCACGGCGTCTGGCTTATTTAGTATGCACATCACGTTTCCATTAATATGTAAGACGTACCAAACGACACTTTCATGGACGTGCTAGTTTTCAATAATTATGATTATTATTGATGTTCTTTATAATAGATAATACTAATTACTGTAATATATTCTTTTGTTAATGCAAATGCACGTATTTAAATAAAAGGACATTAAGGGATTTTACGCGTTTATTTACATATTTAAATCCCGACGTTTCGAACACTTTCCAAGAGCTGTGGTCGCGGGACAGACTAATTACTTTTCTAATAATACAGGACCATTAATCAAGCCAAATTAGATATGAAATTTACGTACTTACATAAAGTGAAAAGACAATTTCTGATGTCAGAAACGAACGCACGTTTATTGGTAGACCTCCGGCATTTTTAATACCCACGTGATGTTTAACCAATAAAAGGACGTTTAAGCGCCAATCTAGTTAGATATTACATTTTGTTTATATAAATTCTATCTCTTTTATAATTAGAGTATAGACAGTTACCCTCAAAAATGTATCGACGGAAGAACACTAAAACGTCGTAACAACAATAAAAAAAAAATTGATCATAGCTTTTATTATGTATAATTTTTTTATAAATAAAATAATATAACAAAGAACATAACTTCTACTATACATAAAAGTTATAATGTGTGTATATAATATAAAAAATATATAAATATGTATATGAAAAATTTAAATTGTTATTCGGCCCTCGTGAACGATTTAATTTTTGTCAATTGCGACGTTTCTGTTTTCTTCCGTCGATATAGACATTAGTGTAATTTCCTAAACACTAATGGATATTATTTGCCTTACACATACAAATAAATAAATACTTACATGAAGCCATAAATAAGACATGAGATATCCATGAAACGGCGGTTGAACGGTACAGAATGCCGAGTATCAGATCAGTAGGCCACTCCGCGTGGCAATGGATCTTGTAATGGCTTTATAACGATGCATTGCGCAATCGGAGAGTTTATTTACCTCGTTGCGAAGATGGGTCAAGTTTGAAATTATGTGTGGGAGCATTTCGTAGTTAAAATTTGATCGTACACTTTGTCTGTTTCATGTTTGGCAGGAAAGGGTTGTGTACACTTCTTTATTGAATAAAGATGTTTTTAATTTAAAGTGCACCGCTTTTTTAGAAGTTTGCTAATAGTATATTTCTATAGATAATTACCAGAAAGTTCTTTATAATACATCTTTAGAGTAATTATCTATTTGTATAAGTTTTACATCCTTACCAAGTTGGTATTCAGTTTGTAAAGGTATCTCAAAAAATAATTCTGACATGATCAAGAATTACTTATATTACATTCTAAGGTGTTAAATCCAATATATTTTGTAATTGTGTAGAAACTTACTTAAGTTATATACATACGGACCATTTTGTATAAGAATACGAAAGATATTTTAAATATTTTTTTACGGATCCATCTCTTTTATTATTACTACTTTATTGACGACGCTTGAGGCTCTTTGCAGCATTTGTTTTAATGTAGTAAGAGTCAGTCGGTCGTGTGACAAAATGTTATTAGTATTACGTGTAATGTTAAACAAGAGAACCATTATGATGAGAATTTTTAGGAAAAATAACAGATTTTAAATAAATGATTCCAAGTCCCTCTATTGGCTCTCTTTGCAATAGATGGTTTAGTCTATTATAGACCACCACGAACACTATATACTAGGCAGACCGGACGTTATATATCAAGTGTTTTTTTTGGTGAACTTTATATGTCAAGATAGCTAAGGAAACTTAATGTTCTTAAATCCTGAGTCTGTAGTACCTATATCTTGTGTTTCTCACACGTTAATTAAAACCAATGTTTACAAATTACGTCTGGAGGCTATCTGATTACACAAAATAACTAATATTGTTAAGGTCATTACTTGTTTTAGTGTCTGTTAACATGCAAATGTAATTTTCACAAGTGCATGCTGTAACTTGCTATTGAAATATCAATGTTATTTTTGAGAGAGCTTTTTTAAAAAATGAAATTCTTTCGAAATATGATTAAGTATTAGATATCTAACTAGTCAATACTATTTTATTTCTTTGTAGTAATTTAGTAAAACTAGCTTATGGCTATAAAGACACTAAAGAAATACATTACGAACTGAAGTTGTGGGAATTTATACCAATGCGACCCACGTTTCTATCATTAGTAAACGAAGTTGCAAGCGATACATGCATTTCTCCGATTGCTTTTAAAATTGGTCGTTGATTAGGGTGATGATCTATTCCAACATTTCTAGATCTGATAATGGTTTTATAACGATTTTTCTTAGGTAAAACTCAAGTGCCGTAAGTACCGTAGCCCATGCCACTCAACGATTGTGATATAGGTTTCTTGTCATGAAAGTGTATTTATAATCGGTTCTGTGGCCTAAAAGAGAGAAAAAAATCTTTCCTTTTATTTAATTGGTGTAGAAAATGTGTATACAAATATGAAGCCTTCTATTTTCTGCCTAGTCTTCTCACCCTTGATAGATGGATCGGATGTTTATATATTTCAAAGCACTTGACACGACCTTGCAAAATTTTAACATGTTTAATCCGAAGAATACCATCTTAACTTCAGAGAACCGTCTAATCTTTTACCACTATATTGTTCTAATCTACTGTGAAAAAAAAATGTTTTTTCCCCGCGATATTTTAATCCCAGTCAAATGTTTGCTAAGTAAGTCGTTCAGGTCTATGTCAGGTCAGGTAATGGCTTAAGCGTAATTAAGCGTAGCTTAATGTACGCCTTGTGCATTAGGGAGGTTTTGGACCGTCTCCCAACACGCTGGTCCAATGCGAGTTGGTGGGTGGACCGACTTTTTACATGCCCATCCGAAGCATGGATCATCTTATTTTTCAAACAATTGGGTGATCGACCCGAATTGCCCTCACCAACTAGGAAACAACAATGCAAATTTGTTGAGTCTCCGCAGGATTCGAACCCACGACCCTGAACCTGACCTGAACCTGAGGTAAGGGCGTGTGAAACCGGAGGAAACCTTTACTAGGCTGCGGAGGCAGTCAAAGAAGAATATATTATAAATAAAATATGAAAAGCTGCTTAAAAGATATTTTAGATATAGAAAATATATCGAAAGTCATAATACCACTAACTTAACTTACACAAAAAAATATATAGTCATTCACAGGAAATAATTCATTCTGATTAACGACAAATTCTATTCGCGAATAGAACATTAACTATGCACAAAAATTTGTTACAATCGCTGACTCTCACTTTCGTCTTCCCACAATACATAATAGCTAGATTCGGACGACTTGTTAATTCCCTCGGCATTTAATGTTATCACTGTTTAATCTTTAAAACAATCCATTTTGTTTTCAAAATAATGGGAAAAATATAATCTGTTATGTGAAAGTCTATGCACGGTTTTAACATAAGTGTACGTTTTGTTTTAGACGCATTATACCTGTTCTCTATATGACGCTAAATAAACGAATTAAGACCAGGAGAAAGGTGGTTGTTAGCGTTTTCTTCCTTAAATTAACGTGGCTTTGTGTACAATTATTTTCAGATCTCTATTTTATCGTCTGCAGTCAAATTGTTATGATTAACTTTTAATAATATATTACGGCATGATACATATTATGCCTTGCGCTTAGAGAATTTTATTACTTTGTGTTTTTTATTCAACACTAACAAGTGAGCGAATCATTCGCTTTACATCATCTTCGAATAATATTTGATATAATATGTAACTCAGTAGACGTCAACATTATTTGGTAATGCGTTTTCAACTCGAAGATTATGATTTAACCTGTGCTTGTAATAAGACTTATGTTGCAGATTTCAAACAATTGCAACTCATCGATATATCTTTAAACACCGTGTGACTATTTAGTTTAAATGTGCGTTAATATCGAACTAATAATCTCAAAATTATCTATATGTTATCTAATATACATATATTTATCTTAAATATGTTATCTCAGAATTTGTTCTATTAATAACTAGGTCGATAAATAATCCATCATCATCATCATAATCAGCTTTTGTCAGTCCACTGCTATACAAAGGGCTTCTTTTAATAAATTATTTAACGATTAATAATTACTCAAGGTTTATTTATTCAAGGAGAGTTTTATTCCTTTTTCGCATAAAATATAAAAGTATAAGGCCCCAATATACATATTTCCATTAACGCGGTGGTCAAGTAAAAGCGTTAACCACAATACCAGGCGAACATGGACGCGTGTCAACTTAAGAAAATAAACTCACTGTACAAACTGACTCACACGAAAGGTAGTGACCAATACCTGACCACTTTCACGGTGGAAAAGGAAAGTGACGCATTCCACACTGCGTTCTTTCGTTATGCAAATGTTATGATATTTGGTGTAATTTGTTTTTGGTATTATCAAAAGATTTCTATAATAATTCATGATGTACTTTCGCTTATTAATAATTCTTGAATGATATACTGCGTATGTTGTATTGATTGTAATTTTTGTACGCTTAACTTGATTATAGTTTTACAATTTAGAATTTAAAAAGTCGAATCCAATTAAGTTTGGAGTTAAAGTGATGTATTATGAAATTTCTCTGAACTAAGTCTTTATTGACGTACTTTTTTTGTTTAAATTATTTTAAAGTTGGATCATTATTTCAATACTGTTACAAACATACATTGAGACAATTATTTACATACATCGTTAATCTTTCTTGCATTTAAGTGAATACTACAAATGATTTCATCATCATCATCATCAGCTTTCGTTAGTCCACTGCTGGACATAGGCCTCCCCTAATACACCCCTATCCGTTAGGGGGTGTGAACACAAATGATTGAATAAAATTCTTTATGGAATTTATCGCTTTTAATTTGTTTTACAGTAAACCCAATGGCCGGAATCTTTTCTTTAATCATTGTACTGTTAAAAGCAGTTAATTACAATCAGTGAATGATTTTTCAAAGCTGAGAATTGTATTTTAAAAAATTATAGGATATAAACAGCGAATCACTATGTCTAACGCATGGCTTCTAGCCAATAACATCCTGCTAGGGCATAGACGGTTAAGTGGAGAATTCCTTAAGTGAAAATAAGAATACATCAACCAAGTAGGCCAAGAGGTTGTCATTTTACGTGACTGATGTAAGATTAATACGGATTAGTCACAATAGGTGCGGTTAAGCTTATGTTCGACACAAGTATTTAAGACATAATATGTTCCTTTTAATTAATAAACAAGGACCCTAAAAGAATAGTACGCTGTTTTATTACTGCATAGTATAAAACAACATCGCTTTCTCTGTCCCTATGTATACCTTAATCTTTAAATGCGGTTTTTATAGTGAATAGGGTGATTGAAGAAGAATGTTTATACGTATGCTCAATTTTATTGGTATACTCGTTGTCAGAATAGCACCCGTGCGAAGCGGGGCGGGTCGCTAGTATATAATAATGCTTAAAATAAGAGATTACCTTTAAATATGTAACTAGCAACAGTACTATTAAAGATAAATAGCTTATAGTTTGACTTACTGATACGATCTTATAAAATATAGTCAGTTTTTGTAGTATTGCTTAGTTCAGTAACAATCGACGTGATGGTGTGAGATCAACAGCTTAAAACTTAATTAGTGGATATATAATACATCACAAAGATTTTGTAACTTATTTGGAATCAAATGTTATTTGTTTATCTCATTTGATCATCGACATCGGTCTGTGTCATCACTGCTGGACATAGGCCTCCCCTAATGCACGCCATCGTTTCTATCTTCGGCTATTCTTATCCAGCCCACCCCGGCCTCTCTGCGAATGTCGTCACTCCATCTTGCCGCAGGCCGTCTTACAGTACTCCACGTTTTTATCTTATTTATATTATTTTAATGAGTCATTACAGTTACATTAGAAATTGGTATCTCTCTTTACGTTTTTTACGTTATTAAAAATATATTTGTTAGCATATTTTAAAGAAGCGTTGAGCAAAAGTCAATAACCCATTGAATTATGCACATAAAACGAAATATCCAATCCTCTAAGCGGATATAGACAACTCTTTAGTGTCGTAACTTGTGAGTAATAGGTTTTGCACAATTTTTACTTGGACAGAAATTTTGGTACTAGTAGCAGATAAAATTTCAAAACATTGTTATTGTGTCTTATATAATATTTAAATAAAATTCTGTTCAAGAAACTGTAATCATTGATTATTAATTAAAAAACTGCAATCCCTAAGGCTAATTGACCGATTAAATCTTACAAAAACTTTAATAAAGCATTAAAATTTGTTAAAACTATGAGAATATGCATGTTTATCACTTTTGTTTTTAGTACCTGACAATGAATATGAATATCGCGTTGGTTGCTTATTTTTTGGTCTTCTAATGTCTCACGGGCAGCCTATGGCATTTTCCTATGTAAGTAATTGCGCAAAACATGAAATTGTTGTAAAAGTGTAAACCAATTACAAAATTAAAAAAATTAGAACATAAACATCCACTTTTTACTGATTTTGACTATGACATACATACATGATATATGATGTGTGTATGATTTTGACTATGGGTTTCAATTTTAAATTGAGTTAAATTTAAAAAAAAAAAGTCGGACGGTTTATTCAAACACATTTCATTTCAAACACCTTGATCGTGGATGCTGGAAAGAGTCCGAAACGTCGAGAATAAACGTAAATAATTCACACGAAAAATTCGTAAAAAGTGCATTCGATATGTAGGTATAATAATCACGTAAATGAAAGAAATAATTATAGGAACATAAGTATTGTGCTTCACATTACAATGTAAATTATACTTTGTGTGTATATGTGGTGTAAATCGTATGTTGTTTACTATTCTGCTGTCTGTACCCCCTTTCTCCGTGACATCCGGCACGGGATCGAACCGGTTATACGTCCATACCACACGGTCACCCGGGTCAATGACCAGCGAAAGTGGCGGGAAACATATTAACACGCTGATTAACTAATAGAAACTTGGCTAATTATACGCAATTATATCCGCTTAATAATTGATTTTCCGATGTATCTGGGAGGTCGAGTGTACTCGTGTGAATTATACATAACAATTTTTTTTTTCCTAAGAACGTTTTGTTTCACTTTATCTGCGTATCAAGATAAAATTATATATTTATTGCGTTAACATTCCGGTCCTTCTGATCAGAGCGTGATGGCATGACACATTGAGCTTTCCTAGTAGTTTTAAAGTCGAAACAAAATGTTCATTACATCATACAAAAAACTCCTAAGTTAACATTTTTATATTACTGAATTTTTGGGAGCTCTATTTCCTTCTCTATTCTATTTCCATTGAATGGAAAAATAAGATAAAATATGTGCATTACATTATTTTCTATCCATAAAGTATGTTTAGCTCTAAAATTAAGCAAAACTTACTTCAATGTCCTATAAGCAGCAAGATTCTGAGCTATTTTCCACATTTTATTTACATCACAGAGTCATTTCGGTGCTAAAGGATTGCTTACATTACTTTTACTTAAAATAAAGTTTTATAAAGAGATAATTAAGAACACAATAAAACCGCCTCCATGGTTTAGCGGTATTGGCCTTTGCTTTATAAACCGGAGGTCCTGTGTTCGAATCCCGCGGGGAAACACTTTGTGTTATCGTTGTTTTCTGGATGGTTAGGACAATTTGGGCCGATCACCAAAGTGCTTGAGAAGTAAGCTGATCCATGCGTCGAATGGGCATGTAAAATGTCGGTCCAGCCACAAACCTGCATTGGACAGCGTGGCTTGATACGGTCTAAAAACCCCCTAATGGAGAATGGAGGGGTGCATTAGGAGAGGTCTATGTCCGGCAGTGGACTAACACAGACTGATGATGGTGAAGAGGTAATTATTACTTGTATAATTACCTATGTTTCGTAGTTATATTTTCGTAAGAATGTTTACGAAGGTGCTGAAACAGGAATCAAGATACAAACTTGTTAATTATTAAATAAAAATAATTAATTGATACAATACAACGGAACCTCGCAATACTTTATGACTAGCGACCCGCCCCTGCATCTCACGGGTGCTAGGCTGTGAATATATACCTACAATATAAAACATATGGGATACATATAAACCTTTCTCTTAAATCACTCTATCTGTTATAAAAAAAAACTGTACAAAATCCGTTGCGTAGTTTTAAAGATTTAAGCGTACATAAGTATATCGGGACGGAAAAAGCGACGTTGTTTTATTGTATGTAGTGATTTCCTACAGTTTCATACATATATCCCATAGTAACTTACGATGAACGATTATCGATTTGCTAGCATTATTAGTGAATAACGCGTATGCAGTGAAAACTACATTGATCATGTGTAGTAACAGAATAGCCAAAGCAAATTCATTTCAACTTTATTGCTATTATTCATCGGCCGAGGTGTTAACATTGTGAGAGTATTTAATGATAACTGTAGTTTTAAAACTGCCTTCGTAGCCTAGTGGTATGGGCGTGTGCTTTAGAAACCGGAGGTCGTGGTTCGAATCGTGTGGGGATGCAACAAATTTTCATTGTTGTTTCCTAGTTGGTTAGGACAATTTGGGCCGATCACCCAATTGTCTGAAAAGTAAGATGATCCATGCGTCGGATGGGCATGTAAAAAAGTCGGTCCACCCACCAACCCGCATTGGACCAGCGTGGTGGGATACGGTCCAAACCCTCAATAGATAGGGGTGTATTAGGGGAGGCCTATGTCCAGCAGTGGACTAACAAAGGCTGATGATGTGTGTGTGTGTGATGTGTAGTTTTAAAATAGGTAAATTGAAGCTCTTGATGTACAAACTGTGTAACTATATTTTTAATAGTCAGTTATTCTTCATTGCTATTACATAATTAAATGTCTTCCAAGCCGCATCCGACTAGCACTCAGCCGCAGCCGATCTATGTTAGTAATTAGCCAACGGCCCAAGTGATATTATAGTGCACATGTGTTCGCGAGAACGCAGGTACGTTTCTTCTTCCTTCTCTCTCATAGACGGATGGGACGGATAACCGACCTAATTCACGAATATATAATAGAGATAAGGCTCTGGACTGACGTTTTACATGCCCAGCCAACACATCAATCGTCTAACTTTACAGGCAATTACCGATCACACGGATCGGCCTACGTTGCCCTCACCAACTAGGAAACCACTATATAATTACATTGGCTGTTACTGGTATAATTACATGGTATCTTTTCTACAGTTCAAGTCCGTACCACTAGATTATGGAGTCAGTTAAAAAAAAAACTTAAATATTAATATATCCTCAAACATTTGTATTAACATAACTTATTCTGGCATAAAAAAGCTATTGTTCCGACGCAGAAGCCAAAAATATGGTTCCTTGGTACACGATACCTTAATAGATTAGCTGGTTACCTGCCAATGCTAATTCTGAAGGAGAAATCTAGGCCATTGTATCCTGGATGGAAGCATGACGCAATATCTAACGTAAAGGATGCATTGGCATTATGAAACATTGATGTTCCGATAGTCAACAATTACCACATCAATTTAATTACTAGCGCAAATGCTAATTTTTACACTTTGTATATATATGCTCTATTTTGTCAATAAACCAACATATAAAAATTATAATTTGCGGCATTCCACGTAAAATTTGAAACTTTTAAGGCACTAACATCGATACATATTCCAATTAACTTTAAATAAAAAGGGGACCGATGGTTGGGAACGTTTTTACAGGGGACCGTCTGGGTGGGTACCACCGCGGTGCCTGTTTCTGCCGCGAAGCAGTAGTGTGAAATACTGCTGTGTTCCGGTTCGAAAGGCACCGTGGCCAGCGTATTTACTGGGTAAACGAGACTTAACACCTTATGTCTCACGGTAGGCAGCGCGTTGTCGATACCACTGGTATTGCTAATGTCTATGGGCGTCTGTGACCACTTTCCATCAGGTGGCCCCGATTGCTCGTCTGCCTGCGTATGCAATAAAAAAAAATAATAAGTAAATTTGTGTCACATTGAAAGTTTACATAGAACTTGCTAAAATAACATTATTTATTTCTATCAACACCTAAAATACATATGTTAATTAAAATTTTATATCAATTATGCTTAAATTTGTTACATTAAATTAAATACTAAAAACGTTTTCGTTTAATATAGTTCTCTATTTTTACAGATGCCGTGCAACCCCTCTGCGTGCTAGAGTCGGACTTCGGGTTCAAAATCAACTGCGCCTTCAAAAAGTCTGGTCTGTTCAGGGTTCGAAATTTGGGCGGCATTAAAGCGCATGCTAGTCTAGGTACGTAATTAAAAAGCTATATTAAAAATATTTATCTTAATTAATTACTCTTATGGAGTCAAAGCTTTTGTCCGAGTTTTTGCGGTACAACAGCAAGTACAGTTCGGCCATCTGAAGAGTGCGTGTATTATTGTGTGTTGTGAAATTTGATAAGATTTTTGGATCATGCAAATATGATTGTGATGTTATATAGACGTAATAATATTGAGTTGACTGCCTTCGTAGCCTAGTGGCATGGGCGTGTGCTTTGTAAAGCAGAGGTCGCGGGTTCGAATCCTGCGGGACTCAACAAATTATCATTGTTGTTTCCTAGTTGGTTAGGACATCCGACTGACCATGTCTGAAGTAGATGATCATGGTCATGCATAAGAAGCCCACCTACAGCTGATCAGCGTGGTGAACGGTCCAACCTAATGGATGCATAGGAGACCTATGCCTAGAAGTGGACTATCATAGGCTGATGATGATGAATATTGAGTTATTTATTAGAATACATAAAGTTCGTCTCTATTTACATTGCTTAATAATTTCACTGGGTATGTTTATTGTCTAATAAAGTAAAATTAGATATTAAATTTAATTAACGAGATAGATACTTTAGCTTAATTTACGATTATCCTAAAGTTTTAATGTTTCGACCGACCAAATTGTTTTCTGTAATGTATTTCCCGAGTGATGAAAAAGAGAAAGGGCTTGCTTTGCATTGCAAAATATAGTTAAGCTTATTAGGATATAGAAATTAAATAAACAAAATCTAATTAACAATCGCCATATTTTATACTTGCGCAAAGTTTTAACCAACAAAAGCATCCATTGCCTGGCCCTGATGACATATGAAATATAATTCATTAGACATATTTTGGTTCGGGTACAACGAAATATATTAAACGAGACCATTTAAATTAATATTTAAATTAACTTGCTTACCGATTGCATAATTATTCAAAAGATGTTTAAATCTTGCGCATGAAATATTGCGTATCGCTTTGAAAGGTACATTACTTACTGTTATATTCAAAACGGGTTGAACACACCGTAAAGTACTATGCAGCTCTTACGTGTTGGGAAAACAAGGAAAATGTGTATTTACTAATATTATTATGGCCGTCTAAGGTAATTGACACGCTTGCTTGGTTTCACGTCACGCGTAATACATGCTTCCGTCATCTACGGATAATTTATAGACGATTTTGAGGCTTTGTGACTAAAGTACCTCAATGCGATTTCCGGATGTAAAGCGTAAGCTGTGACTTACTTCCGGATCTGAATAACTAGATAGCTTGACACTTTCTAGGGTTTTCACTAGTTTTTAAATATCATAAAGGAACTACAAATATTACATAACTTTTACATCAGTAAACAAATATTTTTTCAATCGCTAAATAACAATAAAAGTTGTATGTAAATTGAATAGAATTTGTCATATTAATATCCAGACTGATATTTAAATTGCCTTATCCGTCACTGGAGTCAGGCTTGATGATATCTCTCCAGCTATTATCATCATCAGCTCGGTTATAAAAAAGCGCTTATATACTACTGGTTCCGATATGTACACGTCCTCTTTTTAAAAAATCGTTAGCGTCAAATATTCCGAAAATAAACACAAATATAAGGGGGTAATTTGAATAATAGTTTGAAGATCGACACACATATTTTATTGCGGTATGATCCCACCCTACAACTTTGCATTTAATATTTTTTGTCGGCTTTAGCCAATATGAACTTATTATCAGATATCATTAAAGGAGCGTAGTTTATCCCTATAAGATTTTAAAGTAAAAAAATGTTTAAGAGGAATTTAAAAGAATAGTTAAGGGTACAAAGGTCCCGTAAAAGATATTCTGTTGTTCTGTAATTCAGCTATATCTGAGCCAAATAAAAGATGAAATTTACATAAACAATGTCAAATGAGAAATTGTTTTGGCACCAAAGCCTATAGCGTCGTCTTATGCAGTCGTTCGATGACTTCCTATGTTGGCAGTCAATCAATGAGGCCGCTTTAAGTTGAGGCGTTGACTCTGCCCTGAATTTTTCCCCAGGTTTCACCTTTTTAACGCATCATTTTTTTTTATTATTATCAGCCTGTATAATATGGTCTGCCTGGTGTAATAGTCGACTGCTGGACATAGGCCTCCCCTAATACACCCCTATCGATTAGGGAGTTTTGGACCGTATCCCACCACGCTGGTCGAATGCGGGTTAGTGGGTGGACCGACCTTTTACATGCCCATCCGACGCATGGATCATCTTACTTTTCAGACAATTGGATGATCGGCCCAAATTACCCTAACCAACTAGGAAACAACAATGAAAATTTGTTGAGTCGCCGCAGGATTCGAACCCACGACCTCCGGTTTCTAAAACACACGCCCATACCACTAGGCTACGGAGGCAGTTTTTAACTCAGCTACATCAAAATTCATATCATTAATTATGTATTATTTTGCTTAGTACGCATTAGATGTTTTGAACGTTATTCTATGCATTGTAAAGAGTAAAGTGTGACAAGTTCAATTCAGCTCGGCAGGTTCGATACGGCTATTGTATATCACCGAGTCAGTCGGTCGGTGACATTTTCTATGCTAACGCTCGCTGTTTACGATTGGATTCGCACTTTCTATACTAAGTACAGGTGTTGAAGTGAAAATATGTATTTTTATGTACTTAACGGTCTAAAACAATGAACGATACGCTAGTAGGAAATGGTATTTAAATGACTGGTGGTGGAATGGTCGTTCAATAACTGTATAGTCATTCCCCCTTATAACGCGGTACCCTTTTAACGCGTTTAAATATTACGCGTTCAGTCCCCCGTGTAATGGCGCCGCGTAAATGGCGGAAAGCTTATATCGGCAGTTCCATATCAATATATCTATACTGTAATATTATTGATTGGAACAGTTCACATTCAGCGTCGTGAGCTTTTGTATGTGTTTCAATTCTATTATTACAAAAGTAAATTATTTAATTACATTTTCACCAACCCCTGCAGCCAGAATTTTTGCTATAACTCAAGGGTTAAAAGAAGAGATAAATAAACATTTGATTTCTACTTATCTTTTAACTTTTACCTAAATTACTCTTAAGTTAAGGCATATATACATATAGTGCTACTATTTTAAAAACGCTCTCAAAATATAATTAAATATTTTGAATATATGTAATGCTTGACTGTATTAGAATTAGAATTCTATCGAGTTGTCTGAATATTGTTTTAACTTAGTGTGAATTTACGAAGATTAGAAAATAACAATAATATAAAACTGAAATATAATAAAGCTGTTTTTGAATCAAAAAAATTTAATAGAACATACATATAACAATAAAAATGTAAACATTTATAACTCAATTGTACAAGTTGAAATGAATCCGATATAGAAATCTCAAATTTACTTAATATATGAATGCTTGCCTTTTAAATGTTAGTCCGCATTGTGTAGTCAAGTTTCGTCACTGTTTATTTAACCTGATTTTTCTGCGCTTTCACAAGAATTTGTATCATACCGTTGCTTCTTACATATAAGAAATAAAAGATAAAAGAAATATGCAAACCGTTCGACATATCTTTCGTGAAGTAATTTAATTAAGTGCCATTATAAAGTCTATATATTTCATAACGTTATAGTCTTTTAATAATTTGATTTCAGGGTTCAGTCTAGGTGATGAGCTAGGATTTGAGCAGTCGCTAACTAATCTAGACCCGAGCAGGCGGAGGTCGGTGAACTTGAAGAACGGCGCTCCGAATATTATCGTTGATACACCTAGCCGACCAGCCGCCAAGCAAGAGGTAACCTCGAAACGAAAATACCTTAGTAAATTTTGGCTCTTTTTAAATAATGTGTACGATACAACCGGCTTTCGCTGTGTGATTTTCAGTACAAGGCTTCTTTCAAAACAAAAATTTTAGCAGTAAAGTATTATAAGCTTAGTAGTGTTTGCCTACGTTATTGCTTGCTTTGTAATTATTGAATAAAAGGAAGGAAAGGTGGTCATGGGGTAGACTCCACGGCCGCTTGAAAGTGTTCTAGACATCGGGAATTTAATGTGTAGTATTCGCGTAAATAAAACAAATAATTACTATTAGAAATTCTTACATATATTAATGAAGAAAAAATGTAGTGTTAACAAGAGTGTGTATGTGAGTGTAAGTTGAAAAGTATAATTCAAATCACAATCTTACGCTGTTTTAATATTACTAGATGTTAAAAATCAACTCCAAAAGTAAAATATTTATGTAATATATTATGTTTAACCCTTGATAAACGATAACTTTAAGGGTAAAAATATATCTCTTCCGCTTATAATTCACCCTACTTTATTACGGTATTATTTATCGATATACAAAGAAGATTCTAATCGATTGCAGAAGCGCGGCAAACAAAACAGGATAATGATGAGACCAATGCCATCACCACCCCGCCCCAACCAAGCGGCAATGGACAAACTATCAACTCTCCACCGACGCGCCTCCAGTACAATGCAACCGATAATCGTGAAGCCTAGCGTTTCAACCTTTATAAACAAACCGGCAATCACTCTAGCGAAACCCATGCCGATGGGTGTACCCCCCTTCAGGCCTCTCCCGCCCAAAGACGAGACTTCTGAAGGTGCTGCCGCTAACATCAAAGAATCCGCTGCAAGTGCCGCAATCGAAAGGACCCGGGATCGCGTACACAAGTGAGAGACACAACGACATATCCAGAATGGTCGCACATGACGGCCGTGCAATACGGCCAGCCATCCCTACGTATCCCGGTTGTCCCCGTCCCCTTCCTACCGATGCCCGCCGTCGCACATTTACCCTATAACAACAATTCCCCGAAACTCACTTACACAGTCCCCGCTCAAGTGATACCTAACACACTATCTATATACACTCCGAAACACACCGATCCTGCACACAACCAATACAAACTGAACTCCCTCCAAATCGAAAATCATCCGAAACTCGCTAACACATTCCCCGCTCAAGTAATACCTAACACACTATCTATATACACTCCGAAGCACACCGATCCAAACTCTCCACAAATCGTCTCTACCCACTCAAATCGCCCTATTCACCCTAAACTAGCTCACATCCATTCTAACATAACCGACTCTATCTTCAATCCGACAATCTCTTCTTTAGACCCGGTCTCGTACCAAGTGCACGAGCTGGCGACGAGGCCGATAAGCAAAGTGGACGATTACAACACCATCAGCGGATACGGGGACGATACCACGCTGAAGTTCAGCAAGGAGGATATAAACGAGAAGATCGCCGAAATAGCCAAAGCGGGGAACATCTCCACGGAGGCGGTGGAGGCCGCGATAGCTCTCCGTCAGCAGCAGCTGTTGAGCAAGTATGTGGGGATGCCGGTCACCATGACGACCACTACCATGGCAACCGAACCGCCGGTCGTGTACCAGCAGCCGGAGCCCGAGATAGTGGTCGCGACCGCACCGCAACCAACCAAACCTAAGAGGTATGTAATACCACATAACCTAATCTATACATATAATATAACTGGAGTATGAGTCTGTTTGTTCCTTTAAACTGTTTTAAACGATCACATTGTGATATTAACGAAACATATAACAAAACATTTTTAATTTTTTAACTTTCTGTCTGTTTGTTCTGGATAATCTCTGGAATTAAAACTTCGATTTAGTGACTTTCACTAAAAGATAGTTCATGGGAGAACTTACGGATTTTTTACTATTACGACGAAGACGAAGTCGCGCAATACCTAAGTAAATATAATTTAAGCCTGTTACTGTGTTATTTTGTATGTCATCATCGTCGATGGTGTCTTGCCGATCGCAATTTCTAAAATTAGGTGAATCATGAATCATCAATACATGGATGGTGTGTAAAAGCATTGGTTAAGGTTGTCAAGACCATCTTTAGAAGTGTCAATAGGATGTAAATATTTAATGTAACAAATTTCTGACAGAATTAATTATCGGATACAGTTATTCCTTCGATTGTAAAGGTCAGATGCCAGTCGCTCACACAAAACTATTATTTAGAAAATCTGGGTGAATTATAAGCCGACCCCGTGAAAACTTGTAAAATGGCTAGGCCAATAGCCTTGTTCAAACAAACAAATCTCTATAAAGTAAGACAATTTAAGCATCAAATAAGCATGTAACAAGTCAGCTATGCGTCCAATCTCCGGTCGCGTTATCTGACTCCTAATTGGACAAAAATAAAAGATAACTACTCGGTCATTCTGCACTATAATGTCTCTAGCGCCGTTGGTGATCTCTAATATAGAATTGGCTAAGACATATTGATATATTGACTCATTAGTACAAATATATTGATTGATCAACTACCGTACGTAGCCTGACTTGCGCTTGAGAACTAAATGACGTGGGTTCGAATCCTGCGGGGACTCAACAACTTTTCATTGTTGATCGCTAGTTGGTTAGGGCAATGCGGGATAATCAGCCGATTGCCTGCGATGTTAGAATGCATCCATGCAAAAGTCAGTCCTGCGCTGATCTCTATCGGTCGTGTCGGTTATCCGTCTATGAAGAGTGAGGAAAGAGAGTGCCCTGTTTGCGGAACACTTGTGCACTAGGGTTGGAGTGAAATTATTTTTAATTTAATATTCTGATATTAATTGATGGTAATAGTATTAAAAGTATTTATGAAAAATTTTAGTTTTCTAAATATATATCTCAAGGTGGCGCGTTAGTTTAAAGTTTTGAAATAATGCAATATTTGATTATCACATAATGATTTATTGAAAACGATTTATGGACATTTAACAATTTTAATTAAAAACTTTATTGAAATCATAATAAGTAGCAAAATAAACTCAAAAAATTACATTTTATTGTTGAAAATCAGTACTATCAGGAAAATATTGAGATTTGGTGTCAAAAACGAGAATGTCTTGCCGGGCTTTTATCCCTGTACGAATAAATCCATCTCTAGCTTCTGGTCCACAAACTGCTAACGAAGCCTCTGTTACAGCCTGAGTGTGGCAAGGATACTTTTCGAAATCTATCAAAGCTCCTGAAGTAATATGGTTTGAAATTTCTGTGTTGCTATATTTCATTGTCATAGGAGGTTGTGTAATCTTTCCTTTCGTCCAATCTACAAAATCATAATAAGTAGATGCGTTAGCCCTTAGTTTTGAAAGTCGAAATTCTTGACCTTCTTTCCTTTTGTCTCTTTTCGTGCTTTTAACACTCTTCGAAGAGCCAGCTCCCTTATGTGAGAAGCATCATATTGTAATATAGCCAGCAACAAATTCTCTGGGTGTGCGAAGAATGAATTTCTTTGAATAGTTTTCAGTGCAATACTTTTCAGGTTATTTGGTAAATACTGACATCTTTTAACCATGTTAAAAACATGAATTGGACCATATTTACATGACGATTTTGTCTTTATGTCGAACTAGGTTGGTGCATACACTTTCATAATGAAAGTCGCGAGATCCCTCAAATTCTTTGTTGGTTTTGCTGTTCCAATGTATAAACGGAGAATCCTGTTTGCGCAAGTCAACCATCGGGAATGTGCTACTTTTCCTGGATGACACCGAATCAGAAGAAATTGCGTTGCAAATATAAAACAGATATCTTTGATCAGTACTTAGCACATTACGATTCAAAGCTGGCAATTCTATGGAAATGGCTTCGAATTCCCCTACTTTAAAATCAAGGCACTTAGCTAGCTGTTTTCCTATGCTGCCAGAAAAATATTAGGGCCTGTTGTAGTGCCATCTAAACTGGAGAATAAGTGACGAAGTGGAAATTCATTTGCATCCAACAAGCATGCAATGGGCGTTTTAGGTGTTTCTCTAGTAAAGCAATAACTCCATTTTTATGTTCTGTATTCGAAGCTATGCCATCGCAACTAACACCCATCAAAGAAGACTGATATTCAAATTTACCCTCAAGAAAGTCAACAATACTCTTCTCAATTGTCATCGCCTTCCTAGAATCAATGGAAAGATGTCCGATGTATTCAAAATCTGGCTCTGATAATATTGAGATGTGTTCTTCGATAACAGTTTTGCAATGCGATGTATTGTCTCTGGTTGTCATTACTAAGGTTTTGTCTTTTCGACCTTCAAAGTAAATAGCCCGTAAAGGTTTACTGGAAATAGACTGCAAATATCGGCGTAATTTTTTTGCTCTCGACGTATTTTGCTTCGGTCTATAACTTCATTTAGGTTCTCTTTGCTAATTATATTTAAAGCAACCGATGCAGCGTTCTCAGTAAATGCCGCAAATTGATCGGAAATACCTATTCTATCGCACGCTGAAGCTAGATTTTGCAGCTTACATCTCATCTGTTGAGTTTCAGGTGGGTATCGTTCAGAGGTTTCTTTTTCTATTGACATGATAATATCATTTTCACCAGATTTTGGTTCTGTAGAAGAACTGTCAGACGCCTAAATCGCCAA
This sequence comes from Lamproptera curius, assembly GCA_029286875.1. Classification (NCBI taxonomy): domain Eukaryota; kingdom Metazoa; phylum Arthropoda; class Insecta; order Lepidoptera; family Papilionidae; genus Lamproptera; species Lamproptera curius. The sequence continues at coordinate 255,587 of JAGSMT010000177.1, read as the reverse complement.
ACACAGGACACCTCAAATCTTTTCGAGTTTTTGGCATTTTTTAACACTTCACCTACAACGTTCACTTCTTTGCTATAAGCAATTAATCGTATTTACTTCATATAAAACCGATACATATACGAAATGACACGTTGATACAATAAAAAACATCGCGTTTGTAAAGTTAAATCGTAAATCGACTTCCATTAGTGTAAGCGGAGCTGGGAGCGAACTAAGCGAAAAATTAAAGTTTTTTGTAAACTACCTTCCAGGTGCGCCACCTGAAGATTAAGTCCTAGATGTCTGAATTTTGGTATGAACAAAAGTTTTATTTAGAATTATCGATTAGTGATACAGGAAACTGGAAAAGAAGAAAAAAAATTTTTGGCCACTTTCACTCCACCGTATTGTCACTATCAATACCTCTAGTTGACTGATCTCTAATATAGATCTGCCGCCGTAGTCGAAATCGGCTTTAAGAACATTATATCTAGCTATATATAGATAGGAGAACCCATTTTTTCACTCACTGATCACGATATATCCGAAGCTATAAAGACGATTGTCTTGAAAGGACGTGAGCCGCACTCTACAATGTATAGAAATAACATGTATGTTATATATATAAACAAAGTATGTTATATTGAAATGTTTATTTCTATATTATAAAACTTTGAAATTTTAATTGTGGGACAATTAAACAACGAATATAAAAAGAATTTGATGAATAACTAAGCTATATTGATAATATTGAAGGAGTTGCCATAGATTATTTATATTTACATTTAAAACAATTCACATTATATCTTCTTAAAAACATTATATTGAAAAAAATTGAGAATACATTAACATATATAATTAATGTTTTTAAAGTTAATAAATGATTATTAATCAATGTAATGATTTATTCTACGAATATAAAAGCATAAAATAGATTTTGTTTAGATACAATATTTTTTCTAGACATATTTCATTACTGCCCTTAAGAGCACTAGTAGCTGGTCTGTATATGGCCCATGTCCTATGGTATAAGGTTACAGATTATCTCAGAATGGGTCATACGAAATCTAGCCAAAGCAACGCGGTAAAGGGTCTACCTTTTCGTATTAACATATTATATATATATATATATATATATATATACATACATATATTTCGTTCCACTAGAAACCCGACCGCCGGCAAAGTGATGAACGCACCGCGCGAGTACTATCCGATAGGTTACGAGAAGAACTTCGACGACCACTTCCAGTCGAAGGTCGAACTGCCGGAGACCAGCTTCCATTGCGGCGATCAGAAATATTTCCCGGGGTTGTATGGAGATGAGAATTTGGGATGTATGGTGAGTATATTATGAGTTTTGAACGTGTATTGATAAATTGTGTAAACATTAATTGGAAATCTGATCGATGAGAAATACTGTTTTTTATTGCTGAGAACCTTACCTGGTGGATAATAGCGAATGCTACAAATAATACGATCTATATTATTTGTAGCATTATATCGAGACATCGATAATAGCTTATGTTATGGCTCGATTGACCATTGATTACTCTGGCTTCGGTGTCCTTCAAACCGGAAGCAGAGAATATCTCTTGTTAAAAAGAACTGCCATTTTTACAGGTGGTAGGTGTAATATTTTATAATAAATAGGTTTTTTCTGAATATCTGCTACCTTCAATGGGCTTGTTTTTATTATGGTAACAAGGAAAAAATAGATTCAAAACTCTTATGTTGGCTCTGCTAGTGTAGTAAAATTAATAATTATTGTTTTAAATTTAAAACTTATTGCGAGTGAGAAACAACTTAGTGTTATCATTGTTTCTAGTTGGTTACGACAATGTGGGCCGATCACCCAATTGTCTGAAAAGTAAGATGATCTATGCGTCGGAGGGGCATGCAAAAAGTCGATCCACCCATCAACCCGCATTGGACCAGCCTGGTGGGATACGGTCCGAAAACCCCCTAATTTAGGAGGCGTGCGGTAGTGGGGGCTTATGCCCAGCTGTGGACTAACACAAGCTGGTGATGATGATGATGTACTAGGAGTGGACGTATAATAGGAGACTTTGTTCTATGATCCATGCATTTTGTTAGAGGTTATTCTACAAGAAGATATTTGCCATGGTATTGAAGTTAAATTTTCGCCTAATTAAATAAGAACTCATAAATTGCAAACCGTGAAAATTTTATGTTTATTCTAATTCTAAAATGTGACCTAAATATCTGACATGTCAATATTTACATATAACATTTATATCCACACATAATTCGCTTAAGCTACCTTGTGAACACTTGTCGCAATGTCCTTCGGCTTCATAAAGCCATTACTTTGTTAATTAATTAATTTTATACCATCACATTATAATAATAATAACTCATTTAATCAATCCAGCTCATGACTTAACAAACGAAAGTACAGAACAAGGGCTATCTAGGGTTAAACCTACTTATTGTAACATAGTATAATAAAGAGAACATGAAAACGATATTTTACAATAAAAACACTATTTAATAATAATATAAAAAATAATAAATAAAGAACACAAAATACAAAGAACTTTAACCTCGTGAACCCTTCTTGTTCTCGTTGACGTATACAACGATGCTTGATCGATAAGGTTCCAATGAGCTGGCACCTACTTATACATAATTAACCTAAAACTTCCCAATATTTTATATATATTATTATATATTTTATATACATTCCATCAGGTGTTCCACGTCTGCGCGTTGACCGACGACGGCCTGGTCATGAAGTCATTCCTCTGTCCGGAATCGACCCTATTCGATCAGGCGATACTGAAATGTAACTGGTGGTTCTACGTCGACTGCAAGAGCACCACAAAACTCTACGACACAAATATCCCCGTTTCAAAGAGTTACCAGCTAATGAAGGCGTTAACTTTCTTCTCCTCTTATAAAAAGGAGTTGTCCGACGGTCAGTCTGTTTGATGATAACGTATTGATTTTTCATTTCGAGTATTCCTTGATGGTAAAGGCGTGTGCTTTAGAAATCGGAGGTCGTGGGTTCGTATCCTGCGAGGACTCAACAAATTTTCATTGTTGTTTCCTAGTTGGTTAGGGCGATGTGGGCTGATCACCCAACTGTCTGAAAAGTAAGATGATCCATACGACGGATGGGCATGTAAAAAGTCGGTCCACCCACCAACCCGCATTGGACCAGCGTGGTGGGATACGGTCCAAACCCCTAATGGATAGGGGTGTATAAGGGGAGGCCTATGTCCAGCAGTGGACTGTCACAGACTGATGATGATGATGTAACACAGACGTGGTTTCGATTCCCAGTACATGAGAAATATTCTGTGGTGAATGATATACTTGGTTCTGGCTGTCAATTTTTTTATGAATGCAACATAATTTGATTTACAATATAAAAATGGGTTAAAATGTTTACTTGCAAAAGTGGCATTTTGAATAGTTATTCAAAGTGTTATTATTTACTTTAGCAGTTGATATAGTTTTAATTAAAATTGTTTGTGTTAGTTGTCAGAATGATGTTATCAAACAATCTGTATTGGAAAAAAAAGAAAAATAACTTATATCTTCCATACACTGATATTTTATTGTGTGTAGTTTAAGCAACATAATGATGAAATATAGCAGCAGATAAAGTTGGACTAATAAACGCAATTAAAAATTTCAGGTAACCCGATGCAACCAGAAGAAGTAGACGGTATCAAAGAAGCGATTACGATCCTCGAGAACCAGGATTCGAAGCCGGCAGCGAGCAGTGGAGGCTTGCACATAATAACTCCCCAACCGATAATAGTCGACGAAAGAAGCCGGATAACTGAATCTCCCATATATCGGGGTCAAAGGGAATTCAGGGGAAATTCAACAGACATGACAAAAACAAATTTAAACAACACAAATGACTTCAATACAGATACAACTGAAGTAGAAATAGTAGCAGAGAAAGATACAAAAGTAACGAACACGACCAAACCAACGATACTGACGGTCGGTAGCGGTTTCAAATTGGACAATTCGAGAGAGAAAGCTTCGAAGGCGTATGACATTGACCACGAATAAACCGTTAGAACTGACAACGTTCACATCACCACTAGTGGATATAATGAAGAAGGAGATACAGCCGTTTGAAGTGAAAAAGGAGACATTGTTAGACCATTTAGAGATGAAAGAGACGAAAGAGACGAATCCATCAAGAAGGGTTTACAGATCGAGCGAAGAGAGAGTGAGAGATGAGAGTCCGGAAGAAAGAGAGAGGAACAAAGAAAGAGTAAGAAATAGAGGAGTCAGCAAAGAAATAGAAGTGGTCAACAACGAGAGAGTGCTAATAGTTAGACCGACGAGGCCTTCCCTTATTACGAACGGAACGTAGCGGGCTGACAATGTGTCATATTGTACTTTGGGTGTTTTATTTATTTATTTCGCGTTGCTCAATCGCGTTGCGAACTCAGTCAAGTGATATTACGGTGTATGCTTTAGTTTTTAGATGATAAAACTTGTTCCCTATTACTTGTCGTTTTATTTTTCTCTGAAATACATCATCAGCCTTTGATTGTCCACTGCTGGACATGGGCCTCCCCTAATACAACCCTATCCATTAGGGGGTTTTGGACCGTATCCCACCACGCTGCTCCAATGCGGGTTGGTGGGTGGACCGCCTTTTTACATGCCCATCCGACACATGGATCATCTTACTTTTCAGACAGTTGGGTGATCGGCCCAAATCGCCCAAACCAACTAGGAAACGACAATGAAAATTTGTTGAATCCCCCGCAGGATTCGAACCCACGACCTCCGGTTTCTAAAGCAAACGCCTATACAACTAGGCTACGGAGGCAGTAAATCTCTGAAATACGTCAAAAATATTTATTTTTTCTTGGTTTTATGATCATTCACCAATTAGGATCGATTGAAAGTATGTATTTTTCCTGAGGCAAAGTCCATGCAGGACGTTTCCTTTGTCGCCTCGTCGCCCTGAACATATCGGGCGGAATATTGGGACGTCTGTGCTCCGTTTGTAAGGGCACCGCACCTAGTGATATCACTACTAAATTACTACTACCGTTTTATCTAGAGGCAGGTGGCATTACTTACTACAGGGTGCAAGTTCTGCTACCCTTGTTTCGTTTATTGTCTAGTAGAAAAAACAATTTATTTAATATAGACCGAGTAGATACATATGATTCTCTGCCTCCGTAGCCTAGTGGTAAGGGCGTGTGCTTTAGAAACCGGTGGTCGTGGGTTCGAACCCTGCGGGGACTTAACAAATTTTTAATGTCTTTTCCTAGTCGGTTAGGGCTATTTGGGCCGATCACCCAATTGTTTGAAAAGTAAGATGATCCATGCGTTGAATGGGCAAGTAAAAAGTCGGTCTAACCACCAACCCGCATTGGACTAGCGTAGTGGAATACGAAAAACCCTTTATGGAGCGAAAAGAGAAAGAGAGGCTGATGATGAAAAAATAGCCTTTAACTGAATATTGGGTTCGCTTTGGATCAATGATGATCAAGTCTTTACTAAATATCATTTTATCGTATTACTTTATTTTTATTAGTAGACGTTGTCAAAATAATTCCTCCTGGTTTAAATTTGTCTTTTAAATCGTGATAGACATTTACTTTATCTAAAAAAAATATATCGCCATACTTTACTATAGTTTCAACAACAAATTTAAACAATTCGTTAGCTTATTTAAAAAAAGGTATTCGCTTCAGAGTTTATTTACCCTATTTTTATACATTTGTGGTATACGTTGGTATAGAGTGTACGGAATTATTAATAAAAAAAGGCCTACAAGTCTTTACTGTACACATCGGAGGTCTACGATTCGAATCCTGTAGGTTAAGACAATTTTGGCAGTTGTTGTGGGTCACTTGAAGTTCCTTGACTAACCTTTATCTTCGAGACCATGTATCGCTTTTAAATTTAATGACCAAATTTGTTAGACGGTAAAGCGTATTATTTACCACAGGGCGAAGATGTTAAGTTGCGGTCTTCAATTTTAGCAAAAACTGTCGACCACCTAGTTCGGGGGGATGGTTCCGCGAACTGTGTTAGGTGAAGCTTACCAAAGACATGATTCTCGAAGCATTATATCGTTGCTGAAGAAAAAGGCGCTGAATGATACGCCCTACAGTGTAAAAGAAATGCAGGGTAAGACGCCTGAAGCCCGCTCGCCGCTTAAAGATATTAGTCGTTTTTCATCATTTATTTAACTACTATTTTGAATACTTACAAAACTAGAACACGCAAGGGTTTTCGCGCTACTGCTATGGGGTAGAGTAGCGTTTCTCCCCCAGTCGGATAAAAGTTAGAATACGTCTAGACTGCTTGGATAACTGTGGCATATTTAAATAATTTAGGAAGAGAGAAGGCTTGGAAATAGCCTCGTAATAATTTCATCCTAAACATTCTTAAACATTAATATATTAATTTCAACAATAAAATGTGTTCATCTTAAAAAAATGTAATTCATGTTTAAACACAAATGTATACTTATTTTACGCCGTTACGAGCTGAGCATATTTTTTTTGTGATATCAAGCTGTACGTTAACGACTATCGAAGAAGCCCTCGCTGATTCTATATCTACTTAAATCGGCAAAACATTCAATCTTCCCAACTGTGCGTAAAAGAAATTGTAAAAATAGAACAGTAAAGGCATAAATAATGCCACGTCAAAAAGTATAAAACTTAAAACTGAGGCTTCTACATTTCGTAAAATAAAAATAAAATTACCTCAAAAAGAGGCAAATAAAATTGTCCGGACAGGTAACCAGGTTTTTTAAAAGGCTTCCTAACATACAAACAAATTAAAAAATATATATTAGAGCTCAATCCTCGAAATAGTTTGAGCTAAACAGCCTCTGAGCTTGGTTCACATTCAAGAGTAAATTACACCCAAAGCGATTCAACTGTAGAGTGAGGGTCGAGGGGCGTATTAAAACACGCGCTTTACTGCGACATCTTTATTTCTTCTTCGAACAGACGCACCTCAGCAGCTTGTCGCAAAGCAACGGCCCGAGGAGTATGAGGCCGGCAGCCGCCGCGGCCGTGATCATGCTCATGCAAATCATCGCAATGCCTTCACAGCCTTCGGCTCGTAGCGGGGATAAAGTCTGCGAACGATGAACCAAGTCTCAGAGGCTTTTAGGTGAGCTGTGGGCCGAAACTAGCCAGAGTATTAAGTCAAAGAGTATATTATGTCAAATCAAGAAATTGGGAATCCTAGTTGCGAAAAATCGTAATTCATAAGGATGAGACTCTTAAAAAGCATTGAGTAATTGCATTCCGTAAAGTGTAAACTCAGCTAGGAGAGGTGAGCTTGGAAAGTATTTAGATACATGACGATTCTACACTACATGATTCCATCATTAAGTGGTTATTTAAGCCTTCAAAGGAATTAAGTAGAAATTAAAAGAAGCAGCCGATGACGGAGGGAAACTCCGTCATCAGCTGCTTCTTGAAGTGATTAATAACAAAACTGAACTGTCCACAAAACTTTATTTCATCTCGCTCACTGCACCCAAACAAACAAAAATGTCTACGGTTATTTCTTTTTAGATCCGGCTTCTAAGCAGCATCTCGTCACCCTCTCGCAGGCCAACGGGCCTAGAGTTAATAGACCGGCTGCCACTAGGGCCGTACAAATTGTCATGCAGATCATCTTATCTCTGAATAAAGACGCTTAATACAAAATGGTACCAGCGCGTACTCAGTACGTGAGGCCGCACTCGGGGCAGATAGGATTCTCCGGACACTTGCACTTGTTTCTCAAGGCACAGCGAAGGCACACGGGCAGGCAGCAGAACACGCCAGCAGCAGAAATCAAACTCAGCAGAGAAAAACAAATCATGCGAGGCCGGCAGGCTAAATAGCTGAAAGTTTTAGAAAAATAGGTTTATAATGCCTTTCTGTTGCATACTGACGCTTTAAAAGTAAAGGCTGAGGCTTAAGCGTATGATGAGATGATATCAGCATCAAAAAACTGTACTCGTATATTTTAGGCACTTAAGCCTAATTGCAATATTTACTTCAACCAATCCTAGCTTTGTCCTGAATGCTTCTGATACAGGGAAATATTTAGCCATCATAAATTTTGAAACTCGATTTGCAATGCCACTTATTACTTATTGAAAGTTTTCAGCGCCTTTTCAACGACAGCGGGTAATACGAATAAAAGAAAAATCGTTGTCAAAATGGAAGAAAACATGACATGTGCTTGGACAGTTAACAATCGACTTATGATTTCTCGTATTCTTATGAAAAAAGGAACTAAGCTACGGATTCTTTATTTTGGATTTCAAATGATCTTCAACTGTGAGGATAATCTGAAACAATAATTCAGGTGTATTTTGTACACGATCGGATGAAATCTTTTTTTTTGTAAATTATTGCTTCAAAATCACCATTACATGTATGAAAAAATTTAGCCAGGTAAAATGATAAGAATAAAATTATGTCTCTTACGTACATTTCTCTTTATGCAGCTGCAGGTTTTGCGTCTGATCGATGGTAGGTTTCAAACGCTAAGAGACAATCCTGTTAGAGTACAATCGCTATAATTCTCACATAATACTGCTACACTTTATTTTGTTATCAAATGATCTTCGATCATGATGAGGATAATCGAACAATAATTTCGTTATGTTTTCAGAATTCGGATAATTGTTTTTTTTATTATTCCTGCAAATCACATTACATGTATGAAATTCACCGGACAATGATAGAGAAATTTTTACTCTACAAAATTTCTTTAATGCATCGAGTTTGTCTTTATTGTAGGTTTCAAACTAGAGACAATCTGTTGAATAATAAAGAGTTATAAATTTCTTTAAATAATTCACTTCAGTTTTTTATAAAATCGATCAACAGTTGACAAGGATTTACTCACTTGCGCTTCACAATGCGAATTGTATTATTATACCTGAATAAAATGATTAAACAAGTTCAAAGGAATGAGAAATTTACTTTAGCCTAAATTCTCTTAATTGATCTACACAGTGATTTATTATTGATGTGTTAATAAAAAGAAATGGATATAAAAGTTATCAAATGCTAAATAAATCCGATGCTTTAATTATCTAAACTTATGGTCTGCATACATCACATTTATAAAAAGTCGCATACCATCTTATACAATAATAATGATTAAAAAAAAAAAGATTGTATAGGAAAGGCCTATGTCACTGACAAAAGCTATAGTTAGAATTATAAAATGCTGACAACTATCAAAATCAACTTATGAAAATCGATTCTTTATTTGATTTGAAACTTGATTAAATTATTTTAATTAATAACAGTCATACTATTAAAACATTTTGAAAATCGTGTTCGTTGTAGACTTGTGCAAGCACTGAGTCCCACATACAGAGTGTGGGGTCCGATCGAGCGATCTCCCCTATGCAGTGAGGTTGTTAGGAGTGAGGCCTACTAACCGAGCACCCTAAATGCCGTCAGAGAAGATCCAGGTGGTCCCTTACTCACTTGTAACGTTGACTGAAGGACGGTTTGTGGCTCCAGATGAAAGCTGAACAAGAACGCCAGAGATCCGATGTACCCGATTGACCTATGATTCGGACCCATAACTCGCTGTTTATAAAGAAACTGTCGTAATTACTGTGAGTAATCAAATTCCTAAAAGAATGATGGTTTTGTTGTATTGAAGTTTGTACAAATTTTGGAACTGGCTTTTTCTTGGTTCTTTATTGTTGAGATTCTTGATGTTACCTTTTATTACGTGTAATAAACTGAATTAAACGAATGAATTATTGGTCGGCGATTATCACCAGTAATTAATCAGCAATGGATAACGCTTTACTTGTCAATATTGGTGTGTAGTGGGCGCACTCAAGATTGAATTTATATCACACTGCAGTCAAACAAAGGATCAATCCTTTTATTATCATGAAGTCAGGTTTCTAATACACCATTACCATAGTTTTTTAATGCTGAACCAAAAACTTCCAAAAATATTAGCATCACTACGTAAATGTTAGACGGATCGATAGATTCGGACCGGAGATAAAATACATAGTCTCAAACGAAGAAGTTTTTGTTTACATACCGGAATTCTCGCCTATAGCAGTTACAATATTGTACAACTGGCATAAACCAAACTAAAGTCTTCGATTTATATACGAGTGCCAATAAGTCTCTATACTTATCCTTTATATATTACCACATTTATCACAAACATTTTTATATCATATAGCTTACAATCACAACTTGTAAAGTAATGCAAACAGCGAAATAAAACAGCGTAGCCATTACGGGGGACTTTATTGGGAGGGACTTGTACCAAAGCACGCAACACAGTAAGCTCATCTACTTCTTCGGACAACATTCCTTATTGCAGGCCCCATCCTTGGGCCGCTTACACTTCCTGCACGTCCAGTAAGTGTCCAGCAGGATCGGCACACAGGATATACAGCCGACGGCGATGATTGCGGTGCAGCAAGAGACGCAGATGATCATGACAATGCTAAAGGAAGCGGGCGCCTACTTCTTCAGGCACTTGATGAACTTGTTCATCTCAAACTGACGATAGCAGACAGGCACGCACGCTAGGATCGTAGCAGAAGCGATCAGCGCGTAGAGGGAGATGCAAATCATGATGCTTGCGCGGCGCCCAGACAACGCTTGGTTGCTCTTGATGTCACGAAGTACCACTCGGTAGAATTTACTGCGAAACAAAATTAGATTACACTTATGTTTGATGTTTTCGGAGACTTACTTTGTGTTAGCATCAGTATACAAATAAGAGGTACGATCCTAGCTGCCTGCATCGTCGTCATTCCTCTTGTATTGGGTCGCCCTACACTGCAATGGCCAGTACCAGGCTGTCACGTTGCCACTCGAGAACTGTTTTTCCCTAACGGCTTTTATTACCACTGGTTATCAAGGCAAACGAGCGTAGATCCATCTGTTGGATAGTGATCATCAATGCGTGTATACCAAGGAAATACTACCGTGGGACATAGAACGTTAAATTTCGTTTTCCAGTTAACACGCTGCCTACTGTGCCCTTCGAACCGGAACACAGTGGTGTTTTAACACTACTGCTTTAGCGCAGAAATAGGCACCGTGGTGGTATCGCTCCAGACCCCGTAAAAGGGAACCCACCACCATAACAGTCGAGCCATGTGGTCGGCTTATTGCCAATTTAGCTTGGTAATACTGCGAGCTATTTTGGTTACCATAGTAATAGCGTCACCCTGTCTGCAATTGAATAGGCTTTGTACTATTAAATGGTACTCGGACGAACATCGTAGCCTTACTGCACAAATAGGTACCTAAGCACCACGATCCTGGTGCTTAGGTACCTCTTGGAAGCTGATGGTGGAGGCCTAGCTTCAGCGGTGGATTCCGTCAGACTGATATGACGATGATACAAAATAATGCACAGATATGAACAATGAAAGTAATCTTAAAACCAATCATCAATTTTTTTTTAAACATCTAAAAGATGTCTTGACAATCATTATAAGCGTTAATCATGGTGTTTTTTTGAAGGTGTCGAATTAAGTCTACAAGTTATAAAATACTGAATTTTATATAATTAGATATGTTATTTAAAATTCTATAGTCTATTATATAAACGTATTACACCACAAGAATGCATTTTAGGAAAATTTTTAAACATAAGAACAAATGAAAAACCAATATTATCTACCAACCTTAATTTTGCTCGTGCCACGCACAATACATAAGGCAGTCGAAAGTAATCAGGTAATCTTCGACGCCTTCTCGATAATCACTTAATGCATAATTTAACAAAATTCCAAAATTTTACAAAATGTAATTTTTCTCTTATAGACAACCCATACTGACAGTTGCAGTTTGAATATCTTTTTTCGTAGAGTTTTATTGCTGCCAAAGAAGGTTTTATAGAAAGCAAATTTAAAAGAAAAGTGGAGACCCTCCACTTTTCTTTTAAATAATCTTTCTATAGGCAGGGTGACTTTATTGTTAATAGTTTACATTTCACCTTAACTTCCATTTATTACAACCTTTTATATTGTGTTTTATTTAGTTAAAGCCTAAAAAAAACAAGACAAAATAATTTTTAGTATAATAGAGTGATTTATAGCGTAATCAAATTTAGACTTATTCTTATCTTAAAAGATTATTACTGCTACAGAAGTCGAGATATTAAAATACCACACAAATCATCAAGTAAGCTTGTTCTTAGTTATAATTTTATAATTTATATAGTGCATACTTTTTAATGACGTAAAAGATAGATATTTTTTAAGTTAGAAAATTGATAGAAGATGGAGATTAAGAGTTTCACTTAATTATAGAAGAAATCATAACTACGGTAAAATATATAATCAATGGCTGATTAAAGTTTTAATTTTCTTTTTAAAGAGGTTCTACAGTGTAAAGTGTATTGCTTCTGAGGCGTAGTCAAAATATTGAGAATACAACCTTAATTCTAATAACATTAGAGTAGTTTTTGGAATTTTCTTTAACTGGCACATACAGTCATTCTAATAAATCTTCTATCAACACGTACCAAAGCACACATACAAGATCCCATTTCTAATTTAGAACAAGCGTCAGAAGTCAGTATGACAAAAGCGGCGATTGTGTTTTGTTCGTTTTGCTAAAAACACGCTGTTTGCCGCACGGAACACTGATATTTTCATCCCATCCCTTTATATTTTATAAAGGTCACGCAACACATATGAGGATAATAGAAAAACAAAGTGATATATAATTGTGAGGTTGTTCAGAACGACTTGATGAAGCTCTGGTTTTGGCTTCTGTTCACTTTAGGCTCGGCGCTGGCCGTGCCGGAGCCACGGGCTGCCGAGGACTTGGCTGCCAGTAAGGATGCGCTGGAGAGGAAGGGGGTGCGAGAGGCACCGAGGGATTGCAAGGGGAAATGCGCAACAAGCATAGCGCAGAAGGCAGCCGCCGAGGCGAAGGCAGCTCAAGCCGCCCAGAATGCCGCTGGTGCCCAAGCTGCTCACATGGTAATATAGAGACGATGAAAATATTTTTATAGTAGTTTTATTTGAAGGGAGTTCTGTTCTAGAACTATGTAGATGTATTGACATTATGAGCAAGAATAAATGTTTCCGCCGTACATCGAAACGATTGTCGTTTCAGGAGTATCAACAGATAGTCTAAATTAATTTCTATGTAACATTATTTTGGGGCGTCCTAACCTACAGCCTAATGTCACTGTCATTTTCTTTTTTTATTTGTAATTTTTTTTCATAAAATTGGACTGCTTAGCGGCATATTTTAATGTTCAATCAAAAGTTTATGATCATATTTTGTGCTAGTTTTACAAAACTCCTTCGGTGCATTCCAGTTGAAGCGTAGACACGGATCATATTTTACAATCGTGGGGACATTAAATTTTCGCCCCTTACAGTTGAATTTATGCTACTCATGAGGTCTTGTCTCTCCTTAGGTGAAAACACAACTGGCTGAAAAGGCGCTCCAAGCTGCAAAGGCTGCAGAAGCAGCCCTCGCTGGGAAGCAGGCGGTGGTGGAACAGTTGCAGCAAGAGGTGAAGGAGGCTGAAGCTGTGGTTGCTGAGAACACGGCAGCCGTTCACCAGCAGCAGGGCACTGTCAACTGCGCCGTGCAGGCTGCACAACAATCAACAGCGCAAGTAAAACTTTGAGATCATGTTTCCGTTTTTGTTTCGGAAGATAAACTCTCATAATTATTTAAGATTTAAAGAAGCACTTTTAAAGTTTACAAGATAGTGCAGACATATATTTATTTTTTATAATCAAGAGATTGAATATATATAGAAGCTATTCAGTATTGGTTAGTAGTTTTCGGGTATGTAATAAAACATAGTTCCAACAGAATTGTTCCAGTAACTTTTTCATGAAGTAAATTTATCTTTCAGATTTGTCTTTGTCATCTTATTGTGTAAAATGCCATATAGCCTTTTATTTAATAATATTTAAAACATATTAAAGACATGACACGTTTTATTCACATGTATAATCTGTTTAACTAGCACAAGCTGATGATGCAGGCGACACAGCTCGCAGCCCAACTCGAGAAGACGGCTCACAACGTGCTCGAGAAGACGAAGTTTGGGTTGCAGGAGAAATGCCACAACCTATCGGAAGCCAGGGCCAGATTGGCTCACCTGCAGCACAAGTTGCAATGCGCCTGCGCGGAATGCTCTGCAACTAAGCAGGCTGCACACACCGCCTGTGAAGCTGCTCGCGCTGCCTGTGGTAATGCTAGAAAGAAGAAGCGAGCTATAGGACAGCTGACGCGATTAAGAAGGAAGAAGAACCAGAGTCGATGAGGCTTGAGCCCTGCTTAAACTTAACGGAACAAACTCATGACCTGGCTATGTTTCTGTTTTTTGTAACTGTCATTCCCGATTGTATTTACTATATTTACTATACTAACGTAATTGCTAGGCTGTTATATTTGTCCTTTATTTCAGAGCGTGTCCGTGTTTGCGTAAGTCCAACTGCGGGGAAGTGTTTGTGCGCCTTGGTATTTTTGTATGGCAATTGTTTACTGTAGTTTTGTTAATGTTTGTGTTAGGCGCGATGTCCGATTAAGCTTTTGATAGAAACTCGTTTAAGCTTCTGATAATATAGTTTTAGATCGTATGGATGTTTTATTTGTACCTGTCATGTTGTTGTAATGACTATCTAGATTTCAGTCACGTGCACCTTCATCTATCAAGGACCCCAGAAAAACTTAGTTCACTGCTCCGATGAAAATATTTCATCCTAATCCTAGAGCTTTAAAAATTATACCTACGAATGTAGTTGTACAGTTGATAAAGAATTGATTTATGAACACGAGAACAAAATTCTTAAGGAGCTTATAAATACAATAGATATTAGATAGCTATCTTTGGTATACACAATTATTAAATGTTACCACGGCTTCTTACAAGATAAAATAGCAAAAGTTTAAACAGTACTTTTGATTGTACATGGCCATAAATACCTAGAATTCTACCTGTCAGGCACATATCTCGTTATAGAGGTAAGTGGTCAAGAACCGCACAAGTCTTGACAACCGCAACTGTTGTTACTAGAAGTTTACCAAAACTCAATAGGGCACGTTGCTAGAGATGATCTTTATGGTTATATAATGCTTATGACAATAGAGTTATCTCCAGAAGAGAAAGGAAAATAATGAAAGACTTATATTTTATTGTTAAAACTGCAAATAATACATGTCTTTATTTCTAAACAAATTTATTGCACAATTCAATTTCGAAAATCTATTTCTACAATTAATTTATTGTCTTACATTACTGATTTACAGTTTTAGAATCATAAATCATCTATATATAATTAAGATTATAAACTTATTTTGCAACCAATCAATAAAATATTAAAAAAAAAGTATTTCTTCAAACTTAAGCTTCATCTTATAGCTATCATCTTATATCTTCCAAAGACTTTTTCAAAAAATTCTTTTAATCATTGTCATTACCCCTGAATTAGTTTATTAGTGGTTTATACAATTCATAGTGATATTTTAAATCCTATATAAATGCACTGCGTTAACCAAATAATTGAAAATAACAAACATACTTCTTCGTTTGTGCCAAAAAATCGTCTATTTAAAAAAGGTGGTAATAAATTAATTCCGATGTTAGTTTGACATACTTTATAATTTGAATCTAGTTAATATAAATGCATATAATATTTGTTATATTCAAACTCGGCAGCTCTAGGTGGTATTTACGTGTATTAACATTAATTATATTTAAAAGTAGTTTACCTATAACACTAATTAAATCCGCTTACATTATATACGTTATCGTGAGCTTTGTGCTTACATTATTCAATCTACTATACTAAATGCGTCGTTGAGATTCTGCGGGGAGAAGGCAACGTTGCTATTCTTGTAGTTGATGTAAGGGGACATCGTTGCTGATGATGGAACATCTGGGTCTACCGCATCATCGGGCAGAGCAAAGTCACTACCATCAGCTGCTTCTTGGGTGTTCCGTTTGTAATACGGGAAGTACCTCGCCGGCGGTTCAGCGTACCTGCCTCCAACCACTATTTGCGATTCCGGCCTCTTAGTGACATCTGCTGTCTTCGAACTCTCTTCTTGTTCCTCGTTCCTCTTCTGCTTCTTCTTCCTTCTATATGCATCCGGCTTTGTTTGTTTATCGTAATTAAAAAAGTTATCGAACGAATTGTTATCGAGCTCTGAAGGGAGTTGACCGTGAGATGGTCTCGACTTAATCTTGCTTTTTGCCATAGCCTTTTGTTTGTAGGCGGCACGAACTTCGCATCGCGGTTGGTCAGACTTTGGGGCTGCCACGCCTTCTCTATGTCATCCCCGTAATCTATATGGTCGATGTCTATAGGGTCTGATAGTACGTGAGGGTAGGACTGTGATGTGTCTTTCGAAGCTGCCTTTAGAACGGTCTGGTAGGCGGACGGTTCATCATGGTGTTTTAAGATGTGATAGTCGAGCAGATCTAGGGGTGGTTCACCAAAGCCGATCGGCTCTGGTGTTTTGTTTGCCTTCTTTTTAATAGGCTCGTATAGAGGCTTGGGGCTTGGCGATTTCTGGTGAGCGTAGCGGAACTTTGGTGGTCTTTTGTAATGGCTCGGATGGCCGTACTTGAGATTGACACTATTCCTGTACCTCCTCATGATCTTTCTGCTGGGTTTTACGGTGTATTTGGTCCTAGTGGCGCCGTATGTCGGTCTCGGACTTCGGCGTCGTTGGCTTGGGACACGTTTGTAAATAAACTTCGGACGGTATTTCAGAAAGTTTTGGATGGAGAAGTGGTCCATGAGGATTGATGCATCTCTTTTGGCCACTTGACCCCTATTCCTCTTTGCGACTAGTCCCCGCTTTTGCTCTTGCAACCTTGACTCTGCCTCAGCGTAGCTGGCAGTAATAGCAATCTGGAATAGTGAAAAATATATTAGTATATTTAGCTGATTAGATACATTTTCCGAACCCATATCTCATTCTTCGTAAGTTTAGGAACTTTTACGTTCACAGAATGTAAACTCTTGGTTTGTAAGGCACCGTAGAAAAGAAAATATGTGTTTGTTATTATATAATTTGTACATATTATAAGGATATTTATATATACCCTTTATTATATAATAACAGGCTTGTAAGAATAGCAGAGTGATTCTAACTGTCTAGATGTGTTTATTAAAACATCGTTAAGTTAATGAAAACTAAACATTTTGTTTTAACTTTACCAGTGGTGTTGCGTCAGAGAATGTGTAGGCTGTAAGTGTTGTGAATTTGACTAAAGAAAATTGCATCTAGTTATTACTTATTTAATTAATATAACTGTTATATTTTGCTGTTTGCATTACTATGCTATTTTGCCAAATGGGCAATATAGCTTAAGGTATTCGTTTCGTGTTTTTAACGGAAAAAGGTATATTTTTAACTTAACTTTTCGTAATATCCGTCGATAAACCCATTATAAAAATACTAAAGTATGAAAGCGAAGTTGAGATTTTTAAGCAATCTATCGATTTGACCGAAGAGTCAAGTCAAGAAGTGGATTTCAAACCATTTCTTACTCCTTTTAATTTTCAATCTAAAAAAGTCAAAGTTAAGTTACGCAGTTATCATCAATCGTAACAAATAACTTAAATTTCTGGACCAATAACCACATGACCTGCTAACAAAACCGGATTCAAGTATATTCAACAATTTTGATTTAAGTAACCTTCTGATTCAAGTTTAGTTAAGTGACCACTTAATATTCCACGCGTGACGTTAACTTAATTTCACTTTAAATACGGTTCCTCTTTCTTGGGCTTCCGTCACTTTCACTGTCGTCATACAACGGGTTCGGTTCATGGAATGCTGACTAAGTTGGATAAATCTAATGACGTTATTAACTTAACGTTGCTTATTTCGACTTAATTAGGGCTACTCGTTATTATAATTAGAAATATGTACTTATATTTATGGTTTGTCTAATCTTGATTTAAGATAAATTGTACACCATTTAGATTAAACAAATGGATATCAACTGCGTTTTTAGAGAGGATTGGATTTTTATTAAATATTTGTTTTAGCTTTAATTATTCGAGCACTCATGACTTACATTTATGCCATGACACATTTGATGTTTCAAAAAGCGTGTAGTTATTTTTTATAACGAAAAATCCACGTAACGACTTGACACGTGATAACAAGTGTAATTGATAGGCTCTGCTCATAAAACCGCTCGCTGTCCTAAGACTTTTCGCTTCGTTTACCCAGAAATTAAGTCCTGCCACGATGCCCTTCAAACCAGAAGACAAGGGTGCTTATATATACAGATTCGCAGCAGAATTATGCAGATCGGTGGTATTTCCCAGACGGTAAAAATATCCATGTTTTTTCAACATTTATTTTGAGTCTCACATAATTTGATTAAGTAATAAAATTAGAATTAGAGAGATTCAAAATAAAAACATATTTGAAAACAAGGTCAAAGATAACAGAATAAGCAAATCTTAGATCACCTCAGCCTAGATCCTAACTGCCTCCGTAGCCTAGTGACATGGAGCGAGATCTAGAAACCAGAGGTCGTGGTCTGATCGGGGACTCAACAATTTTATTGTTGTTTTTAGTTGGTTAGGCAATTTGGACCGATCACCAATTGTCTAAAAGCAAGATGAACCATCGTCGGCTGGGCATGTAAAAGTCGGTCCACCCATCAACCCGCATTGGACCAGCGTGGTGGGTTAGGTTCCAAAACCCCTATTGGATAGGGTGTATTAGGAATGGAGTTAGGTGTGTTAGTAGGCCTATGTCCAGCAGTGGACTGAGGCTGATAATGATGATGATGATGAAATCACCTCAGGCGCTAAATTATGTAATTTTATTTCAGACGTAATAACTCTTTTGCAGCTTCCATTTATTTTGCAATGCATAAAATAATTTGTAATGAATAGCACTATAATAGAAAATTGAGTTCAGCAACCTTCCGACAAATACTATATTTTTCATATTCTTGACTGTCGTTGATTCACATTACTACGTTGCTGCATTTATAAAATTCTAAATAATATAAAATTCATCTTTCTCACACGTCAAGTTTTAATATTTCCTTACTTTTTTCGTAAACAAAAGTGCAAAGTTTGAAATTTTGGTTTAGTGAATATCCCTGCAGCCTCGGAGAGTAGAATCAGCCGCAAATACCTCTAAATATAATGCGTTCGCCGTTTGTATTTGACAGATAATAAATATTCAACGCCCATTGTATTGACAGATGAAAAGTTTCTACCGTTTACAGGAACTTGGGTCGAAAGTCAATACGTCTTACGAAATAAACCGCTACTATATCTTGTTTGACACATGACACTCATACGGGGTCAGATTTTACTACGAGTGTACATTACATTACTATTCTATGTCAATTGCTTTCTCGGTTTTCTAACTGTACATATGATATTACGAGCTGGGTTTGGTTTCTTTCCTTAGTTTTTGTGACAGTTTTTTAATTTCTATTGTGCTTTTTACCAAGTTTTCCAAAGTTGTGTCATATGCCTGTCTATTGTCGCCGATGTTTGTTTTAAATTTTCTGTCACTTGAAAGCATTTTGATTTTGGTATCGGTTCCTCAATGAAGAATTAATATCTGACTTGATATAATAAAACCTATTGCTGTATATTGTGATGTTTAATTACAATTATTCGTGACGTTTTAGACCTTTTTCGGCGTCCATTGCCAATTGTAAAGTAGCGAAACGCAATAAAAAACGTGAAATAGTTTTCGTATGCAACAAAAAGAATCTTTCTTCTTTCTCACTCTCTCTCTCAGTCTTCGTGTTAAATTCATAAGATATTAATTAATAAACGGAAGAACTTACTTTCTTAAGTACAAAGATATTTAATTATATTCCAAATGGTGTCAGAACGTGAAAACAGATAAACGGCCTAATAAATTTAAGGAGGCCAACGGAACGGACAATGTAACCGTTTTCGTTGCTGTTATTTTAAAATAACTGAATAATAACCGGTTATTTAACAACGCAGTTTCGTTTTTTTAAACGTTGGCGTTTAGGGAAAGGTAGCATACGGTTTTAGAAAGTCCAAAAACCATTATCAGGGACGGGTCGAGAGAGTTTGAAAAAAAAAAATGGTAATTTCTGTCGAATTCTCACGCGATTAGTGTGAATAATTGTTATGAAAACGATTCGTTCCTTTTGTGGTGTTAATTTGGAAGGCATTTTTTACATAAGTTTATGCATACCAATACCAAGACGTGTTTTGGTGGGCTTTTCATATTAATGGAGTTTATTGACAACGATATTGATCTCCGAATTTAATTTAGTACTAGCGTCACCCGCGGTTTCACCTGCTTCATTGTAGTTTATATAATAATCATTACACATTACATATTTATTAGCCCAAAGGTTTATGAGTTCGCCCTGGAAAAGTTCGCCAATGGCAAAATTTTTCTACATACATGGCACTTTTTATTATATTTTAAATAAACTACACTATATCCTTAAATAATATATCTACTTAACTTATCCTGATATACGAGCAATATTATTGTAAAGTTTCCTTTATATCCATGGAATGGATTTTGTATGAAAGAGCAACAAACATCCATCCTCACAAACTTTCGCATTTATCATATTAGTAGATGACTGATATCAAATCATCGTAATAGTAAGGTATGTTACTAATAGCCTTGTCTATTGTTGTATCAGTCAATGTCTATTTATAATAACCAGATCGTATACATTCTATTGCTGCAATCATCTCGTTAGTTTATGTGATGACGCATTTTTCTGACTGAATGACTTAACTATGGGAACCTGAATAATGTCGGTAAGTTGTTAGGCAGAGAAGGAAAGTGGTACAAAAACAACGGTAAAATATAACCTGCTTCGTTGCAAATGAGATACAATTGAGGTTTTTTTGAAGTAAACCGTCTCAGTCGCTGATAACAAAAATTATTGTAAAACGTACGCATACGTGATGGCTCAAAATTTTATGTAACTTTAGAGCAGTTAAACTTATTGTGTAGAGTTTAAGATAAAAGAGGTGGAGTTTAAACACTTTTGTTGAATCATATAAAATGTAGTTTTGAAGTCGTTATTGATAGTTGTTGTGTTTGATTATTATCTTTACTAAATGTAATTGTTGTGATACATAATTATTTTCAATGTTCGTGAAACTCAAACGTTCTCAAAAACAGGCAATACTTAATTATGAAGCAATTGCTAAAAACTCAACCACTAGACTAACTTTAAGAATAATATAGTTTATGTAATAATTATATATACTACATTACTTATATTTTATTTAAATTGTTCTAAACAACAGTTAAATAATTAGAAATAGCAATAGGATATAAATAATTACTCATCACTACATAATATAAAACAAAGTCGCTTTTTCTGTCCCTATCTTAAATCTTTAAAACTACGCAATGGATTTTGATGCTGTTTTTAGATGGAATGATTAAGAAGAAGCTTTATATGTATAATTTATTCTTAATATTGTAGAGAAACAATGATAAATTCATATATTTTTCCATAGATTTTACAGATATCAGTATTGCACCCGTACGTCGACGGGGCGGTTCGCTATGCTTTATAAGTTAAAAAAGCTTTATAGCCTACATTTTATTCTAATATGCTATATGGCCGGACAAGTTAACGATAAAGAATTTCTTATTTTCATAATCTTTGTTTTCATTTCATTTTCGAAAGTGATTTTTGTTTCTTAATTATTTTATTACACTTATATAATAAGCTATATGTATACTCTGTTTCGAAAATCGAAAGATTTACACCAGTGCTAGATAGAATTTTTTTTAGAAGGAAGAAAAAAAAAAATAACGAAAGAAATGAGTTTCAAATGTCAAGTTATACATAAACAAAAATTGTTTTGTACGAAATTGGTATCCACTAATCATTTCAATTTGGTGGATGCTGATTTTCAGTAAACTTTGAAAGTATTAGATGACATAACTATGCCAATAAAACTGTTAAAGCCTCTTATAAGGTAAAAACTGATTTCAAAAAATGATATTAGAACAAATAGCAGAATAATATTATCTCACCCTCTAATTACGGTTTCTGAAACGTCTAACACTCATATTGGTCAAATATATTATAAAGTTAAACCTAAGTATACTCGAAAATGAGCAAACATTGTTAACCATGACAATGAAGTGACTTGTGTTCTTATTGATGAATTGTAATCGAGATGTCAACCACTCGGTGACAGTGAACTAATAACAATACCACACGTACTACTACTTCGTCGCTCTGGCTTACCTTGATTTTTTTTATGGCATACGCAGGCAGACGAGCAGTCGGGCCACCTGATGGGAAGCGGTCACCGACGCCCATAGACATTGGCAATACCAGTGGTACCGCCAACAAACTGGCTACCTTCAGACATAGGGTGTTATGTCTCGTTCACCCATAAATACGTTGGCTACGGTGCCCCTCAAACCGGAACACAGCAGTGTTTTCACACTATTGCTTCGCAGTAGAAATAGGCACCGCGGTGGTACCCACCCAGACGGTCTCCTGTAAAAAGGGGACCTACCACCGGTCTTTGGTAAGCTTCATCTAACATAGAGTTCGGGAAACTACCATCCCCACGAACCAGGTGATCGTCACTGTTTGCTAAAAGTAAAGCCCACACGTACAGAAGGTACGTGACTTCGTCATTCTTTGGTGTCTCTTAAGGATCGACGACGATCGGTTTGCGGACCGGGAAGCCGACGATCTGGCGACTGTTTTAATCGTAGAGTCTACGTGAAATATGCATCATACAACTAACTAATAAGCTGTCATTAACTTGCGTATGAGTTGAAAATAAACAAGGTAGTTACTCTTGTTGAGCAATAATTATAGCGGTCTTTAATTAAAAAGAGTTCCTTTTTATTGCTTGTTGATATCTAGAATTGAATAGATGCAGAAAAACAAACAATATATATAAATGTTTAGGGTACGAACAATTGGGTCATAACTAACATGTAGTATTAGTTTGTCATTGTTAGAATAGACAAGCAACACTACAATAGATGGAGCATTGTATCTTAGAGTTCCTGTTTACGATCAAAAGATAAACAAAGGTGGAGTATCAATCAATTCATAATATCGATTCAGTACAATTCAAATATATTTATATAGAACTAGCTGTAGCGCGCGGCTATATCCGGGTGGTAATGAAAAAAAAATCTGTTACTTTTTTGAGGAAAAAGTACCCAAAGTTATTCATAGTTACATTAGCTATCTTTCATTGAAAGTCCCGTCAAATACAGACCAGCCAATTAAGAGATTAGCCAGAAAAAAAACGCAAAGACAGACAGAAGAAATTTTATAAAATGTTGTTTTGTTAAATGTATCGGTTATATGTCAGATATTGCCATTCAAACCAGAACACTGTAGTATTTGCCCGGTACTACGCTTTTTCGTCTGTCTGTCTGTTGATCCGTCTGTTTTTTTGGCTAATCCCTGGAATAACTAGTGCTAGCTAGCTAGATTTTAATCGGACTTTCACTGAAATATAGTTGATGTTGTTGGGAGTGTTTAGAAAAAAGTCTAACAGTTTTTTTAAATATTATCACGTGGATGAAGTCGCAGGCAGCAGGTAGTAAAAAATAGGACTCAATCCACACTTTTGCTCGCTAACCTAAAACTATTTACATCCTGTTTAAAATACAGTTGCCGATTGAACCGTTAACCAGTTACGATTTCTCGGTAAAAGTAAGCTTTGATGGTGCCGCCACAGACAGCTTTACAAGGGTATTTTTACCCATTCCTGTATTTGTATTACTTTAAGCTTGTTCAACCTTTGAGTAAGAGACGTTCTATTGTCAATAACAATAGCAATGAACTTAACAGTGATTTGAAGTATATTGTACCACTTTAATAGCTTAAACTAGATATGCCACGAATAGTAATTTATAAATATATCGCAATACTGTAGGCCGAAGCGCCGAATATTCGGCACAAAATGAATGATTGTCGTGAGCTTAAGTCGTAACCTATCGTAACAACAATTTCCTAAAGTTTACCGCTCTGCTCTTGAGAGTATGGTGTATAGTGAGACGTTATTTTATGAAGCTGATATAATTTATGATAAAAGCAAAATCGTTTGTAACCAAACACTGAAAACCTTATCTTTGTTAATCACAACTTGTCAATGATCAAATTTTTTTACTAAAGTTAAGTAATTTGGTTATGAATCCATATAATCTTGAGAAAGTCGTGTTGTGACCTTATTTATTATTTATTAGGCCGAATTCCGAATACCTAAAAAAGTGGCCGATTGGGCCCAATACCGCATAGTAGCCGAATATTTGTGAAATCCTTTGTTTAAACTAAGAGAAAAAACTAAGTTCATTTTCTAAATCATCCGATTTTTATAGTGATTATTTAATTCTTTATCCGAAAACTATTTACAATGTAAAGATACAATGCGCGTTTCTAATTGAGGTGAATTAAACGAACTTGTTGACGAATGTAGCTTTAAATGAGGTTTTTGGTTTTTATCTCGCATCTTTTATTTATGTTAACTAAAATTTCTCTAACACTTTCTTCGTAATGGAGTCTAATTAATTTTTGATACACGTACTTTGTTTAATTATATTTAATTAAAACCATTATCGAAATAGTTAAGACAGTGAATGGGAGAGTAATAAGATTTTTTTCACGCTTTCTTTAATCTCTATAGAACGAGGAGCGACCAAGTTGTCCATAATAAACGATCCGAAATGTATTTTTAATATTTATAATTTACGACATATTATGACTAACGGGATTTGCTGAATTCAATCAATGTAAAATTTAAGAGTTGTACTGACATAAAATAATGAATATGTTTTAAGATAATTTAGAAACATAATATCAAACATTTAGTGTCTAAGTAAGTTTTTTTTCAGTGGACAGATATAAAAAAATCTTGTTAAATTCTTTAAACAGTTCTTATATAAGAACTTACGTTATGCTACTAGTTAACATAAACTAAGTGCTTAAGCATAATAGATATTGCAAAGAATTTATATTATATTTATAAACTATATGAAATTGATTGTATTATATTTGTGGGAATTTTCACAACTCTTTTTAAAGGTTCATTCTTTACTGTACTCGAACGGCAATGATGTTTGTATTCCATTACATCAGTTAACTTTACGTGAAATGTCACAGGGTGTGTTATTTAATAATAGTGCAAATGGTTATTACAGTGCAATTGTAGTTCAAAAAAGTTTAAATAATGGTTCTAAAAAATATTTATTCACGTCTGTGACTATGGGGAGGTCTTTGTCTATAGACCTTCCCTAATGCACGCCTTCTCATTTAGTTTCTGCTATTAGTTATCGAATATATACATTACATAAAGGATATCTTGTGGCTGATCTACATGGCCTTTCACGCCTGTAAAAATTGATGAAACAAGCCAGTACCTACGAGACTTTTTTCTAAAGCTCAATGTTAAACAATGTCGGAGTAAACAGGAAGATTTGTGAAAAGGGTATTTGCCCCTGGTTTCTAAGAATCCCTTACGGCAACAAGGCGCACACAAATGATCGTCGTCCTTTTAAATGTGTCAAATTGACAGGAAAATATTGCAGGTTCAAATTCTTAACAGGCTTTGTGAATCGATTTGACAGTTTTTTTTATGTACTCAGACTAAATAGTGTTACTATGTTCTTGTGCCATGAATTTAACGCAAAATATACTTTTACTACATATTTAAGTAAAATTTACCTAAAAATTGTACATAAATCTATTAAAACAATTTAACATTCTAAACAAAAGGTGAAATTAAGTTGAATAATAAAATATTTCTAAAATAGGTATCAAAAACTATATTTATATTATCTTTATTGTTAACGCGAAAATTACACATGGTGAAAAGAAGGATTTATACGGATTTTATCGCGTTAATTTGCATTTTACCTTTCGATGTTAGGAACCCTTTTTAGCGATCTTGGCCACTGGACTGACATCAGGTGTATATATATCAATACAAATAAACGACAAAATTCTAAACTTTCTTTACATTAATACACATCGAATAAAAGAAACAACTTACCGTAAGCATAACACAACAGCAGATATTGTAAGCCTTCATCTTGAAGCACAATTAATTTATATTAAGTCATTTAAAAAAAAACGTCTCTATACATCACTTGAGACGTGCGTACTGCTCGAAAGTTCTTGAGATAGTGAGACGGGTATCTTTAAATGTCTGTAATCTAGCCAACTGTGACAGGATATATACAGAGCTGTCTACCCCTCACTCTCGAATTCAACTATTTTGTTAAATAATCAATGAAACTATCAAAATTGGAATCGGTACGTAATATTTTAATTATTTCTATTAATATTATAATAGCGATATTTTGTAAGACTGGGTTTGTTACTTTTTCAGGTAAAAACCACTTGAAAAATTTTTGAATAACACAACTCATACTTTAAAATATTGCTGACATCGTAATGTATGTAGAAAGAAATCTGCCATCTGCTAGCCGTTCCAATTTCCACCGCAAAAACCTTAAAGTTATAACCTTAAATGATATCGCGTGTAATTATTGTTATCAAGAATTACAAGGCGATGGAAATAGTGGCAAGAAGGTAGTTACTAAATATATAAAGAAGATAATAATAATAATATGTTATACAACATACTGCCTTGGAATATTAAGTGTACATGCATTTTTAATAAATATTAAAAAAATTACAAATATATTGAGATAAAGTCAAATTTCTTCTTTTTTTTAAAGGTTTGTTGGATATGTACCAGGTAATAAATCTAAAACTAGAAACTAAACTCTTAGTTACTGAAAGCATTTGTCTCAAGAGGTTTAATTGACAGGTTAAATATTCAATGTTAAGCTAGTAAGTGGTTAATATCCAATGAACGTTGAAAGAAAGCAGGAATTGCGACTTTGTCTCAATATATCTCAAGGTTTACGTTATGCGCTGGAGCAGTAATCATCATCATCATCATCATCAGCCTGTGATAGTGCACTGTTGGACATTGGCCTCCCCTAATACACCCCTATCCCATTAGGAGGTTATGGACTATATCTCACCACGCTGGTCCAATGCACCAGCATTGGACCGGTGGGTGGACCGACATTTTTCATGCCCATCCGACGCATGGATCATATTACTTTTCAGACAAGTGGATGATCAGCCGAATTGCCCTAACCACCTAGGAAACTATGAAAATTTGTCAAAAAAAGTCCCCGTAGGATTCGAACCCACGACCTCCGGTTACTACAGCACACGCCCATACCACTAGGCTACAGTAGTTGGAATAGTAATAATCACTTTAATGTATCAACTCTGACAAGTTCTCTGAACGATCATAGAAACATTTGTCCGCTCTCACTGGCTTATCGCGCCGTTTATTTATTTATATAAACAGCAGTGGTCATTTTTGCTTTTTGTTTATCTTCTAACATCTTCAACAATCGAAAAGGGGACCGATAGTTACAGATATTGTGTTTATTGTGGTATTATGCTGAAGTTTATTTATTTATTAGACACACCAACAGCATACATATTTATACATGATCATAAATATAAAGTAAAAAAGGCTTAGTAACTAATATGTACAGCTATAACAGGTATGTACAGCATTCATAATAACAAAAAACTAAAATTAAAAGAGTTAAAATAGATTCGAATGTGAAATATTTGTCTACAAAGGTTTTTGTTTTCGCAACTTTTCTCTTCTACTCTCTCTCATCTCTCAATTTTATTCTCTTTCTGTAATTGCTGATATATTATATGAAGTGGTTGAAGAACAACCCCTGAGCGTTTATCTCCTACGCTGTTGGACCAATATACCTTCTAAATGTTTATTATCTCTTTAATTTAACAAAAAATAAACATTTCTCTGCTATTATATATAACTATTTAAGAGATAGTCCCGTCAAAATGGGCCGTGGTCACGAGGTAGTCTACCCTTTTATTCAATAAGAAGATTTCTTTTAAGATCGCTTATTGTCCGCCTGTCAATCTGCTTATTCGAGTACCGTCTACCGTCGATTTTCCTAGAACCGGGGTGCATTATTATTTGCAAGGATGTTATGCTTCCTAACTCATTCATGACTTTGGTAAGCTTCATCTAACACAAATTTCGTGGGAAGCTACTGTGCCCACGAACTAGGTAACAGAAAAATTTTGCTAAAATTGAAGGCCACATGTACAGAAGGCATGAGTGACGTGAGTTAGGCATTCTTTAGTGTCTCCCAAGGATCCTCGACCTCCAACTGGCCCTTATACACGAGAACTACTCCGCTTAGGGGACTCACTAAGTTGCTGGGGGGAATTAGTGAACACCCAGAACAAAACGACCAGTAATTAATGACTGTTATTCTATGCCCGTTAGTGAATTGCTGGTTATAAGTTGGTTCGTACCGTTGTTAAGTCCATAATATATGTGATAAATCCTTTCCTAGAATCATAAAATAAATAGGTAAACAATAGGTACAACGCAGGAACTTGCAACATTTTAAGAAAAATTATTGGTGGTTGCTGGTCTAACCAGCACGTTTTATACCTTATTTTCTATTATAAAAATTGCCTCACAGGCGTAACAATCTACGCGTTCATTTTACAAATCCATGATCACGGGTTTAAAGATAGCTGACATTATAGGGAGTAAAATAGGCTATTTTTTATAACCACACGGACGAAGCCGCGGGCAATGGCTAGCGTATAGATATAAAAAAAAGACTTTCTTTCGAAGTTCTTCGGAAAATTTCGTATCGTAAATGCACAGTAACAGGAATCGAAAATTTCACTCATTTAATAAAATTATTCATTGACAGTTTGGGTATCGCCGTATTCCGATAAAGATTCGAGTTTTCCCGATGGAAAATAATTATTCACAACATATATAACACAAGTATATTTCTAGTCGTGAAATAATTTAACTATTGAAACAAAATTTTTATTTTGTACCACGCCTAGTTATGCAACAAAAGATAGTTTTTAGAAAAACTAAATTTCGTGCTTAAATAACGGTAAAAATCATTCAATTTATTTACATTTTATCATGTAAAGTACATAATTATTATTACGAATTTTTAAACAGACCAATCTGTCCCTTGACCCTAGAACTTAAAAACGATTTCGAAACGTCAGGAATATTGTAATATTGTAGTTTTCATAACATGCTTTCATTTTTGTTTTATCCATAAAGAATAAAAAAGTTATCAACTTTTTTTCTGCTACATTACATCTAAACTTTTATTTTTTCGTTACATTACTCTTGGAAAAATCTACTTAGATTTTGAGTACATGCGGTATTTATATTTAAAACACAGCGCCACCTACTAGATTTTATAGTCATTACAATGCTAGAAGGAATTGTTCTGTTTTAAGTACTATTTTATAGGTGGCGTGGTTAAAGTCTTTTCAATTATTTACTTAGTTTAAATGTATTGATGTTGCCAAGTCAAAAAAATAAAAGATTTTTTTTTTTTATTTAAACTATATTTTAATATTAGAATTAAAATAACTTCTTATTAAGTTGTTCTTGCTTAGTAATTGTTTAGTGTATAAAGGCATCTAATTTAAATTAAAATAGAAATTATAAAAAAATATTTTTTTATGTAAATTGTTATTTATTACAAGCAATTTATATTAGGTCGATAGTTATTTTTTAATAATAATATTTAAGGTAATTTCGAAATAAAACAAAACATCAGTGGCTTGAAAAATTTATTTGATTTTCTTTTAATTACATAATAACACTATGCTAAAATAAATACAGAAGTTGTATCGATATCTTCATCTTAATTATATGTTCAATTAAATAGTTACGGGTAATCAATAATAATATATATAAGGTAATTATTCATAATAAAGCATCTACCCTAGTTATTTATTTACATTTACTATTTATTAATTCGAGCAAACTTCGTACGAATTACTATTTATATAAAAAGAGTTGTTTTGTGAATAAGTAAAGTATGATCACAATTTTGCGAATAATTATTAAGTAAATCTGAAATATTTGATAACGATCCGTGTTTTTTTACTTAAAAGGTAACTTGCAATTAATTTAAAGTGAGCATTGCCGTCGCCATTTTGTTTCTGAAATGCATTTCAAATGGCCGTTGACAATCGTTTCAGTAAACTTTAGTATTCCATCTGAAACTACATATACCTAAAGCAGCCAATAAATATTTAGACGCTATATATCATCAGTTTATATATAACATATCCTTTACTTTATAACATAATGATATTGATATTACATTTTAAAACATACAAATTACTTATATCGATTGCCAACGTTTTACATTAATTAAGACGGCTTAAAAGGTTTAATTATACAAACTTGAAGTTTAAAATCCCTAAAAGAAGAATACTGTGTCTTAACATATGCGCCTCTAGTACTCATATTGGAAGATTAGAGTTACTTAGTGACTCATTGTATATCTAATAGAAAAGTAATGTCGTACGACCCGTATTAAAAATATTTAAGGAATATACAGTGAGAAGACAAAAGACTGCGGATGAATCTGTTACGAGTAACAAAGATAGAGTTAGTATTGGTTAACTAAGAACATCTTTATTAAATGACTGTCAATTTGGCTGGTGGAAAGTTGTATTCACACACACATAGTGGAGCATATGTATTGACTTTATAAGAATTCCTAGAATTCTTGTATAGTATTAGTATGTGATATTGGTAAACTGTGTTCCCGATAGCAACAAAGTGACGTCGTAGCATGGTGTCCCTATTACTGGATCGTCGTTTTGGTAGAAATTATGTTTCATTACTAACAACGCTAGACATGCTTTTTCAGTTATTTCAAAACCAATTTGAATCTTTTAAAGTTGTATTATGTGATATGATGTTACAGATAAATCTAGGTTTAATGTTTAAAAACCGCTCCGATCGAAAAAACGATAAAAAAAATCTTTAATGTGAAAATAGGGCAAAACATTAATTATATTTAACAGGTCGTCCCATAAGTGAAAATAACACTAATAGGTTGACACGACAGTTAAATTTCACACGATAAACATTTTTACTAATGACAATTATTTTCAAAATATCGATACAAATAGTATATCGATATAATTCAGGGTAGCCCTAGCTTTGTTACTCGCACATCCTTATTTCTACTTATGTCTAGTGTGGCAGATGCTAACCGGGACTCCCTTGTCTTGCCAACGCCAAGTCACTGCGGCATAACGAAATTAAAATTAGACAGATAACTGTGGTTCAGATTGAAGCGATAATGGTTTTTACAAACCTTATAATTGTGAGCATTTTAATATCAGAATTGGTTGAGATAAATTTGCGAACAATAAGATGATATTTATATTTTTTTAATTTGATATTTCTGTTAGACTGTTGTCGGTATTCCAGATGTTTTGGATTTCTGTTTAAAGTTCTTTAATAAAATAATGTTTAGTATATGCGTATAATGAAGCATATTATCAATACATTTTATAACCGATTTTCTTGCAACATCTGATATATTAAGTTAATACTAATATTCATTAAAAATCATGATCGCTTCATATAAGGTGGCATTAGTTAAACAATGTGTTAGAAGAATGTACAAACAGAAATTTGTCAATAGTGTATGTAATAGGCGTGTGTATAAAGTAAGAACAGTGCTTCAGAAAAACGTTGGCATGACAAATGGATAGTGAACGATTGCCCCCATAAAATGACAGAGGAAAACAATATCATACACAGAGAATTAGTACATCAAATTTGGTTTAGCTTTCCTGCCTGAAACGTGTGAACAAAAGGAGAAACATATATAAAAGTTAACGTGTTTTATAGTTGAAATAACATATCAATAATGGAGACTAAGTCACCTAATCGGTGATGAACGGAAGTATTGATATGTCTAACTTTTCATACGAATTATTCTATATAAATAAATAATTTAAATTCAATACTGCTAATGAAGCGAAGCGCTTTCGTTTTTGTTAATAACAAGAATAACGAACCAAAAGGGCTTATTTTTAAAAGACAGAAGAAATTATCAATCATCTTGTATGATTAATAAACTTTAAATGGTAGTTTTGTGTGAAATTTAATAAGATTTTATTATTTTCTTTTACGCTTCGCTTCATAAAATACAAGCGTACACTCTGTGATTATATAATGCAACTCCAAGCTCAAGCTCACGTCATCGTAAAATGGAATATTATTTACAAATTCGTAATAATTAAACGTGATTGCGTCGCGTGAAATAACTATGTTAATAATTAACTATTAAAAATGGACTAAAAGTTTTTCGAAATTTGATACTAATTTGGATATGCATCGTTTAAATAAATATGTATACATTAAGGGTTATCTACAATAGTGATAATGGAAAGACCCTGTTTAAGTCTGACGAGACCCACTTCATTAGAAAACGTGCGACGTGATCTTTACCTTGAGACGTTTAGATATACCATTAGATAGAATTGATTATAGGCCGTATTCTTTAAATGGAATGGATCAAATAGTTATTGGTTCCTATATATATATATATTTTAACAATATTTGAAGACGTCGTAATTTTGTTTATTTCTCCTTTATGCCGTCAGACATATGTTAAAAATAACGGCCGTAAAACTTCACAAATGGTAACTATTATCTTTCCACGCCGTCGCTCGTTGCCTGAGCTTACACAAAGTAGGTCTGGCCCTTCGATGTTGGAAATTTGCATAGATTAAGATAAAAAAAACACTCAAACATCTACATTCATTGGGTCGCTTCAGCGGTGTGGTAATGCGATGGGTGGTAGCGCCAAACCTGTGGTGGGGAGTACTCCACGGGCACTTCTTGCGCGGTGCCACCAGCGCCCCACATTAGCACCGTCTGCCTCGGCATCTCCGAGGCAGTCTGCAGCCTCTCCTGCTCAGTTGACCCACTGGAACCACCAGGACTAGGACCAGGGACGACGCTAGGTGATCTCCGCTCTTGTCCAGTAACAGGGCTCATATACCTTCCCGTGCTGTCCACGTAAGTGTACTCTCTAGACGGTGGTCGATGGTAAGCCGGTGCCACTTCGTAGCCGGGTGGAGCGGGTTCGAGGAAGCCGTTCGGGGCGTACGGTGTGTAGTGGTAAGACAGCGGCTTATATTGATGGAAGAGATTGTCTGCCGCTAGGAATCTGTCGTCCAACGGTGGAGGGGCGTAGTGGAGTGCGGGTGCTGGTGGATACTCTCCGTAAGGGCCAGGGTAGGCTCCGTTTAGGTTTGTATATGCCGCAGCGACAGCATCCGCGGCTAGATAGTCCACGGGAGGAGGTGCAGGAGTAGTTGGTACTCTGCGCTTGTTCCGACAGGTGGACAGGAAGTCGCGGAGCTGCGTTTTGTAGCGCCTTGCTGCTCTTGGTGGTGTTGTGACGGTGGACTCGCAGCCTGATAACTGCTCGGTCTCGGAGAAGTAGAGACTCGTGAGTCCTGTGTCCAGGTAGCTCACTTTGAAGTCCATAGTCCGCTTTCCGAGCAAATCCCGGCCTTCCTCTTCCCTGTTGAGGAAGGTAAAGTTATTTAGTTATTAATAATCTTTTTTACTCTGCGTATATTATTATTTCCGCTGAATTTTTCTTATTTGTAAACTATGTAACTTAAAAACTGTGTCTATTTTAAGCAGCTTTTACAGTATAAGTAAACACATATATATAGCATTTTTAAGAGGTTAGGAGTCAGCAAATGCTAAATGCAAATATGCTTTGTCTTTAGATAACAACCTTGAATGTCATATTACATATATTGTTTATATTATATGTTTGCATACTGAAATAAATAATCAAATGTATGCACCAGGTAATTAAGCTAGATGTTCATAGTTAACAAGGATTGTTTAGGTATCGATTTACCAAAGTACGATGAATCAATTTTTGCATGAAATTTTTATAACAAGAACTTGAAGCCTTTTTAAACAGGGTTTACGGCATGATATTACGTTATTATGAAAAAAACTCACATAAGCGGTCTGTGCGTGCTGATAACAAAGTCGGGTTTCGAGTTCTTGTAGACGAGCCTGGACGAGGTCTGAAGCCATTGCCACTGGCCATCCTTCGTTTGGAAGCGGTACGCGATCATTCCTGATGCCCCGGTCTTTAGTACTGGAATAAAAATAGACTTAATAATAACATCTCAGTATTATAAAGTTAGGTCTCCTATTGAAAGCTCGACGCCAGAGGAAGTATCGATGCAAAGAATATTAGTGCTAAATCCTAACAAATGTACGTTCATAAGATATCATAGTTATGAGCAAGGCTGCGTTTCTCTTGTGCAAAGCTTTTTTTATTATTAGGTAAACTTCTCACTCTGCTTATTGTTTTATATAAAAGTTACAAGTAATAGGTCCGTGATGGTCCAACTTTTTAACTATAAAAGACTTGTAAAATACTAGGATTGTAGCACTTAATGCATAGCTTTTATACTAGGCAAACATAGCATCGTAAAAACAATATTTATGTTTATAATCTGTTTCTACAATTGATGAAGAAAATAATACTTACGCTCTTGGTGCGCACTCGCCACGTATGCAAGATCGTCATAATGCACCAAATCATAGCCTCCCATGTTTGCTAGTTCCGCATCTGTGTATCCTAGCAGCATTTTACCCCTTAAACAGAAATAATACCAATTAATAAAAAGGAAAATTCTAGCGTATTACGCTGCACTGTAAAGTAACTTAGTAGAATAGTAACATTTAATAGTAGTATTTTACAGTAATTTCTACTAATATCTATGCGAACTATAAAGTAAAACATATAATAGGTAATTAGAATTATGTTCTATCCTAAATTCGTATTAAATTATTATATTGCTAAAATATAATAACTGTATAAAAAAGATATAAAAACTACAAAGCCACAAGGACAACACAAGTACTTTTTGTCAAACCAATGTTCAAAATTAAGAAAATGTCAATTTTAAATAAAAACTCTGACGGTTAATCCAAAACATTGAGATACAGACATTTATCAACATAGTTTGTGATCACGACTGGAAGGAATCCGAAACGTCGGGAATAAACATATATAACTAACGCGAAAAAACCGTAAATTAGTGGATTTGATATGGACAAAAAAATATAGCAAATTGTATAAATATAGTTGCAGTTAAAAATATTATTCACTCCACTATAATCAAAGTATTATTAGTACATCCATTACAAAAACCGGATGTCTTCGCGGTAGACATGTAAACGGGGGTCTCGTCTGACCGGAATAGTCCGTGAGAACTTTCGTCCAAACTCTTCTCACTTGTCTGCATCGGACTGATGTAATTTCTTTGCTTTCATTGTTTCTAGTTGCGATACGATTCATTTTACCCTTTACCAACACACCGTGGCGGCCGTTCCGAAGCATATAAGACCCGTAACATCATAGAGTACCCATAAAACGGATTGGCCACGCTGTGTCTATTGTTAAACAATTATACATTCTATACGGGGCAACGGAACGTTTAAAAAAACAATGCCTCGATGGATTCACCTGATTTTTTAAGTCTACCTATCCCTTTAGCGTATGGAAACAGTATCCTGTTTTGTAATATTTTCGGAGATTTATTTTATTCTACGTGGGCAAATGATAAGGATAAAAGATCTAAAATATTTCATTGTAGTTCAAACGTTGTTATTCTTCTCTTATCTTAAAGATTTCCTTTAAAATACGAGTGTCGACAGCCAAAGATAATATATTTTTGTGAAAATATACTTACCTCTGATCCATTGAGACTAGACATAGGTCCAGTTTATGTTTGCTTTTGAACATGACTTCTTTCTGCGGTATTTCTAGCAAACTCGGTGGGCCGAAAGGTGCGCATATTGCGAACAAGGCCAGCGGGGGCTCCTCGGTTTTCTTGTTCTGCCCATGTAAGACTTTGATGCGGCCCCGAATGTCCAGTCTCTATGAAACACATTAGTAAGTATGGTTAAATAATTATTTTGTTATTATTCGTAATACGTTCTTAGTAAAGAGTTTCATAAGCGCAATTAAAGATCTTAATAAGTGCGATCTGTCTGCTTCGTTAAATTAAATAACAATCCTGAGGTACAAATAATGTTTTACTTTATAGTTCCAAATGATATTCATAAAATTTTAAATTTGAGTTAATTTATTTTAGAAAGATTTTAGTTGAAACAAATCTTATATCGATTGAACTTTATTACAGAAGCCTTGTTACATTTTTTTTTGATGCCAAAACGTGTTTATTCCGTTAGTAAGACCATTATTGGCTGGTCTTTGATCATCATAGGCACGAACAAAGCTAGTCTCGATTCTGATCTCTCAAAGGCCGATGCTATTGGATAATCAGTATGTAGAGGGTAGCTGATCCTTATTGTAATTGTTAAAAGCAGTAAGTAAAATATTTTTGTACATTTATATTAACACCTTTAGCAATGTAGATAGTTATTTTGGAAATTTACCAAGAATCCCGAAGTATTGTCTAATAAACATCTAAATCGGACTGTGAAACTCCTCTCAAGGAGATGTGTCCGCTCAGGTCTGAGGACGTCCTGTAGCGTCAAATTGCTCGAATCTGGTGACAGGAAGGAGTTCCACAGCAGCTGCCTCTGCAACTCCTCCCGATCTTCGGAATGCACCAGCTCGTAAACAGACTGGTGGACTATGTCTGACTGGAATTATAAAAAATGAATATTAAAATCTTAAATAATGCTAATAAAACATTATACTAGCTTTAGCGATCAAAAAAAGCCGATAAATTCGTAATATTTTTTTGTATTGATTGATTTATGAATTATTTTCAGAATAGCCTCTTTTTTTTCTTTTTCGTTATATTCTGTTTAACACACATTGTCACATTTTTTTGTTAAAATTACGTTAGTTATTAATATTTCAAATATTAAGTTTTTTTTAAATTAAGTACATAATATAGACATTCTATGTGATATTACAGTAAACTTTGCATGTAGTTGTTTTGTAGACGCTTGTTGATCTACAACAAATCGTTTTTTGAACCGTTAAAAAACCAAGTCATGCTTGAACCATAAATCAATAAACTATCGACGACCTCAGAAATCAATTCGTGCCCCATCATTAAAGAATCATCTGTAACGAAGATAGACATGTTAATTTGGGAACTTACTAAAGCAATTTACAACTCTACGACTCAAATATAGAGTTTAAAATCGGTTAAAGCTCCGCCTCTATGAATTTTTACACGTCAAGTAACAAAAGCCCGTGTAAATAATGCGGATAATGCGCTGACAACAAATGATGCAACTACAAAACTAATTGATAATCAATGAGGGGTTCTGCTAGGCGATATTCCTGCACCCCTGTTTTTACTAAGCTGCCATGTAAATGATTCATATTCGCAGAAAAACACATCGTGAACTTTATGAAGTTGGTATTGGGGTCCTGGGCTAATGTACAAATGTGGATTTGAACATATTGCAATGGCATTAAATGTCAAAAGGATGATTTGTTACGTAATTGCTTTCGGCGCCCTTAGTTTTGGGGTCGGAGAGAGTTGCTATAAATGTTCTATGTTTTGTTGATATACCTTTGTATTAACAATTATTTCCTTTTGGTGGCTATTCATACCTTGAAATATAATTGAGTTACTTTTTTCTGGTTTATAAAAGGATCTTGTTTGATGTAAAGTATACTGAGAAATATAAAATGGGAAATTTCACTTCATTAATCGTACAGTTTAAAGAGAATTACCAACGTTTTGTAAGAATTAAAATTTTTTAATACAACTTAAATTTATTGTTTTTGACAATAATGCCGGTGGTATGTAAAAATGCATCTATCAATTAATATTAAAAAAAAATATTTGACTCTTACCAGACTCGAATTACACGACTTTATATGCAGATCATTATTTTGTATCTTCTAGTTCATTAAAAAAAAACTCCCTAAAAA
This sequence comes from Lamproptera curius, assembly GCA_029286875.1. Taxonomy (NCBI): domain Eukaryota; kingdom Metazoa; phylum Arthropoda; class Insecta; order Lepidoptera; family Papilionidae; genus Lamproptera; species Lamproptera curius. Next base: position 217,791 of record JAGSMT010000177.1, on the reverse strand, counting down.
ACGAGTTGTGATTACTCATAGCGCCGAAAGTAAAAGCTGCGCTTTAAAATTAATGGTCAATGGTTACCTCGCGTTACATTATGGCGTTCACCCCTCATATTGTGACTTTTTAGTTATTTAACTGAGCCCCAAATGGTCTGAGCACCAGGTGGTACAATCGATCCATTTTATGATGGCCAGGTAATGGTTGCGCGGTTCATTCTAATTTAATAGTTCGCAGTCCATTCAATGCGGTTGAATCGGTTCGACACGCTTTTATTTTAATACAGTTATTTAATAATACTTTGAGATTTTTATGATAGTCCTTTTTATGAGTAAGATTTGAATTTAATCCCTTTATTTCACGATTTGAGGGTCTATACACTAGCATAAATCATCACGAAACAGGCAAGTCAAAAAATACAAAACGAATTTTAAAGTATGGAAAGAAAGGTATTATTTTAAGGTAGTTTTTACCCTTCACATTTAATTATCAACCAGATTTTCGATTGTCAAAACGAAACAATTTTGGTATTGTTGCATGTATAGCTGCAATTCAAGTTACAATTCAAACAATGATCGATATAAACGTTATTCTTAATTTGCAACGATAATAGACTGAGCATTTGGCCCTTGAAATAAAATTTAATCTGTGCAATACAGCTAGAACAATTACATCTGTGCTCTGCTTGGCCAACCGTGATCGGCCACGTGTCAGGAAGTAGCAAGTACCCCGCTCGATTTAATGATTTCAAAATCGATTCGTGAGCACGAGTCACCTCTGCGAGTGCAGCGAGTGATCAGACACGGAAATAGACGAACAAGTTGTATTTAGCCATATTGCTCTGTTTTAGTTTCTAAATGAGAAGAGTCGGTTATAAATTAGTTTATATGAAAAAATGTACTCATTATTAGGCTTTTGTCATCTTCATCATTTACTGGAATAGGCCTCCTAATACACGCCATAATAATTCATTAGGGATTTTGGACAGTATCCCATCACGCTAGTCCAATGCGGGTTGGTTTGCGGGCCGACTTTTGACATGCCCATCCACGCATGGCTCATTTTACTTTTCAGACAACTGCGTGATAGGCCCAAATTGTCCTAACCAACCAGAAAACGATGATAACACAAATTTGTTTCCGCGGGATTCGAACCCACGACCTCCGGTTTAAAAAGCAAGGGCCTATATCGGTAGGTTACGGAAGCGGTTAGGCCACGGAGGCTTTTGTTCCACTTGCCTATAAAAAATGTAGTGTAATTAATGACTTAGTTTCCCGCTAAATAAGACTAGTGGCGTCTCCTAAGGAGCTCGTTGCTCAAAGATATCCTATTAGTCTGGTTTACTTAGTAACGGCGCTAACTACGGTGCCCGTTAAACCGGAACACTACTACTACATCGCAAATAGGTACCGTAGTGGTACTTTTCTAGTTCATCCATTGTAGAAGGAGGACTTACCACTACCAAAGGTAAATATTGAAGTATTATATATATCAGCCTTTATATTTACGAAAGTAAAACAATTTTTTATAACCATATAACAGTTTAATGCTTAACCCGGTCGAGTCTGGTATCACTTAATCTTTGACGATAAAGTTAAGGTAACCGAATTACTCTATAGCTAGTCGTATACAAAACAAAAGCGGCCCCAAAATGGGGTGGCCAGAATAAAATTTATATACAATTGTTTTCGGAAAGTTTCACGGCGTGGGGGCCGCTGTACGCCAGGAGTCGTGGTTTTTACCACTGACAGTGATATTTCATTGGTTTTATTAGCTTTAATGCCAACAGTATTTATTAATGAGCTTCTATTTGGGGCGCTGTTCTTTGCGTTTTTCTTTCTTAGGGTTTTGAGGCTTTTGTGAGTTTTCCATTAAAGGTGTATGAATAAATCTATTCGGGAGTTTTTAATATCGAATATATTATATTTTACATTATTCTGTATTAAATTTTATGTGTTTATAAACTACTTTTACTTATTACTCAATAATGTACTGCGAGTATATATAATATTCATACTTATACGTTTTTGAACTTTAAACTGATTAATTTCATATAATAACGCTCAAGACATAATGACTATCTTTGAGTGTATGATGTTAATTCGTTCCTTTAATACGAAAATCAATTATTATGGATTTATAAACTGTTTTAGTTCTCAACAAGATAGTCTAAACATTAACTATTTTAAATCAATACACTTAGAATGATTAAATTTCCTTTTAACGAAACATACAATTATCATTTTTATTTTATTTGTAATTCAGGAATAATTATTATATGTGCGTATTTCTTAGGTATACAATTATATATTAACTACACTTGTAGGACAATATTTGACTTTGACTTGGTTGTGACTTCAGACCAGAACACAATAACACTTAATAGGTTTATTATTCTGTTCGTTTATTTATATAACTTCTTGTCACCACCGGCACCATTTTGAATAAACCAACTTACCAACAAACGTTACAAAAGAGGTCGATTCACACTATTATTTCGACTTCAGATAGGGGCGTGATTAAAAAAGGGGCTACGATGAAAGTTGGGTGCTATAACGTTAGCTGAAATAGCTTACAGTGAGTTTATCGCGGTAATTAATATTTTTATGGAGTCCCCGTTGCCGGCCCTATTCTGATAAAGCGTTATTTGGATGATTAATTCGACTTTTATTTCGTATTATATTTTCAGAATTGACCCCTTCGTTCTATAGTTGAGTAATTACAGTTTTATAATTAATTCAAGTGTGAAGTCATTATGCTAAGTTGTAGTGGAAGGGAAGGCGCTAATTTTTTTACCTCAATTTTAAACAAGACTCAATTATATAAAGCTACTGTTTGAATGCTTTGAAAAGTTAGCAAATCATTGGGTACGTTTAAAAGTATACATTATTCAAACTAGTTCTTGTAGTTGTTTTGCCTCAAACAGTCCAAAGTATAAGTGTAAGTAGTAGTTAACTGCATGTCTAAACCTTTTCTCATAAAGGAAATTAAAATTTTGATAAGTTTTTGATGATGGTATATTAACTATCATCGGCGTTAGCCTTTTTTGACATAAGCCATTTTCAATGAACGCCAAGGCGGGCGATCTCATCGGCCATCAGTTCTTCTAACTACGTGACCGGTCTACAGCCACTTTAACGGGCTAATCCTTGCTTTTTTGACCATTTTTTTATTTTTATTAATTTTTAATTCACATTATTATTATATTAGTAATTATTTTTGCTGAACCAACCTGATGGAAGCCTAGGTAACTCTCGATGCTGTGTGTCGCAAAGAAAACTTCCCCCTCGCATGTCAGGATCATCAGAAAGCCGTTGAGCGCCTGAAAATATAAGGATGATGAAATAGTTTTATTTGCTGTTAATAATGACAATTAAATGGCCAGTTTGAGCAGATACAATACATCATCATCATCATCATCAGCCTACGATAGTCCACAGCTGGACATAGGCCTCCCCATATTACACCCCTATCCATTAGGGGGTTTTGGACCGTTTCCCACTACGCTGGTCCAATGCGGGTGGGTGGACCGACTTTTCATGCCCATCCGACGCATGGATCATCTTACTTTACAGACAATTGGGTGATCGGCCCAAATTGCTCTAACCAACTAGGAAACAACAATGAAAATTTGTTGAGTCCCCGCGGGATTCGAACCCACAATCTCCAGTTTTTAAAGCACACGCCCATACCACTAGGCAACGGAGGCAGTTGTAAATATAGTATGTATTATATTTTTGTTCACGATAATAATTATTTTACTTCTTTATTAAAGCTTTCAATACAAGTTAGTACAATGGTGAAATTATCCCTCAAGGCATTATTTACAAACAAACCTTTGGACGTTTTAATTTTAAACTAAAGTTGTTTATTTCTTTGCTCTTTATCCATCTACATAAGGATACTTGTTATTGCTATAAAAATTAAAATTGCTACACATAAGGTGAATTAAAATTAACAGATTTTTTACAAGAATAGTGATAAAATTCTTGCGAATCGATATTCCAAATAAACCGTAAAGTACTGAAACAATTCATTCGTGAAGTTTTCATGAAAATCGCCAAGGAGCCAGCGACACGCGGCTGAGTTACGAGCCAACTTAGTCGTAACACATAATTGGCACGTATCCGTTGGCATTAACCACGATATTAACCATGATACGAAAACATACTGTAAATGATTGAGTAAATCTTTTCCATCTTAATGTGATGATACATACAAAAATACTGTAATATGTTTGTCTTTTGTGAAATAGTTAAGAGCTGCAAAATGAGATGAATCTTTACGATACCTACTTAATATTAGAAGAATCTGCGGTACAAGATACTTATTATACATCGATAGCAAAAATTACAGGTAAAGCAAAAAAAAAAAACCGTCTTTTTCTTTACACGTCGCTTCAAGAAGGAGGACATTATTAAAAGGTAACAGCGACAGAATATTGACATTTTTATGTATTTTATGTATACATTTTGTAACTACATACTTAAAGTTTCTGCTTAATTTATAAATCTTACAAAATTTTAATTGTCACATCTCAAATATTACAACAACAAATTAACTGCAACTGTTAATACGCAAGTTAGAACTTATGTGACTTCTAATACGTGTTTATGTTTACTTACTATTACTACTTGTTCATTACTGTTTATTACTAATTTAAATGTCTATAACTTTGGCAAAACTGTACCCCTACAATATATGTTGCCATAACCATCCAAATTAGACTGGAAAGACAATTTTTGGCACTAAGCCGCCTTTGTACCATCTTTCTGTAAAAGTATAATAAATAAAAACTTATTTAATATAAATTTAAGCTAATGGAAGCTTTGAACGTTAATATAAAAGGTTATCCGTGTCGTGGACGTATGGAAACGGGCGCGCGGTAAGTCGAAATCGTGAAATATTAAGTACAGGTCGGTTGCTTGCATTTATTTATTGCTTTGGCGCTAACTATTGATTTATTATCGAACAATCCGTTTTAATTTATGGTCTCGGCGGGTTTGTTGCGAAAAAAGATAACATACCGATATTTAATACTAGAGTTAGTTTTAGCTCTTCGTGTGGTATTTATTGGTGTTATCGACGTTAGTAAAATGCGACCGGTGTAGCTTATGAGCTTAGTTTTCTAGTTTAATGATCTTGAATTGTATTTTATTAGCTTGTATACATGTATTAAAGTATTGGGATTAAACCTATTATTGGAGCTTTAAGTTATATAAAAGCTAAGGCAGTTTTTGTTTTCTTTACAACAAAAATATATAAATAAATTACTTATTGATGTCCCCGATACCATTGAATTTGTTAAACTTAAGGTATTTACTAGTATTTTTATAAGTCGCAGACAGTTTTAATGCCGTTTTCAAATAAGAATTATTCTAAACAATTACAGAAGAATGTAAACTTTTGCGTTTAAATGTTTTCACATAAAAGTTATGTTAATGCGATACGTTGAATCTGCTTTGTGTGTTTTTTTTATGTGCAAAAATTCTAGTGTTTGTCCTAGTGTATGACGACCATCAACATACATACAAGAACACTAAATTGTTTACCTGGAGGAACATTTCGCCGTCTGGCATGATGTGATCGTAGTGCGGATGTTCCCTTCTATGCAATTCTTCTTTCTCCTTGTGCATGACCACTGAAACAAAGAACGCATTAAGATATTAGTAAGCAATTAGGCATAAAATTAACTTGACTCTTCATTGTAAATAAAAAAAAAATTTTAATCTTTCAATCTGTTTACCCTTCACTGCCATATTAATTAAAAACATTTATAATAAACTAGTGGTCCGCCCCGGCTCCGCATGGGTGCAATACCGATATCTGTAAAATCTATGGAAAAAATATACATTTTTCAGCGTTTCTCTGCAATATTATGCATGAATTATAGGTAGATATAAACCTCCCTCTTCAATAACTCTATCTATCAAAAAAACCTATCAAATTCTGTTACGTACTTTTAAAGATGTAAGCATATTTAGGAATATAGGGACAGAAAAGGCAATTTTGTTTCATACTATGTAGTGATGTCGAGATGACAACAGTGATGAAAGTTATAACGGGTTCCAAAAAAGCATTTCTTTAAAACAAAACGGATGAGTTATTTTGTATATATTTAATATATAAGTTATAACGTTACAAGCATTGAGTTATTATATTTATATATATTAGTCTTAATATTGTTGCTCTTAAAGGCAAACCGGTCCATAAAAAAAAATCTTTTCTGTGTCAATCACCTTTCCATTATTTATTTGAATAATTAATCGTAATTACGTTCTTAAAATGGGTGATCATCTCCATTCAATTCAAATAAGTAAATACAAAAAAAAAAACAATTCCTATTTAGTTTATACCGATTGAGGGCTAAATACTCGAGTGTTTCACAATGCACTGCATTGTTGGAGTGTTGTCGTTACAGAGACATTTATAACAATGTTGCAAGTTGCTTAAAAAACTTATTATGTAAATTGGATGATAACTTTCTTGACTTCTTATTGTCGTTTGTAAATTCGTATATTTACAAGTCCTAGATATATCAGGCTTAGGTTTGACAAAAGTTCTTTGTGATTAATACGAAAAATTAATAACCATGCTTGTCGAGAAAGATAATAAGTGTTTTTGCAAGTTAAGTTTGGATGTAACGCAAATGTAAGAATGAAGTTGAGTTTGTGTGGTGTATTGTGTTCTAAAAATTTACTGTACCTATTTAAATTTCCACGGTTTAATTATGACAAAAAACTGCAGTATTTACAGTTAAATCTAACTTTAACGTAACGAAACTGGGATATTTATAAGATATGCGTTTAGAAAGGAACTAGTACCTAATAGATTCGATCTATTTAGTTTTAGTCATTTTATGTATTAGCTGGCATTTTGTTATAAATTATATTATATACAATAATAGCCGCAAATAATGCATTTGCGGGTATTATTGTGTGGACATGCACAAATACGTTGCTACGAACGATTTTGAAGGGAAGAACTAGTATTTTTAGTACTTATGTACAGAAAGAATGATAAGGCCGACCAACTTTCATATTATATATTATTGGTTATCTGGCGGAGCGTGATCGTCAAGCTAAAACAATTCTAAAAACATAACGTTAAGGTTCAAAATAGACTGTAACCCTGAAAGATCAAATAGATTTCAGATAGGCGTGTTTCATAACGTGACAAATCAAATCTCGAATCGGGAAACTGTGGGGTGAAATATTGTAGGTGACGTTGTAAAATAGGACTTATTTCTTACGGATTAAAGTTAAATGTTAATTACCAAGCTTTTGTAGGTATCCGTTTACATTGGATACTGTTCTATGCAATGTAAGTTGTTATATAAAATGACTTAGAAGTAAATATAATCTTAGTCAATATCTAGAATGCGATATTTGCACAAGATTTGATAAGAAATGAAATGTAATGAGCTAGAAATGTTTAGGGCACATGCAAATTTGTGAACATCATACCAGTAGGATAGTAAATTAGACCTGGTGCAATTTTAACGTTTATTTCCTATAAAAGAGAAAAAGTTGCAAAATTATATATGGTTAACAAGATACATCATGGGTCCAATATACAGAATATTTGAAAACCGTCTTTTAATTCCAAGCGGTACATTCTTCCGATATGAAGACATTAACAATATACCATTATTCATTTGAGATTATTTTATGCACGTTTAATCTGAAGTAGTTTGTTCAAACAAAAAGTTTCGTGAGAAATTGCACTAATAATGTATACTATAACCGGCTAAATTCACGTAAAATCGGTATTGGTGCCGGCTAGTGCGAGACGGGAAGCGACCGTGAAGTCATCCCACTCGCCTGATAAAGGACCTCCGATAGGTTCGAACTAGTCGGCACCAATACCGATTTCACGTGAGTTTAGCCGTTTTAAGAATACATTATTAAATTGCTTAAGCATCACAAAGCTGTCACTTTGTTACACAGTTCAAATCTGAAATTGAAATGTAGTGTACACGTACCGATAGTGTTCGCAGACTACTTTTGACGCAAAATTATCAACGGAAAAACTGTCATAACATAGACCATGATGCCGATCAAATGTAACAGGAATTGTGGATTCCACGACCTGGGGCCAATTACCTCACCCGGCCGTGTGATACGACATGTGGCCAGTAGTGATGCGACGCTATCGACAGATGCCGTTATCGATATGCCGCTGAAATAATTGACCGTTATCTGGATACACTTTCGTTGGAATTTACGTAATTGCGAGCAACAAATGAATAAATATATCGATGATTGGTCGATACTATGCTTCTGTCAGCGATTTCGTTGAATTGTTAATGTTTATTGTCGTACGATATTGTACATAATGTCGTCCATTATTCGTTGAAAACAGAATACTGTTCAAGTTTAGGTTTTGTTTTTCTCTACAATGTTGTAGAATGATAGCAAACTCACCGATTAATATATTATTCGTTTGTTTTCTTACAAATGCAATTTACTTTTCCAAATATACATTCATTAGTAAAAACCTCGTGTTAAAATTTGTATGATTTCATATAACTTATTAGGCCAGAAGGTCAAATATATTTTGTTGTTAGAAATTTGTTATTATATTAATCTATTCATTGTATCGCACATATAATTGACAATGTAAATGTACGTACCAACTTTGAATAAAAGCTTTTAAAAAATTTTTTGCTTATGTATCATCAATATTTCAACTACATTTGTCACTTTCGATAAAGATCTTCTATAACATTTCATTTTTGCAAATTGAAACTCAACATTTGCATATTAATTCACAATTGGACATATTAATGAACGCTAAACTTTTGACGGCACAAAAGCAACGGATCACTTAATTCAGCAATTTAAACGTCCAATTAAAAGAGAGGGATAACTAGTCGCAAATGTGAACAGGTGTCGATAAATTCCCCTCCCTTATCGTCGTATTCGAATCTTTTTCGTTTACGGTTGCGTCTTTTTCTCTACACATACGCGTATATATAGTGCGGGGCCGGATTTATCGTTTTGCAAGTATCGACGATCAAGATAGCGGGCAATCGAGTGGATTTATCGATAACGCGCACAGATACGTCACTAATCGGAGCCGAGGTGGTCTTATCACGCATTGTGATCGTCATTACGCCCTTTGACTGTAGCGTGGATGAATTGTTATCGGTTTTTTTGTTCTGTAAATTTTTTTTATAATAATTTTGCCCAATTTACGGCGACTTATGAAGAGTGATCCGACGAATTATCTTTTTTTAATCAAAGGAAAGGACTTTTAAGTCTTAACTCAAGCCAAATATAAAAAAAAAAGATTTAAAGCTGCTAACTGTAAAAATATGTTATTACGATGATAGTTTTGACAACTGAAATTAATACTTTTATTCTCTTTGTTAACGGCCTTCAAGGTAAAAAAAAAGTTTTCTCTTATGTGAATGATTATATAACGGGTATTTAATATTTTTTATTACATCATAATAACTTTTTTAATTTTACGGCTAACTGGCCTATAGTTAAGAATTTAAAACGAAAAAATAGCTTTAATCTTGCATAGGATCGATTCAAGGACCTCAGTGCAGATTTTAATGCAAATTTAAATTCACGATTCGCATATACAACGCCTAATTTTTTGCTAATTTATTATTTGGCGTAATGTGTTTAAAGCGTTTGGAATTAAACCTTCACAAACATCATTCGATAAATAGATTTATTTTAGGTTATGGGTACTAAAAATAGTCTCCACAACTAGAATAACGTTTATATGATTCAGACTATTCTATCAGAAGAATCGATCTTCTTAATTTCAGGAAATCTGGTGTTTAAGTCTATGCTGCTTTTGTCTCTTTAGTTTCGAACCAGCGACAAATAAAAACTTTAATACGACGAATACTAAGTACGAATAATAAGATGTGTAATACACAGTCGCGGTTTATGGATACTTGTAAACATTTGTATTTCATGTCTCGTGTCCGCTCATGCATTTAATATTCATTAGAAAAGGTACAAATGCATTATTTTGACACTTAGTAATTGTTCCATTAACTGCGAAACTAGTTCCTAGTTAACTCTTAGACGGACTAAAACAAGTTTTTTCGATGTTTATTGCATAATACATTACGTTTCGCAATTTCAATTGCATTCGGTGACTTATCACGATTATATGTATGAATTGCTCGCTTTTACATGTTTTATTAGCAGACAGGTGAGCCAATAAATCATACAATGTAATACTGGTGTAGTCTTGCGATGCAAGCGTTGTAAACGTGTGATGTTTATGCAAATAGGTTGGCGTCCACTTCTCGGTTCACGACGTGAAAGCGTTAATTAATAGTGCGATTTAATTAATTACGTTTTAATATTGTTATATATCGTGATTATGGTCGCGTTCGTAACGTTTTTGGGTCACGTAAAGGTGTGCTCTTGGAGTCGACTGAGATTGTTCGGGTGTTCCATTATATTTTTAATCCTGACCATTATTTTTATATTTATGTTATAAGTTCAAAAGTTTTAAGAAATTGAGGGCTATTTGTGCATTAAGCAAACACCGCGAGATCAAACTTCAAATCAAAATCTAGATTAAACTCTATAGAGCAGTTTTAAGAATCAGTGCTACATACAAACGAATCTGTCAAAAAATTAACATAACTCAAATTACCGCTTTACAGAATGATTTCAATTCAAATCATTAACAATAACTAATACCCCTTTATCCCACACCACCCAAAGTTTGAATGGCAGAAAATGCCATCGACATAAGGCACTTAAAGTTTAAATAAATAACATAATTTTAATTTATTTACTAATTTCAAGAGTTATCATACAGTTCTGTTTTAGATAGCAATTATTGACCGTCATTACCTACATACTGAAAAAAAACTTACTTTTTTGTGTGGTCACACAAAATTCATACCATCTTGTTTTACACTATTATACTGTAAATGTATAACGTTATTTTAACATGTAGTTCTTTTTCAAACGAAAAATAGTCGTCAATGTACACCCCAAGGGTCGGTGGGGTCGATATTGGAGTCGCCTGTAACCGAAGTGTTAACTTAACAGGCACGGGTCACGAACCACCTTATAATCTTAGCGAAAGTAAATGGTATAATAATTTTATAGCCTCATTATAAGGGCTTGATATATTGTTGCGACAAAAAAACTTCGTTTTTCGGCCCGCAGCGCCGACTAGGCTGAGACTGGCGTTTTATTATGAGATTATTTTTAGGGTCATGATTAATTGCTTTATAATTTTATTACACGAAAGTAAATTTATAATTTTACGGGCTATTTGGGGTTTATTCAAATTTTAGCAATCACGAAAGGAGCTGTGGTTTTAAGTGTAATGGTGTGAAGTGATTATCATCTTAGAAATTGCCAAAAAAGATCCCGGAACGAGACTCCAATGGTGTCGTACAACGTGATGATCGACCAATGAGAGCTTGTTCATTTCATTATATTAAAGTTGACTGTCTCGTATATTATGTATCGTATTTGGCTTAATAATAAAAGATAACTATTATAATTTTTAACAATATCAAACTATGATAAAGTGTCACTGTTAATTTCATTCTAAGGCTATGACACATGTGCATAAAGAATAGCTTGTAATATGCGTTAAACTTTATGTGTCGTATGCGTAACTTAACTAAAAAACAGTCAAGACTTCTGAAGTCCAAAATATATAATAATATCATTCGAATAATGTTTCTATTACTGGTACAAACCTTCCCCATTCGTTAAATATAAATGTCTAGATTAAGTACTGACACAAGGAAAAAGATACGAATAAACCTGAACCTTACAATATATCAAAACATATGGATAAATCTAAGTAATAAAAATAAAAAAAAACTCAATAATTTATCAGCCAACAGCAGTAACTATACCGATAAACTTTTTACGTTACAATAAAACCGGCCAAAAACAATAACGGCACGGGTAATAACTCACCGTTGCCAATTAAAAGCTTATTTGGGGGGATGGACATCTGTTGGGCAACCGTTTCACAATATGGCACGTGGGGTAAGCCACCGTGAAGTGGTGACCAGCGGACGGTGAAACGCAGCCCGTTATGGGGTCAGATGAAGGCTTTAGTGTGCAAACACTCGGTAGGATTGTGTGGAAATTGAAAGTACTTATATGTCATAATATGTTTGGAGTTGAGCTTTTTTTGTGGTGATTCATGATGGACCAGCGTTAGCCACTGCTGGACATAGGCCTGGTAGTGATTAGTTGCTACAGATTTGGTGTTAGTTAGTTATCTAGCTTAGTATTCGATGAGTTTAATTCAGTTTAAAATTATAGAGTAGAATTTACATGTATGCAGATAAATTGTTTTAAAAGTTTATTTCTCTAAGATTGTCTTCTTCTTATCACTATGCAACCTAGCATTAGCGGTTTCTTTTTGAAAAGTTACGACTTCTATTTGATCTTTTCAAAGCTAGCTGCTTTCGATGTCAGTAGATTGAATGCACAGACGTCTCTAGCGACTGTCTAAAAATTGTTATAAAAGCAGAACCTACTCTTTATATGGTTCGACCTAATCATGTTACTTAAGAGTGATAGGGCTACATTTTCTTACACTAAAAAAATAAGAAACTCAATTTACTTAGGAAATATAAACTTACTACCTCCGGCATGTAAAAGTAGCAGAATTTTGTAAAATATCGAGCCTTTGTTGATACAAAATAAATAAAATATCTCATATGATATAAATATTAAAAAGCTTTTCTGCCCACAAATGTATGTAAAGAAAGGAGTGCTTTAAAAAGGAAATACTTATATGTAATAAAATTTTGTAGGTTAGTTAACAGAACTCTTTTCAAGACGATACACTTTCCTACGATCCTAACATTATGTAAACTAAATTCTTTTACTTTTAGAGTATTCACATTATAAAAGTTAATACAGCAACATATAAACAATTCTTTATATACAAATAGATCTCTTTTAAAGCGTTTTCAGCTACTGCCATTCGTAAAATAATGCTTATTAAGGTATTTTTACACTGTGGTATCCGCCGTAACGCTTTTATAATCTATATCACCACACGACAGGACCCAGTTGTCCCCTCGAGTTATATCAACACGCTTCGCAAACTCGAAACAAAGGACCAACACTAATTAAGCGCTAATTAAAATTGGTGTTTTGAGAATTATTATAATCTAAATACATAATAATTTGATAAACGCTTTAGGAAAATGTTTGTTCGTGAAGTTTTTTAAGTTTAAGTATGTTTATATAGTACCCTCTGTACAATTTGTTTAATGCTTTGTTGTTGATATTTAGGTTTGTGCTTCGTGTGTAATGAGACAATTGTTTCAAGTAAACAAATCATGCAATAAGTTACACAAAAGTAGTATGGACTTAATGGACAACATGCAACGTTTGCTAAAAACCTTTAGTCCTATACATGATCATCACCTTTAGTCACTGCGACAGGCCTCCCAACACCCCTTCCATTAGCTATAGCTATACACAATTTAAATTTTTACCTCACAGTCTATTTGATCCGAGTTATAACCTTAATTCAAACGTCGACAAACACCATTCCAATCTCATACGTCACGTTAAACTAGTAAATTATAAAATACACGTGTGATTACCATATCAAATTAACCCGACTACATAAATCGGTATCCGTTCTGTAGTTACCACTAATTCCTAAAGTAAACATTATCGATAAAATTTCTCGGCAATGCCCCATAAATCTCGTGTAAAAGATGTCTTTATACTTCATAGCTCTAAAAGGGGACGGCACGAGGTGGGATGAATAAACTCCATAGGTTAGAGTGGGATGTAGCTATTCTCTCAGTGCGTATTAATTAAGGAGCGAGGGGGTCCTAAATCATTGGCTGTCAGCGCTCCCTGTGGGAATCCTCGAGAGTTATAGGACCCTTTATTCTAAATTTAAAATTACAATTCTGTAAACGCTCGGAATATTTTAAAAGGCCATATTGGTCTCTGGAGCTTATTGAGATATTCAAGTATATTGAACTCTGACCGAAACAGATCGAAATGTTTTATCCTTTGGAATCTTTAAACGATTCGGATAACTCGATACGTGTGGATAAATAAATATTCGATAACACGTTTTATATAGAATTATGTCTAGCCATGCCAATGTTAGGTAGTGGTTGTGACAATAGAAATAATAAATGTAAACTTGATTACAAAAGATATACCCTACTCTAAGCGTTTACTCATCATCATCAGCCTGTGTTAGTCCACTGCTGGACATAGGCCTCCCCTAACGCACTCCTTTTCCATGTAGGGGTTTTTGCACCGTACCCCACCACGCAGGTCCAATGCGGGTTGGTCAGTTCGTGGACCGACTTTTTACATGCCCATCCAAAACATGTATCATCCTACTTTTTATACAATTGGGTGATTGGCCCAAATTACCCTAACCAACAGGAAACAACAATGAAAATTTGTTGAGTCTCCACAGGATTCGAACCCACGACCTTTACTGCCTTTGAGCGTTAACTCAAATAACGGCAATTTTGAATGACCTGTGAAATTTGCTAGTTTTCTGTTTACGTGATAACGAGAGAGATACACAAGTATAAGCATTTGTGTATCCAAACATTAAGTTTAATACTACTTAATCAAGTTATATGTGGTTTTAAAACAGTGAATAAAATTGCATACCGTGTTTCGAAATTAACTTGCCCTGTAAGTTATCTTGCTGGTAATTAATTTCACTTATCAATTCAAAAAATAATCAAGCTGGAATAAATATATGTTTTACTCTGACTCCACGGAGTTACTTCTTCAGAGCTTCCATTTCAGAACCGATGGTAGTTTATTTGACAATCAATAAAAGGTTGTAATGCTTTTATATTTAACATAGTAGTCTGTCAGTGTCTATGACAAATCGTCACTAACCACCGCTTTACGTCGACTAAAAACTTTCTATAATATAAAAATAAATGTAAGAAATATACTCTATCAATCAGGAGCATTGCTTTTATCAATATGTAATGTATTTTTCATTTTAAAGTAAAAAGCGCGCGTTAGACATGTGCACGCCGGCATAGATTATCGCGGCAGTTGTTACAACTGTCATTCGTGAGTCATGACGTATGTTGCGTGGAACGCCAGCGGGTAAACGAGATCTCATTCGATACGCGGCCTCCGTCGAGTGCGGACGTGTTGCTCTAACGCTTAGCCTTATTGAATTGACGAGTATTGAGTTACCTATAGTACATTGATATATCCATTAGTATATAGCCGTTTACGCATTTTTATTTTATAGTGGTAAGATATTTAGCACCCACCAACTCTTAGTCATTGGACCAGCATAGTGGGATCCAAAAACCCCCTAATGGAGGAGGCGGCTGTGAGGAGAGGCCCATGTTCACCACTTCTACTGATAATGATGATGATGAAGATATTGGAAAGGATAAGCATCAATGTTTGAGGGTAGCAGTAAACCTCATCGTTTTAAACCCTTCCCACGGTCACGGGACTGATTTAAACTAAATCGCCGTAAATGATTGAAATAATTGTAAAGTAATTAAACGGGATAAAATATTGTATTATTTATCATCTATATCATTCACGTAAGCAACATAAAATATTAATAGACTTACATACTAAAAATGTTATTGGCTGTGCTCTAGCAGAGAAGTCGTCTCGTCAACGTCATTATAGCATTAAATCCCTACCACTGTGTCGATTTCGATCATACACCCCTTACCAGTTGGTGCCTTAAAAAGACATTAATTAAAAAAAGCACTGGAAGGTTTATTCGCCGCAGATTGTGGCGGTCCATTTAATTGATACGGCGAGGACTGAGCCCGGCTGAAGGAGCCCTCGTTAGTTTATCGGGTTGCTGATTTCACACCGTACGTACGGCGCGGTTAGCTCACATGCTGTACGTTTATAATGAAATATTCGTAGATCTATACGTATGCTATATGAATGCCGATTGTTATCCGTTAGCATGGAGTTTTTAGCTTTTATAAAATTGTATTCCAATAAATGGAAATCATGTGTTGTAATTTTTATTTTTATATTCAATATTATCCTGCTTTGAAACTTGTTTAACCTTTTAGATTAATAACTATTTTCTGGTGCATTCTCGTAAAAATTTCATATGTATATATACATATCGCAATATACATATTGCCTGGTGATTTAAATGTACTGTGATGTAGAACAAAACTGTTATGCTAACCAAAGAATAATAGAACCAATTATAACACCCATTGGTTTGGCCCTATATGATTAAATTTGAAAGAAGAAAGAGAAAAGAAAAAAAAACATTTATTTGGCACAGAAAATTGAAAACTACAGTAAAGAATAAAAACATAAATGGCTTGTGTACCAAAATGGCATCCACTCAGCTAGATCAAATTTAATTAAATCATGCATTTTATATTAAAAGGCATGTTACAACGACCGGTGTTTGATAAAAAAGAGTCCAATTATTCTGTAATTACATTAATAAAAGTATTTTTATTAAAACATAAGGCATTCATGGCGAGTTTAAATCCGGCTGCATGTAAACCGAACGCGATCTACAGAAGTCTTAGTCGGGTCACGCCTTGGAGCGGGCAAAGAAGAACCATTAACACAGGTTAAACTTTTGTACGGACGCTTCATGTCCGATGAAATAAAAACATCCATTTGTTTGTCTAATTCAGTAACGACCAAAACACAACTTTTACTAAGTCTTCACTACTCCTGAATAGTTTAATAGGTTTGTGCGGCTGTGGTTTTTAAAAAAAAATAATAGATGATGAGCATCATCATCATCATCAGCCTGTATAAGTCTTTACTCTACATTAAGGGTTTTTTTTTTAATTTAAATTTATGATTAAGAAGGAGTATGAAAAAAATAACATACTTATTCCGGAACAGATTATAAAAGGTTATAGAATGCAGACATTTCGCTTATGTTATGCGTATTGTGTGTTAGGTTGTATCGTGGATTGTCACACAGCTATTGACGTCTTGGTAACGTCCCTTCAAGAACAAAACTGTAGGCTTTGTTTTGATCTAATTAATCTCTGCATTAATGTTAATTTAGTGAACCGAAGCAAAGGGATTATGCAATGAAATATATCAAATAAACGATTTTCTTCGACAAGGTTCCGATTATTGATAACATCCTAATGATATAAGGACTAATAATTACATAATCACTATATAGTATAAAACAAAGTCGCTTACTCTGTCTCTACATCCATGTGTATGCTTAAATCTTTTGAACTCCACATCGGATTTTGATGCGGTTTTTTTTATAGATAGAGTGATTAAAGAGGAACGTTTATAAGTATAGCATAATATTGTAGAGTAACGCTGGTAAAATTATATATTTGTCTATATAGATCTTACAGATATTAGAATTGCACCCGCGGGAACCGGGGCGGGTCGCTAGTTAAATATAAAATTAAGTTTTGTATCACACGATTTACAGCTTTTATACATAAGACCATAACGGCTAACTAAAAGCTCTAATAGACTTTTTGAACATATACTATTAAAACGGAATACTATGCAAAAATAAGCAATATACCTCTTCTCGTTAACCGTCTTATTAACAATGCCGTGTATCATAATTCCAATTAGCACTAGGCAAGCGTAAATAAATGCATTGTACATGGCAACATTATTAAAAAAAATAAAAAAAAAGTACATTGTGCCTTATCTTGAAAGTGCAATCGTACACTTCACTAAAGGTATTAGTAAAAGTATAAACGTCAAAATGTCCGAACACCGCTCGGGAGCCCGTTTCGCGCTCTTTACGATTATACTATCTATTATTCATTTCCCACTGTTACATTCGCCTTATAAATTTTTGAAAAACATCTGCCGACGCGCTTGCAATTGAAATATGTATGTGTAAAAGAAATTTCCCGTTTTTGCATGCACCTTTCCGTATTCCTTGCTTTATGGATGTATAGCTATTTCCTAGTGCGTCTAGAATGGTGTTTTTGTGCTAACTACGGGGTTTTTATTACTTACCTTAATGCGTAATGTGCATTTTAATACGAATGCTGAATCGCTTTCAATATGTATAAGCTGTGTAAACACGCTGCTGGTATCAATACTTGGGTGGGTTACATTGTGTTACTCATTTCACTTAAGTTATAAGTCTGACAGTGAAAGCTATGTAAAGAGTGAAATTATTTTAATGTTCAATTTTAATAGTTATCACTAAATAAGAAGCAAATGAATAGTAAGTTTTATAGGTGGTAGGTCCCCTTTTTCAGGAGCCGTCTGGGGCTGTACTACCGTGGTGCCTATTTCTGTCACATAGTGGTAGTCTGAAAACAATAACGTGTTTCGGTTTGAAAGGCACCGTATCCAGCGTAAACTGGTTAAACGAGACTTAACATCCTATGTTCTATGATAGGCAGAGGGTTGGAAATACCCCTGGTATTGCCAATCTCTACAGGTGACGGTGACCACTTTCCGTGAAGTGAGCTGACTGCTCGTCTATCTACGCCAGCAGTAAAAAAAAACCTCTTGTTGTTCCGAATGACATTAGTTAACCGTCACAAAATAGTTACACTTAAGTGAAATGTAAAACATAGTCTTTATTAATAGACAAACTTGTAAGCGTTAAACATGTCGTTATTTAAAGACCATCACCAAATTAAAGTCATAACGCGATGTTCCAATAATAACCATAATTTAAGTAATAATTTTAGGCCTTATAGACCTAAAATTACGTGTTATTCCTGGCCAAATGTGAGTTACTACGACTGTTTAGACATCTCGTAGTAATAACTTACAATAAGAAATACATTAATAAATAAGAATAACAAACTTCTGTGACTATTTAGCTAAAGACAGAATTGTGACATTGAAGAATTTATTTGAACACCAGACGTAAATAGGTGCGACGTTGCCGCTCTTGTCCTTATCAGATCGTATATTTTACAGCTTTTGATAATATCTGTGGTCCGACAGGCGGTGGCAAGCAATTACAAAGTAAATGAAAGCTGTATACCAATAATTCACTGGAATGTCGCCGTGTATTGGTTTAGATAAATCCTTTGGCTTCTTGCTTGTGTTCTTTTACTGTAAGAACTAAGAAAATAGCGTAAAGCTAACAGGAACGGATAGTATAAAAATATTTTAAATACGTTCACAAAATCAGCCCTTTTCTTAACGTTTTTATACTAATACCACAATGAGTTAGACATAATTGATTTGTTGAAGAATTGCACTGAAAGAATCGTGGAGAAGGCGTAATTTATTCTACAGTGAAAGTTATACAAGACCCAAAAGATTAACAGACTTTTGTAAAGAAAGAAAACCGTCGCAATGTCGGGTGGAAATCAAAGAAAATAGAAATCAAAAAGTAATATCGCAACAACATATAAAAGCGTAATTTAGCATTAAAATAAGGTAAACAAATCAAATGACAACCACTTATGGCGCGAAAAGTGAACGCGTTCAAATTAGAGAGTCGCGGCCATTTGCAATCACCTGTTAATGACTAATCAATTAACGTTCGATATTTTGCCGCCAATGAAGTTTGACGGAACTTACCTAACGTATTACAGTCTGCTTAACGCTTAAAATCGATTATTATATCGATCATTGGAATATGAACATGAATCGATGTTGCTATTGTTATCGATGTTAAGTTAAGCAGACGCTTAATGCTTAAAATCGATTATTATATTGATTATTGTAATATAAATAGGAATCGATGCTGTTATGATTCACGATCTGTGCCCTTGGGGGTGATGAAAATTGAATCGCGATCGCGGGCAGCACCTTCGCGCGTTAAAATGAAACATAAAACAAACTGTAAAGGAGACTGGACGCGGCGGTGTATCGGCTGTGAAGATCTTCTGTGATACACACGGCCGTGGCGGACGGCGAGCTGGTTTATAATGGCGCTCGTTTTTAATGTTGCACACACTTCTTATTAAATGGTATGTGACATCCAATGATAAATGTCTACGAGTTCGTAAAGCGTAAACTAAGACAGAGGGCTTTAAATTACTTAAAAGAATTTCATCATTTGCTTACTTAATTAAGTATATTTTAACATCCGACGTTTTAAGTATTTTCAGCGATAGTTATATAAATGAATATATATGATTTGAATTAAAGTACACATAGCTGACAAATATTTTAAACCCTTTTTATAATAATAATCCTGCGGGGACTGCACAACTTTTATTTGTTGTTTCCTAGTTGGTTAGGGCAATTTGGGCCGATCACCCAATTGTCTGAAAAGTAAGATAATCCATGCGTCAGATGGGCTTATAAAAAGTCGGTCTAACCATCAACCCGCATTGGACCAGCGTGGTGGAAAATGCTTCAGAAAGTCCCTAATACAAAAAGCGTGCAGAAGGGGAGGCCTATAACTCAGGCTGATGATGATGGTATGAATTTTATTTACTTTCCTTTTTAATCAAAATCTGCAATCTATGGCCTGAGAGTAAAGCCTGTGTCACTAGTCTAAACTCCTGCGGGACCTCATATTATGCTATCATAGTAGTGTCCATTGTTAGGTAAATTTAGACTGGGAAATAATGTAGACATATGGGTTACACATACGTGAGATTTTTACTAGTGGACTATTGCTAAGTGAATCACATGTCGGTGATAATTGATCAATAAGAACGCGAGATATATGAGGCATTTTCCTTGCCATGGTTTACAATGTTTACAATTCTATTTTATGTGATATGGGACAGTTTAATTCAGAATTGTATCGGAATGTTTAATCAGCCTGTGATAGTCCACTGTTGGACATAGCCCCCCCCCCCCCAATACGCCCCTATCCATTAGTGGGTTTTCGGACCGTATCCCACCAGGCTGATCTAATGCGGGTAGGTGGGTGGACCGACTATGGTGGTGGCTGGCTGGTTGACCGGCCTATATTGCCCTAAACTACTAGGAAACAACAATGAAAATTAGTTGAGTCCCCGCATTCCAACCCGCGACCTCCGATTTCTAAAGCAGACGCCTATACCACTAGGCTACGGAGGCAGTCCCATGTATATATATATATATAGACGGTAATAAATGTTTGCGCACTCCAGCCGTATGTCACCGGCGTCAGGCGCGAAATGGAAATAAGTTTTGGCGGGGCCATCTCATAAATCAGAAACACTGGTGTAGCTCAATTAAAAGGCATTCTCTATCTGATGTACTTCTGTTGCGAGGGGTAGCGGGCTCTCTTTTTTCTCCTTTACCCTCAAACCGGAGGCTTTTAAATGCTCTTTGTCAACTGTTTAAATTTTCGTATCGAGTAGCGATTCTCCTGTTTGTTTTGTTTCTTGCGTTTTTTTTGCTTTATCGACAGCCAAGAATGTAATACGGGCACGAAGTTGTGGTGCAAGGGAAATTGTACTTTAATTAGTTGGCATTTGAATTGTATTTTACTTGCGTCGATATCCGTTACGGATGGTGCTTTTAAATTATTTTAACACCTCACGAGATTAATTTGCAAAAGCGGAGGAATATGATAATGAGGTGGTGGGGAAGAATTAATTTGGTCCGTTGGTAAATGGTATCGTTATGATACGGTTAATTAGTAAATCTACTTTAATGAACTTTTGAATTCGATGTTATTTATATTATAATCAATAATTAAGTATATCACTACATATCGCTTTAAGAATTTGAATTAATTGTTATCCTATCACGATCATCATTATAATATTGCTTTGCTTAAAATTAATAATAAGTTTATTTTTTAAATGGAAAACCTTTGGATGCCTCCAAAACTTTTATACTGCAAGTACCTTTTTCTTGATTAACTAAATCCGGAACATGGAGCCGGCTTCTATTCTACTATACGCAATCCATTATCACTTGAATAAAGATTATTTTAAACAGAGCGACATTTGAGCTACATAACCTAAAGTTTAAACTGCATTGAATACATGGATAAGGTGTCATTGAAATTAATGATACAGACGGGATCTCATGACGACCAAAGATAGTTTCGACAACCGGGACCGACATATACTTGTTCCAGAGGCACAGGTCTTTTTAATTCTAGTCAATTAGGTGATCGACTCGAATTGCACAAACCAACGAATAAACAATAATCCGTTTTGTTGTATGAGAGTAGATGTCAATACATCTAGGTTGTTCTTTATATGACATTTTAAACTATTACTGCATATTATGTACCGTGTTGACTTTTAGATAGTAAACGAAATATGTCAAATTATTATATCATAAATCATTATTATCATCAGTCTGTGATAGTCCACTGCTGGACATAGGCCTCGTCTAATACACCTCTATCCAATAGTGGGTTTTAGACTGTATCCCAACACGCTGGTCCAATGCGGGTTGAAGTGAACCGACTCTTTATATGCCCATCCGACTCGTGGATCATCTTACTTTTTAGGCAATGGGGAGATCGGCCCAAAATGTCATAACCAACCGGAAAACAACGATAAGACAAAGTTGACTCCCCGTGGGATTCGGGCCTACGACCTCCGGTTTATAAAGCAACGGCCAATACCGCTAGACCACGGAGGCGGTAAGAATGGCTATTGTGGGTTATCCAATACGAACATGCTATTTCAGTCGAAATTTATGTGTCCGGTTCATTTAGTAAAGATGTTCAGTGTTTTTTGCTAGGCGACGCAGTCACATAAAATGGTACGAAAGGCAGTTACTTTGAGTTGTATCTTCACGAATTAGCAAGTTATCAACTGCATTAACATAGTTTTCTATTAAGATACTCGAACTAGTTCTGTCTCAATTGTGAGCTTTATACCCCATATCAATATCTACATATAATGCTTTAAAGTTTATTATTAAGGTGACGCTATTTCTAAAACGTAACTTAAGTAATAAGAAGCTTTAAATTAATTATTAAACTAATATGGTAAATATGACATTAAAGGTAGCACGAATCTGACAAAAAATAAACTTTCTGTTATTTGTATCTATGTTAATTATATTTATATGTTGTTTATTTAAAACCAACCATAGACAAATTAATTAAGCGACTTCGACGCGATTCCTCATTTAAAAACTGTTATTTACGCAATCGAGTTTTACTTACTCGGTACTTAAGTTTCATAATGTTTCTTGTATATTTTTGTAAGACAATGGTTTCTGGGTCAGATTTAATGGTTTACTCTTATTTCACTTATTACTATTTATTCGTCCAAGATGTTCTGTTACTAATGATTTAACAACACCTAGTTTTTAATTTCGATGTTCGATTTAGCCGGAAATACCTTCACTTTACAGATTAAAAAAATGCATGGAATCAAAAATGTTTTGGCAGTGTTTTCTAGTTTATTAAGTAATTTACTAATTATTGGTCACTAGATTATCTAAAAATTAAGGTAATTTGTCGGATGAGCTAATAAATAGTCAGCCAAGATTGTGAAGACCATAGAAAAAATTTACAGACGTCGTAGGACATAACTTCCTTCATAAAGTCATAAATACAGATCTCGTAGTAACTGGACATAATCCGCCAAAATAATATAGTCTAAGCTTTTCATATTCTCCTAAAACCATAGATATTGACACAATTACTTACTACGGTTAAATTTTTGGCCGAAAATCGGCCTTTCCGTAAGGCATGCCTCGTAAAATAAATTTACGACCGTACACTATAAGCGAACGAGGGCATAGAGAAAAATCGATTTTTATTAAGACACGCTTAATATTATGAATCGTAACTTTCGTC
Organism: Lamproptera curius; assembly: GCA_029286875.1. Classification (NCBI taxonomy): domain Eukaryota; kingdom Metazoa; phylum Arthropoda; class Insecta; order Lepidoptera; family Papilionidae; genus Lamproptera; species Lamproptera curius. The sequence goes on along the minus strand of JAGSMT010000177.1, from coordinate 194,177 downwards.
TATTAAATTTGATTGATAAAAAAAATATCTATACTGCACTGCAACACAATTTCTATTTTTGGGTTCTGTGAAGTAATTCTTATTATAATTTATTCTTATATATCTATATCTATATACATATGTACATATAACTATATGTACATCGTTATTGGACAGATATTAAAAATTTTAGTCAATATAGATACTCTTAAATGTAACATTGGTTTAAACAGTTGGCCGTGCGGACAGCCTGAAAATAATAACATTTTTCAGTACGTAAATATGACGACGTGTATATATTTTAATATCGAAGCCATTTTAAATATGGTTAAGGATAAAACTTGCAATTAAAAATTCACGGTGAGCAAATGCAATTTCGGTATCAAATAATTATAATAACGTATTTTTTAATAAGGAAGTTAAATGCAGTGGACGTTTCCACAAAACTCCTTAAGGTCCTTAACGATGTTCATAAAAATAATAACATACAAGGCGTGTCGCCAAAAAATTGAAGGGGGAATTATAATTTCCTTATTAATAATTAAACTGCACGGGTTGATAATACCTAATTTAATGAGGTCGCAACAAAAACCTCGCTATATTTAATAAGGAGCAGGGTCCTGCAAGACAATGGTACGTTTCTTTAATATATTATGTATATTTAAAAATATTTTAATAAACTTAAATATAAATAAAACCAATAATCATAAGTATCATATCTAGAAAATAGCAATACTGCTTATCTATTGTACTAATGTAAATAAGAGACAAACGCATAGTTTTTAGCAATTTCTCACATTTTTCTAATTAACGACTACAATAAAAGTAAATAATCCCGTCAACAAGTAACCTACATATTAAACAGATATGTGGACTTTCGAGAGTTCTGTGACAAATGTAAGGATGTCCCTCGGTGTACGGAACCCTAAAAGCATCCGAAACGGAATTACAGCCGTACGGAACCCGAGCGGGTCGTGCGCCCGATCAATTACGGCCGTAATCGATCGGATTGTAATCGCTGATGGCGCGTGCAGCTGCAATTCCTTTCGGCTTAATGTCCAAGACTTGTGCCCGGAACTGCTTTAATTACCCGCTTTAATTGACGGCACCGATGGCGCTGCGGTTCGTTCGGGTCGCGGGTTCGAAGCCGCAAACCGTACACTGTCGTTACAGTACATACTGTCAGTATCAATATATCACAGTCACTTTGAATACCAGCCAAATAAAAGTTAAAATTTACACGAACACGAAACGTACAATTTAGGTCAAAAAGTCGGTGATTGGTAAACATGACCATAGCTCGCTAAAAATTGCGATCGTTTAGTGTTTTACATTTGGCTTCATTTACACATATTCTATCTCTTATTTTATTGTGGTATAATAGCATATACTTTAGTTAAATAGTGTGTGTAAAAATTATGTTTCTGATGTTACTTGTACGCCGAGAAGTCATGTTTAGCGTTCAAATTGTTTTATGGTCATTTAATATTTCTATTAATAGAATCGTATTTTATGTTACGACATTAAGATGACTTCCGTTGTTTGTAGATATAAAAAAAATATTCTTTCAGCGTAAATTGTTGCATTGATATTCGATATATATAAATTCAGTATAGTTTCGGAATAGAAAGCCATAATGAGCATAAATGCAATGTCTCGTATATCCGTTTAACAAACGAAATATACGGAAGAACGGTAACAAACTGTCAAAAGATAAAAATGTTTTGACAAATATGTTAAATAATCTGCTCATGTGATAAAAACATCTTAAAATGTTCCATATATGTTGCAAATTGTGTAATAAAACGATTTAGTCAATAAATGGTAAACTCTCAAACGGAGCAGTATTGCACTGAACAAAATCAGTCATGTTTGTTTGTACGACTTATTCTTTACATCCATAAACATCGCACCGCTTGGCTCTATCTAAACGAGCGTTCGCCCACGGGTACCGTCAGCATAAATAACAATAGGAATATGAAGACGTCAACCATATAATGAAACGTCAAAATATCCAGCTCATTGATTGCCCCAGTACGCACTAAATCGTAGCGAACGCTCAGGGCCTGCGCTGATTGTACTTACTTTATGTTAAAGGTGCTAGGGTCTTAGTGTTGTCGAGCTTTGTCTAGTTTTGTTGCTTGTTTCTGGTAGTTGTGGTTAAGCTAGCGAATGACGAGTTAGGTTAATTTACTTCGCACTTTTTAAAGCGTTAATTTTTCGAGTAATCCTGTAATTTAAGACTCTTTTGCATGTTTATTAGTTGTTGGATCTAAGAAAAGCACCGGTCTTTAATTGTGTTTAAAAAACGTTTTTAGTTTTGCAAAATTGTGTATGATTAATATTTAATCCTTGGAGAAAGGGTCTGTTTCTTCTTTTCCGATATTTCTGGTCCTTACTCAATTTGGTCTCGATTCTGAATTGTGAACCAAATGTCACATCATCAACCTGTTTTAGTCCACTGCTGGACATAGGCCTCCCATCCATTTGGGTTTGGACCGTATCCCACACGCTGGTCCAATGCGGTTGGTGGGTGGACGACTTTACATGCCCATCGACATGGATCATCTTACTTTCAGACATATGGGTGATCGGCCTCAAATTGTCTAACCAACTAGAAACAACAATGAAATTTGTTGCGTCCCGCAGACTTCAACCCACGCCTCCGGTTTCTAAAGCACACGCCCATACCACTGGCTACGAACCAAATGTAAATTTTAAAATATGCCACCACTTTATCAGCATCAGTTTCTGAAGTTCATTACGTATTAATTTCTCTGATGTACGCACTCTTTTCAGTTTTATTAAGAAAGCAATAAATGTAATTTAAGACTTAATAAGTTTTATGTTACAGAAACATAATCCCATTTAATTAAAAAGATTAAATTCCTAACTTAAATGAAGATTAATAAGTTTCAACGGTTTAGAGCTTATTAAGACTTTATTAAAATTACCGGCAAACGAGCTACTGTAAGCAGAAAAAAAAGAAACATTTGCAGCCAATTTCACGCAAAATATCGCTTCCGGTACATAACCGGTTCCGCCATCATTCCAGGACGGCCCGGTGCCGAATGCAATCCTAATTGCCCGATTTTAATTATTTCCCGCGCGAGCGAACAACCTTTTTGGAACTACTCCATCACTCTCCGTTTTTTCCCCCCATTTTGGTATCATTTTTTAAATTTCCACGGACAGCTGGATTAACGGCGTGCATAATTGAAGCAGCGTAGTTTCCATCAGGACATTGGAGCGGTGCCAAGAATTTTTGGCAGCGACTCTGTAGGCTTGTCTGATAACTTGAACTGGATAAGTCGCAATGCACATTGTACTACATTTGAATTTATAATTCGGTTTTATAATCGCGTCGGTATTCTATGATTTTGCATTAATATACATCATTTTACTTTTTTACAGTATGTCAATAGCGGTTAGAATTATGAAGTTATTTTGTCTTATAATCTACTAATCTGCCTCCGTAGCCTATGGTATAGTGTGTGCTTAGAAACCGGAGGTCGTGGGTTCGAATCCTGCGGGACTCAACAAATTTTCATTGTTGTTTCTAGTTGGTTAGGCAATTTGGGCCGATCACCAATTGTCTGAAAGTAGATGATCCATGCGTCGGATGGGCATGTAAAGTCGTCACCACCACCCGCACTGGACCAGCTGGTGGGTTACGGTCCAAACCCTCTAATAATGTTTGGGGAGGCCTATGTCCAGCAGTGGACTATCACAGGCTGATGATGATGATGATGATGATGAACCTACTAATAAAAAAGCTAAAGTTTGTATGTAATGTTGTTTATAATGCTAAAGATCAACAGATTCTCATTAAACTTTTTTTATAGCCTTTGAAGGCGAACAAGCAGATGGGCCACCTGAGGGAAGTGGTCCGATACCAATAAACATTGGCCAATACTATGGGTATCACATACGCGCTGCCCACCGTGAGACATAGGATGTTACGTTTAAGTTACCCAGTAAATACGCTGGCTACGGTGCCCTTTAAGCCGGAACTTGGTAGTGTTTTTACACTACTGCTTCGCGGCAGAAACAGGCCTAGCTGTGGTACTGCCCCAGAAGTCCTACTGTAAAAGAAGTGAGGTCCACTTCACGTTATAACAGTTTAAAATACAAAATAACTTATGTAAATTTTTTAGAAATTATGCCTGCAAAGTCGATAGCCATTTGAATATTTTGTTCGGCAAACCCAATTTATTATTACAATTTAAAAATAGTAAAAGCAATAGTAGTTATTCTTCGCGCGTACGGAGTCACGGCCATCGAAGAGAAGGATAATTATATTGACGGGAGACATTAACCATGCTTATGTCCGTTTCGCCGAAGCCTGTGCAGGTCGTTTCATAAATAGTTGAAATATAATGCGACACCACCGTTTCCCGTAAATGGTAACACCACCTGATGGTATTATACGAAAGTGGAAAGGCTAGACGCTTTTTTCGTATGAAATAAGATTCTGACGTAGTTACGGTAAGCCAGGTGATCTAATTTATGTATTTATTATGGAATTAATAGGATTAAAGTTATATAGTAGTCTAGTTTCATAGCGATTAATATGTACTTAGAGAGTCATTTTATTGTAGCCTTTTTAACATAATATTTTTATTATAATGACTTGTTTCACTTTTATAAATTTTTAAATATTTTGTGAAAAAAAAAACCTTTATTTGATACTTGTTCTTAGGTACTAATGTTCACTAATTTAATAAAATCATCAGCTTCAGCAGTTAAAAAGAACCTAAGTATGAAAGAAAGAACGGGCTTATGACTTTATTAGTATCATGTTCTATGGATTCCGAGTAAACAAGTGACTTCTTGATTTTTATAACTGTCATTGCTTTTATCTAGTCTTGTAATTATTGTGATTGTATAAAAAAAAAACCTCGTTCTTTATTTAAACGGGTGTTCTAATTACCCGCCCGTTATAATTGACATTTGACATACGTGAAACGGTTTCTTTAGCGCGTGACCGCAGAAAAGTTACTATCAAAGGTGTCAAATAATTGAAAGCTCAATGTCTGTTTACTGTATCTTTTTTTAATTGGACTAATGTCCAATTTATGGACAGGTATTTAACTTTGGCCGCTTATAGATCAATTAAAAGGTTATAATTACATTGTCGACCTTATTGAAGTACTGGTAACAGAATATTTACTTATTACGAGTGGTTTACACCCGTAATAAGTAAATGTTTTGACATAAATTTACAATTGACAGTTAATTGTTTTTTTCTTCATAAAATAACAGCTTTTTCAGCGGCGAAAAATGCTGAGCCTTAAAATCAACGAGTCTTTTCTATGATTAATAAGTGACGACTAAGGCTATAATTAATGAAACTTAGTATTATTTTATTTAATACCCGCCACTTCAGCCGCGTAGTAAAATAAATAAAAAAAAATCAATTTTTTAGTAACCTAAGTTACTTTCGGTTACATTAGCTATATTACAATGAAAGTCCGTCAAAGTCGCATCAGCCATTCGCGAGATCATCAACATCGAATGAACAGACAGACAGACAAAATTTTTGAAGAATTTTGTTTTGCTTTATGTATCGGTTATACATCAAAGTCAAATCATTTTAAAACGGTTATTTTGATGTTACCAACATACACTCAATATTATGCATATCAGATATCATAATTATAATAAAAAATTATAATATTGAAAATATTAAGCCATATATGATAATTTTTCAAACTCGATATAATGGTGCTTAACTTATTTTTGACTAGAGAATCATCATCATGGAACCTTTTAATGATTTTTTATCATTGAAAAATCCACCGACTATACTCATCGTCATCATTCATCATCAGCCTGTGTCAGTCAACTGCTGGACATAGGCCTCCCCTAACGTATGACTTTTCCTTTAGAGGGTATTTTCGACCGTATCCCACCCCGCTGGATCAATGCGAGTTGGTTGGTAGACTGACTTTTTACTTGCCCATCCGACGCAGGGACTTTCTCACTTTTCAATCAATTAGTTGATCAGCCCAAATTGTCCTAGCCAACCAGAAAACAACGATAACGCAAAGTTGTTTCCCCGCAGGAGACGAACACAAGACCTCCGGTTTTTAGAGTAAATATAAAGATATAGAGATATATTTAAGAGATATACTATAGAGCATACTCTCTCTCGTTCAAATTCGCTACGGCTAAAGGAATCTTGAAATGGAATACCTCGAATACAATTATTGTCACTTTACTAAGCAATTGCGAGCTCAGTTACAGTTATTGCGTGTTATATGCTAATAAAGAATAATGCAATCCGAGAAACGATAAAAGTAATAAAAAAGAAAAAAAAACAAGCTAATGATTCACTTTTCAATTTTCAATATCATTGGATTGTCGATTAGAAACGCCTGTTAAATTCGCCGATTGATAATTGCGCCGAGCAGAAAACCGCTCGCATTTCTCGACTTTACAGAGAATTATGTCGATAACGTGAACACGAATACGTTATTAGCGGCTCTAATTACTAGCTGTAATCACAAGTGTAATGTACCTGCAACTAGGCATGGTTTGCATGCGATCGAAAATTATTACGATAGATCCGACAACGGTCGATATAGTTGACGGGCGACACGGGCGCATCACTATTTAAGATCGGCGGTGAGTTCGAAAAAGGGGCGGTTTATTGTATTTTGGAAATAGTATTGCGTTTAGTGATACCGCTTCTGTGGCTTAGCGGTATTGGCCCTTGTTTTATAAACCGGAGGTCGTGGGTTCAAATCCCGCGGGGAAACTACTTTGTGTTATCGTTGTTTTCTGGTTTGTTAGGATAATTTGGGCCGATCACTCAATTTTCTGAAAGTAAAATGATCAATGCGTTGGATGGCCATATAAAAAGTCGGTCCACAAACCAACTCGTATTGTACCAGCGTGGTGAGATACGTTCCTAAGACCCCTAATGGAGAAGGCGTGTATTAGGGAAGCCTACGTCCAGCGGTGGACTAGGACAGGCTGATAATAATGAAAATGGTGATGCGACATGTTCGTCGCGGTTGTGCGTAATTGGTATCGACGGAATTATGCTAATCTTTTGCTTTTAACTTTAGTTTCATTATGATAAATACGAAGGTGAGAGAGTGTTGCGTGCGGCGTTATACTAACGATTATGAAAGCTCACGGTTTGAGGGTAATGTTGGTATTTGGAGCCAATTTGGTTTTGCTAAATATTCAGGCACCTGTCTGAGGGTAAATAAAATTTAAAAGCTCAAGTAATACGCTCCGTACGGTTATTTGAAAAAGTTTTATAATACCAAAACGATGAAATATTATTTAATTGAAAAAGATCTTTAAATTTTTTCAATTATTATCTGAAATGGTAAAAAAGTATTTGAAATCCTTTATAATATTATAAATGCGAAAGTAACTCTGCCTGTCTGTCCGTCTCTACTGCCTAAACCATTGAACTGATTTCCATGAAATTTGGTACTTAGGAAAGATACCAAGAGAGGACAAATAAAATGGGAATGAAAGTCAACATGGAAATTCGTCATCGTTGAAGCAAAGGCCTTGTGTCTAATAATAGCAATAAAAACACCCAATTTGTACTATACTATACAGTATATTTCAATACACTTGTGACATTTCTTCTATTCTACGCGGATAAAGTCGCGGGTAACAGCTAGTTAACGTTCATCATCATCATCATCATCAGCCTGTGATAGTCCACTGCTGGACATAGGCCTCCCCTAATACACCCCTATCCATTAGGGGGGTTTTGGACCCCTTGTTTCAGACAATTGGGTGATCAGCCCAAATTGCCCTAACCAACTAGGAAACAACAATGAAAATTTGTTGAGTCCCCGCAGGATTCGAACCCACGACCTCCGGTTTCTAAAGCACACGCCTATACCACTAGGCTACGGAGGCAGTTAGTTAGCAGTAGTTAGCAGTAGTTATATTATACGTTATATTCCTATTATGAAATGAAAGATAATGTTTTAATGCTACATATTTTACTTTAAACAGTAAAGAATAATAAAAACACTTATTGATCTTTATGCACAAAATGTTATGTTTTTTATATATGCTTCACGAACAAAAAAAGTTTTGCATATTTGTGCTACTTTTGGCGATATTCACTTTAACAAAATCGCAATGTACAGTTGCTACATGTTGTCACAGTTATTTTATATGCATGCATCGAGACGTTAATAAGCCTGTAGCTAGATTTGAATAAATATCAAGCACTAACAAACGATACATGAGACCTACACCTAACTTCTACAGACCGATAATGCTTGTACTAACACTTATGACCGCTCCGTGGTCCATGGTCCGTGGTATAACGGTATTGACCCTTGCTTTACAAACCGGAGGTCGTGGATTCGAATACCGCGGGGAAAACAACTTTGTGTTATCATTGTTTCGTGGTTGGTGAGGTTACGTCGCAGTTACGTCTGAAACGTAAAATTATCCATGAGCCGGATGGGCATGTAAAAAATCGATCTACCCACCAACCCGCATTAGACTAGCGTGTATCGCAACACGCTCCAAAAACCCCCTAATAGAGAGTGCTTGCATTAGAGGAGGTCTATGTCCAGCAGTGGCTGGTGATGAGCACTTATCACTCCTTCAGAACTTTCTTAAGAACTTAATGTTTTACTTATGCATTAACTTAAATTTGTTATACCGATTATAGATAAAGTAATTAAAAAGCATAGTTAATCGTAAGGATAAAGGTTTTTGTAAACTAATCTATTTAAAGCTGTAGTCTGAGTTAGACGTTGGAACGAAAGGAATATGAATACATGTTAAGCCTACCCCACAAAAGATAAAAGAACAAGATAATTAATACAGACACGTAAGCTTGTACATATTTAGCAAATAAACGTCGAATATTAAAAAGTAGTCATTGTTTCAAGAAAAATAACTAATCATGGTAAAACCGAGAAATTTACCGAAACCAGTTATCGAAAACGACACAACCCAGACCTTGATAAAAGACCAGCCAAAAGATCGAGAAATCTCAGAAGTCCCATCCAACAATACCCAAGACAGAGCTATATCTTACAATTTGAATTCCACACGTGATTAACAAACGCTTCGACCAATTAACAAGTAACCGAAACGAGAGCCCGAAACAATTAAATTCGTATACAGATAGTATTTCATACGATCGAAATCTTCGAGAGGAATCCGCTCAATTAAACAACGGGAGCTGATAAAATTAAAACTTAATTAAAGGTCTATAAAGCCCTTAAAAGTGTTGGCAGAGGCGTAAAAACATTTTGTCACATACATCCGAGCGTGTAGCAAGTCGTGACCGTGTTCCTGCTTCCTTTTTTTTTATTTTGCTTTTGTTTTATTTTGTTTCTGTCGCTCGTTTCGCCTCCGAACTTGGCCGATAAGTTTTTTGACTCCGATGCTCAGTGGTTTGAATTAATAATAAATAGCTTTTGTGTTTGTATTTGGTGGATGGATAAGTTTTTATTATTTTTTTTGTGGCGTAAACGACTGCCTGTACTATTTTCAGTTTAGGTTGTTAATAAGCAAATCCATGGATATTTTTTATCAATTCTTCAAAAAAGCTATTAAATTTTCTCGCGGACCACTATTATTTAAATTAATATGTATAGCTTGCTAGACTGCCTCCGTAGCCTAGTGCTTGACTGCCTCTGTAGCCTAGTGGTATGCTTTAGAAACCGAAGGTCGTGGGTTCGAATACTGCGGGGACTCAACAAATTGTCGTTGTTGTTTCCTAGTTGGTTAGGGCAATTTGGGCTGAAAAGTAAGATGATCCATGCGTCGGATGGGCATGTAAAAAAATTGGTCCATCCACCCACCCGCATTAGACCAGCGTGGTGGGATACGGTCCAAAAACCCCCTAATGGATAGGGTGTATTAGGGGAGGCCTATGTCCAGCAGTGGACTATCACATGCTGATGATGATGATGATGATATAGCTTGAAGTTTAAAGGTAGCATTCTTGTCAGTAATGTTTAGTATTATTTAATCAAGGCTATGTATTTAAAAATATTATTAAATGTAAAGGTAATCTAAACTGCAATCACTTCGGGTAACAGTCTGAATTTATCTGTACTAAACCCTGCTCTGAGGTAACTGAAGAAACACAGTTAGAAGTAAGACCTGAAAGCTATTCAATAGAAATAATTGTATCATTAAATAAGGCTCAGCTAAGCTAAAGTACCAGTTAAGTAGCCAATTCTAACGAACTCTCACACCAATTTAGAGACACCGTGAGCTGAATCGACCATTTGGTCGGGATCCAAATCTTGGGTTTCATTAAACGAATACTGTATGCGTCGTGCCGTCTCTATTAAAGTTATCAGTAACATTACCGGAACGATACTAGTTAACTATGAACAGCAGCAGAACAAATAACTTATGCATTTGAATTGTGAAAATAGCATTGTGTTTGAATAAATATTATATTACTGATTTTTAAAATGTTATTTAACATATAAGGTACACATTTTTAAAGCGACAGATTTATCATCATCAGCCTGTGTTAGTCCACTGCTGGACATAGGACTCCTCTAATGCACGCCTTCTCCATTAGCGGGTTTTTGGACCGTATCTCTCCACGCTGGTCCCATGCGGCTTGTTTTATATATTTGTTTAAATATTTTGCATTTAAAAATACAAAACATTCGAAAATTGACACTTAGTTACTATCGGCATTTCAAAAGAACCTATTATTATTTTTCAAGGTATATTTTAGTAAGGGTGGTAATAATTTGGTGTGTTGTGTACAAATAAAGCATTTCTTTTCTCCATGAGTATTACAAAATATGTTCTTACGGTAAACTTGACTCATCTAGTTATGAGCTCATAAATTCGGCCGGCAGCTCATTTCAATGCGCTAGATTGCGATCCACTGCGCTTGAGCATGTTGGCTGCTTTTCATATGTTTACTTAAGACTTCGACTTTAGGGATATCGTGGACTATCTAAACAGAACTGAGGATTTTTTTGAATGAAGTGTCACTTGCGGTTTACCTGGGAGTGAATCAAATGCTCAGTACAAGAAAAATGTTGTATCTCTGTCTCTCTACAATATATACTCGCACTGCTAAGGACCATGACCCCCTGAATAAATCACATTCTTCTATTGTCCCCGACATTTTGGCAGCATTTCAGTTTAATATTTATCTATCTAAGAAGGACATATGTACACTTATGTACTGTTGGTACATACATTGTACATAAGTGTACAGTTACATCACTTACATTTGAAAGTATTTTTAAACGAAAAATCAAAAACATAGCATTATTTATCAATCACATTTACTGGCATTTCGTTACTTAAATATATTTGTTCCCGAAGTTTGATTATTTAGATCCATGATCACGTGGCAATCTGTCGTGAAATGATGCTGATGGATGTATCAATAAATATATTTAAGTAACGTGAAAATCCGAAATAATGGATGTTGATAGCATCAATCGCGTAAATAAAAAATAGTTATAAGCATTTGTGACAATCACATCAAATACTGAAACTCATGAACTTGAAAAACGAATAAGTGTACGTCCCGTTGTTTCATTTATTGACTATGGTCAAAAGAGCATGGACTAAACAGACAAGTGAAATTGTTCATATCTTACGACTTTCATTTTTCTAAGAAATAACGATGGTCGTCTACATACGAATAACATGCCAAAACAGTAACTTAATGAGTATAAGCCATGAAAACGCGGCTTAGGAGTAAAAAATAGCGTTATAGTATGTGAGACTGCATGTACCGGACAATTGCGCAATTATGAAACCTCATTTGTGGATTATTGGAGAGATTGAACGAATTTCTACAATTGTATTTCGATACTAATTGGGTTTTAATTCGATTTGCAGTGTAAATTTATGTGCGCGATTTTACTATAAATACACATTTGGAGAAGCGTTGGTTGTGTAAGCACAGTTTATTATGCTTAAGCATGGAACGGACTGGAAATCTCCGATAACAGAAAAATACTTCCCTGAATTAGGAACCCCAGGACTTTTACCATAGCAGATATAACGCACATTGATAAAGGGGTAACTAATAGAAAAGTAGTAAATCACAAAAAGATCAATTAAAACTAGTTATTGAATACAAATTATCTCAATGTTCGTTTCCAAAATTTTTTTCATCGATATTTTAGTGATTAAATAAAGTGAAATAATTAAAAAAAAAATTAACAGAAAGCTTATGCCACTAAGAAGGCTATGCTCATATTTATTCATTTAAAAATGTAACTATTTAAAGTTAGTTTCGTTTGTCAAATACTTTAGAAATAATATATCTTATATTAATTGTTACGATGCAAGTTTTTGTTGACCCTATTACAAACTAACTATTAATACTATGTTCTTTAATTTTGCATTTTACACTTAGCTCTCTTAGTCTCTTTCTAACTACTGGTGAACGTTATGGATGATTTAGCATCCATAACGTCCACCATGTCTTTCTAGATGTTTCTTAATAGCATTAACATGAGAGTGCCATTGAAGTTACTTTCATTGGATGTCTCACGCCTATTAACTTTAGCGTCAGCAGTGCAGCCAGCGTGACTGCCCCACTGGCTCATATAGATCCTATCTGATAACTTGCTTTTCTCATATTTTTCCTTCATTAAGTGCCCGTGGATTATGGATTTCTACACCCGTGTATGTATTAAACATCTTCTGTGGTGCATGATTTTCTTTGACGTTTTACAAATTGTCTCTTGTATACATTACAACTTCATTACAGATTTTTACACTTCTAGTTTGTCGCAATTTAAATCAATAACGTAATAAACTTTGTGAATTATATTTGTATTTCTGCGCATAGCTTTTATGCAGCGAACAAAAAATTAAAACGAGTACGAAAATTATTTTAAAAAGATATTGCAGATTTCTAGTTAACATTTGTGATTTAAGATTGAGTTTTTGAAATTAAGACAAGGTGTAATTAGACAACTAGTATTCGCATTGAAATAATAATTTAGAGTAGATGACTTTCGATAAGTTTATAGAGTTATCTCTATATGAAACGATAAATTTATTTCTACGACATATTGTTTTCGTTATAACTATACATTGCAGTTTTCTCGTTACACATGCAAGAAATAATTATAGGCTGCCAAGCTGCAAGGTGACTTGTGAGCAATGTAAATATCGGAGCATAACTATTTTTTTTATTAAATGGTACCATTAAGATAGCAGAAGGTGTGAATCATAAAAATGATAATAATGTATGTATTATCTATTCATCTACTGCATACTCAATTGCCTTATGAGCCAATATGTATGATGATTCCTTGTTAACTTGTTTTCAAATTAAATTTAACTTTTTAATAGACACCTCAAATTATTTAGATATTTTTAATGTCGCTCTTATCAGAATTCTATATTTAAATCGTTGGATAAAATATGAATAATTACTGGTAAATTATAATTATTGCTCCCGAAAAATAATTACTGGAAAACTAACTTTACCTTTGTTTACACCTATGTTCTTGGAATTTTAGTAACTGTTCTTTGACTAAGAGTAAATACATGAACTACATGGACATGAAATATATGAACAATGAAAGAATTTGTTGCAGATTGTAGGTAATGGTGAATTTCGATTGCTTGATTAATAATTTTGTCAACCCATTATCGTCATTTAGTATGTCTGTTAGTTTTAATATATGCTTCATTTTTATCCTTTTTAACAAGAAGGGTTGAAACCATAAAAAGTTTAAATATTCGTGGCAGTAGCAATGTACAGGTTTTTTATAAAATGAATTAATTATCTAGGTACTTTGTTACAATATTTAAATGTAACAATTGGCGCCTAACGTATAAGCCGTAACAAACCAAGCCTTAGGGCGCTGGCTCGGCATAATATTTTTATTAGGACATATTAATGTAATTTACGTCCACCCGGCCGGGGTTTAATGAGTTTATGCTAATTAGCCTGAAACAACACCGTGTACTTGTGTGTTGTAATTAATATAGTACGTGTCAAGCATAGTGGCGACAAGGAAATGCACAAATGCTAGGTCGATAGTTTTGAGTTATATTATAAAAGACGTTAGAGTTTTGAAGGGGTTAGTAGGGTATAATAAATAAGTTTTTTATGCGTAGAAAAGGACTTGAGGGGAATAGCAGAGTTCTTAAATGTCGCTTCTGGTGGCACATGGTGATATAATACTCTCTTGAGCTACATTCGCGAAACTTGGAAAAGTGACGCATAAAAGAGCAAACTTTCTTTTAATAAGAGCTATTTTATTATTATTTATGAAGGGCCTAAAACTCGTGCTTATTTGGTCAGTTGGCGAAACAGAGAGAAGGTTATTCAAGGGAACATGTTTATTTCTGCTGCAAATGAATCCGATATGAAGAGCATCACAGCATAGCGTTTGGTTTTTATTCGATTGATATAAATATTATTACATGTTGATATATTGACCTATTTATTTGTTTATTTTTCATGTAGATTACTTAAAGTGTTGCTTGTTGCAATGTTTTAAAAATGGTAACCACAAAAAGGCATGCAATCAAAAGTGTGGCTATTTATGGACAATTTGATGGGTATAGATGTATGGGTGATAAATTAACTTTATTTATTATACCTTATTTTATACCGCGTGTCTATTGTATCTTATAAATACGCAATCATACCTTAGTTGCTTTTTTACAATGCTATCTATCCAATTGTTTTACATAAGAATTGTTGTCAAATGCCACCAAATCAACGAAAGCAATGAAACGATTCGGCAAATGTTTGCGTTCACTTTGTGTCTATTGATATGTAAACAAGTTCCATTACGTATTTGGGGAAATATTATTCACAATTTTGCCATACCGATCCCGAAAGCGATTTGTAGAGCTGATAATACCGCCTTCATACTATGAAAAGGAATTCCCTTTTATTGCTGGCATATTTATAGTTATTGTACTTGGTGACAATAAAGACGCCATTAGAATATAATTTAAGTAAAAGAGGAGCATAAGAAAAGCTCCTCAAATATTATAATATACTGAAATGTTTTACATATTTTTTTATAAATTATGCATAACTATTACGTACTCTCTTTTTATACCAAAAACATGTTTTTTTTCTAATGACTCGTTTGAAATATAGATGTTGTGAATATGATTATTTATCGTTTACACTGCTTAATGGTAATATTTAATGTTTTTGTCGTAAAAGTAAAAAATCAATCATCATCATCATTAACAGCCTATATATTTTTTTAATGAACGCCAAGACGGCCGATCTCTTGCCATTCCCTGCCAACTTGAACCAATCTGCACGGAGATCGGCAAAACCAATTTTAAAATTTTAAAAGTCATTGTTTACCTAAATTGAGGTAAATTACACATATATTATTTACGTTGACTGTTAACTAATAATTCGTTGCAATTCTAAATAAGTGTACAAATTTAAACTAACACATATCGATGACGCGTCGTCTCAAATGTCCAATAATACAAAACGATCGCAATTTTAAGTAATTGCCAAGCATTAGGCCAATTAATGTTGGATAAGCGACAGAAAACGCAGCTCTATGTAAATATTTTCACTTTCACAGGGCAACTTCGGTCACTGCCGAAATTCTATCACGCGATCCGGCCATTAGGGTTGCCACCCCTTTGCCCCCCCACGCCGGCGAATTTCACAAACTACCCTACGTAATTTACCCAGTACATAACGCACCCCCGTAGAGGGTAGCTTATGCGCGCCCCATTGGTCGCGAAGTTTTCAAAAGGGATATTTTTACGATATGCAGTTTTATAGCTGTGATTTCTCCTTGTTTTTTGGATATCGTAACTGTTTTATTTTAAGTTGTCTTTTTTTTAAACGACTATCGTTTGTATTGTCGCTTATGTATCATATTGCTTTCGTAGATATATTGTTCTTATATACTCTAATTACTGTAAAATATTCACAATAATATTTCTGAGGAACAGGACTTCTACTCTAGCAAGCTTTAATGCATAAATTTTTTTGTATTTCAAAACAAAATATATGATATTTTGATTTTATTATACTTATTGATTTTATTTAACAAATGATCCATGCACCGGATGGGCATGTAATTAGTCGGTCTAGGCACCAACCCACATTGAACCAGTGTAGTGGGATACGGTCCTTAAACCCCAAAAGGCGAAGTAGAAAGAGAAGGCGTGTATTGGGAGAAACCTATGTCCAGCAGTGGTCTAACACAGGCTGATGATGATGGCGATGAAAGATATTGTAATATAAATGTTCTTTTATTTAAAATGGTCTAATTAATGTTTTCTTTAAGTTTACACTTTCTAGACTTTAGTTGTCCCTTACTAAGGGCCGTGGACTAGTTGTGTTAACAAAGGCCTATTTATAATTTATAAGTGCAAAGCTCAGGGCGGGCGGGCGCTTTCCCGCCCAACATAATACAGAGTGTTTTTTGTTATGTTAGATATTACATTTTTTGTTACAAGTTATGTATTAATAGTAAGACTGAATTTGAAATGACAAGAAAATGTAGTTTATGCAATTACGTCTTACAAAAGATAACTATCTCTTTTAAAGAATGGTTAAAATATTTTTTACATGAAACTTACTCAAACAGTTACATTTTTAATATGAGTGCCACAATATAATTAAGAAAAAACGTAATAGTAGTTAATAAAAGTAGAAGTAAAAAATATTTATTAATTATAAAGTTTACTTTTTAAACATGGTTTTTAAACGTTTTAAAACAATTGTACGCATAGCAATATTTCGGAGGCACTTTTCAGCTATTTTTTTTTTCGCATTTTTCAACAACAAAAAATTCCTCTACAACTACATTTCAATATCCTCTTTTTCTTTGTCAAATTAAAGTATAAAAATTATAGTCAGATTACAATTTAAAATTCAAAATTTGTTATCGGATGAAATGACTTATAAAAAAGTCAAAACAGACCCCACACAGAAAACGCTTAAAACAACAAGCGATCTTGTAAAGAACTATGCGGACAAATTGAATCTAGACGTAAAGCTAATGATACCTCCATGTGCCACACCTCCAAAGCTTTATGGATTACCTAAGATTCATAAACCTAATGCTCCATTACGCCCAATTGTCAGCCAGATAGATTCACCGACATACAAACTGGCACAATATCTTGTAGAAGTTCTGTCACCACTACGAGGACACACCGAGGCTTACACAAGAGATTCTTACCATTTTGTTGATGAGATTAAACATCTACATCTCAAAAACAATGAAACTATGGTCAGTTTTGATGTTCAGTCTTTATTTACATGTTTACCTATTGAAGACTGCATCTCAATTGTAACTAAGAAGCTTGAGGAAAATAAAATGCCGAATGAATATGCATCACTGCTTAAACATTATCTCACATCTGGCTACTTGTTGTGGAATGATCAATTCTACATGCAGATAGATGGCGTAGCGATGGGCTGCCCAGTGTCTCCTATTATCGCTGATATCTTCATGGAGAACTTTGAAGAGACAGCCCTTAATACAGCTCCCGTCCGACCAAGATTCTATAAGCGGTACGTAGATGACACATTCACCATTTTACCAACAAACCAAATAAATGCATTTCTGGATCATCTTAATTCTTTACATCCCAAAATAAAGTTCACAATGGAAATAGAGACAAACAACTCCTTAGCCTTCTTAGATATTTTAATCATTAGAAACTCTAACAATAGCTTGAGCCATACAGTTTTTAGAAAAGCAACCCACACGAATAAATATTTAAATGGTGATTCTCACCACCATCCCTCGCAGTTAGCTACTGTTGGTAAATGTTTGCTTCAGAGAGCACAGCGGATCTGCGACAAGGAACATTTGACGGCTGAACTGGAGAATGTGAAGCAGGTGCTGCGAGAAAACAAACTCCAAGTTCCACGTCTACGTCGCAGTCACCGTGTGAAGCCAGCCACAGTCGAAAGAGTGCCTGCCGTCTTACCTTACATCAGAGGAGTCACTGACAAAATCGGTTATATTTTAAAGCGAGCTTCTATAAAAACATATTATAAGCCGCCGAAGAAGATTAGCCAATTATTACCATCTGTGAAATGTAAAATTCCTCTACAGGTACCAGGTGTGTACAAACTAGACTGTGATTGTGGTCTCTCCTACATTGGACAAACAAAAAGACCAGTAAGAACCAGAGTAAAAGAACATATAGCTGATGTTAAGCACCGACGCTATAAGAAATCTGCAATTTGCGACCATGTTCTAGACAAGCCCAATCATTATATTAGATTTGATGAACCAAAATACTGCTAATGAACATCGATTTATACCAAGGATGATTCGGAAGCAATCGAAATTAAAAATATCCAAATTTTAATAGAGAGGATGGTTGGTCATTGCCACCTTCCTGGGATCCAATCATTTCAAAATTAAACACAGAGTATAAAACTTTTGTGAAACCAACATTAAAATTAATAAAACGAACGATATGTCAATTTTTAAATAATAACTCTGACGGTTATTCGAAACATTGAAATACAGACATATACCAACTTAGTCTGCCCGTGATCATGGATGCTGGAAAGAATCCGAAACGTCGGAATAAATATATTTTAAGTAACGCGAAAAATCCGTAAATTAGTGGATTTGATATAAAAATTATATTGAAAAATAAACTTAAAACATCCTGTGCAACAAGCAATGTCTATACGTGCGTACATAATCGTGTGAGTGTGCCTTTATCGCGGGGTTTTACGGGTTTTGCCGCCTATTAACTGGTTCGGATTTCAAGTGTTTTACACGGGACCACGTGGGCGTTTTAAAACGTGATAATTGTTTGGGCCACGTTTTAAGCCTGGTTAAGCCACTGCTATACAGAGACAGGCTATATGTCTATGGTCTTTAAGTTTTTGTAGCCAAGTCGGATACATGAGTCTGTGAAGAGAGCAGGTTTACTAAAAATTAAAGGAACAATATAATTTAGAGCTTTGAAATATTTGAATAGTAATAGGGATGTAACTTTAATTATAAGCAATAAAAATAGTGATCCCACACAGTTTGATTAAAAAAAGTTTTCTCTTTTCGATTTTAGTTTTAGTTAACACATTTGAACAGACTCGACTTTTATTTAACATTGAGGTTAAAGTTTACAGGTTTGAAGTAACGAAATGAACGTTTAATTTAATGAGAATGAAGATTAAATCTGTTAAGATTATCGTTAACAAAATAAATTATAGCAAAGATTATTTATAATTTATAACTAAAAAGGCATTTAACTTAAGATCTATGTTATTTTGGTAACTTTTAACAGAAACTTATTAATCCGACACAAACATGCTTCTCCAACAGCGCACATAATGTACTTGTACACCCATAATGTGTTTAAAGTGCCGTATAAAATATGTGAAGGTGGATTATTTATAAATTACACCCTCACCGCGTACTTTCCCGAGAAATTAATTCCGTTATCAGATTCAGTTTTTTTTACTTTTCGTCCGTTCGGATTTCGAAAACAATTACAGCGCGGCCCGATAAGCCGGTCGATGTGACAAATTAGGCTTTTTTCAGCGAGCGCGCGGAGTGTTTCATGAAAAACAATCATCTCTGATAAGAATGTAATCCATCATTGTGTACGCCAGTTAAGAGCCTTGCTGTGCACCTCGCTTCGTCGAGCAATAACATAAAATATGCACGAGTCATGGAGTGACATGGGTGAATTTTCAACGTGGCGTAATGGTTTCATTGAAATACGAATTAGTTTGAGTGAAATACGTGATGTAAACGTCATAGAGCTTGTGAAATGATGTGATAGATTATATATATATATAACAAAATACCTATTATAAGTAAGATATACAATTCGACAAATACATGTTACAAATTCTGTATGCTTTGAGGCATTATTTACGCTGTTTTCCCACATATATTTACATACATGATAAGGAGATAAAAAAATAGCTACAGCTATAATATTAAACATTGTTATTAAATATAGAGGTGGTAGGTCCCCTTATACGGGGGACCTCTGATACGCGGTGCCTATTTATGCCGCTAAGCAGTTCTGTGAAAACGATGTTGTGTTCCGGTTTGAAGGGCTCCGAAGCCAGCGTATTTACTGGGTAAACGAGAAGTAACATTATATGTCTCACGTAGGCAGCGCATTGGTAATACCCGTGGTGCCAATGGGCCGATGTCAATGGGTGATGGAAAATGGTGACCACTTTCCATCAGGCGGTCCTGATGCTCGTCTGCCTTCGATGCAACATCTAATGTGTTATTAATTGCATAGTAATTAAAGTAAATCGGAACGTAGCAATGCCTCGTGGATTAGTTATAAACTCACGAATTTAACGGCACATAATTTTCTGTCTGTTATTGCTCTAGATATTGCAAAGCTTCTTCCAAATAGGTAAAGCCTAGTTATTGAGGATTATTTTGAGTCATAAGGAGGTTTTGTACTTTTGTGACTTTAGACTTGTTATAAGAAATATAATAAGTCTAAAGATGAATGAAGTTAAGGCGCGTTCTGTCTTCATATTATGTATTACCTTATTGTTATTAAATAACTGTTGTTAACTAAATATGATGAGCACATATTTACATGTTAATTCTTAGGTGTAAGAATAATGAAGTAGGTTTAAAGTCATTGGCTCCAAAAATCATCAAAGATTCATCGCTTCTAGAGTTTTAGCATATAGTTATAAATAGATTTTTTACTCACAACCTTATTTGAAATTACCATTAAAACTAAAAATATTCTAGCTATTTCCATATAAGTAAGTAACACTGTAGTCACAATTAACGGTTGCACTGATTAAAGAACATAATTAATTCAACGTAAGTCACAACATTATAAAGTCATGAATCAGAAATCAAAGAGGTCTGAAAAGTACGATCTTCTGAAGCAGAATGATAAATATATTTTTTTCATAAATTAGATTTTTCTTTTACCAAGTCACGAACATTCTTTAAATTTGAAATTAACATTAAAATCAAGTTCTTTTAAACGATGACTAGTATCTGTTTAAAAACATATTAACCAACTCTTAATTGTAGCTAACAAAACTAGAAGGTATTACTTTTCGAATAACAGATACAATAATTAATTACGCGAATACAATAAACTTACTAAAAGTTTTTATGCCAAAAACAACAAAACTTTGAAGTCACTTTGCTTCAACATAAGACGATCTCCGAAAAGTCACAGAAGAAACGATAAATAATGTTTTTTTCACCCTAACATGTTGGTTTATGATTTTATTCATTTAAATGTCAGCACTTATGATTATTGTTTGTTTTATTTACTTCATAACATCAATGGTAACTAAAAAAAGTTATTTTATAAACAACAAAGAAATGAAACTTAACTAAGCAGTGAAAATGAAGTCGCACAAAACTAAAAGGTGTTTTAGCCTTTTCGTTTATCAGATCAATTATTTATTCGACGACGCGTTACCGCCATCCGGTGCACGCCAAATTGGCTTTTAATGCACTTGTGTATAACGGCGAGAAAAGCTTAATTCATTTTGATGTATTGTTTATGTGTTTGTAGTTTGGTTGAGCATAAGCATGGTTAACTTTTTTAGTTCTATAAAGTGACTTGTGTTTAATTTGTAAATGACCTATTTGAGTTTTCGGAAATGTAAAGGGTCATATATAAATAGGTTATATAATATTTTGAACAAAATAAACTCGTTATAATAATTTTCATTTGCATTTAATGTTTAATTTCATTAGTGTTCGTGATGAGGAAGAAAAGATATTGTGTTTGTCGATGGATGGTATTTTTAAGTGGTTTGCGTATAAAAACCACATACTTAGTGATGTACTGGGTATAAAGAAAGTAAGAGTTGAAAGTGTTTTAAAATGTTTAAATCTTTGTTGTAAGCTACAATATAAACGATAGGACCTTCTCCAAGTATTGCCAATAAATTTAATAATCTTTATTCAATACGGATTCATTACACTTTATTATTGATACTCAAATAAACTACCACCGTTTTGGAAATGGAGACCTCTGACCTGAGAAGAATACTTACGCCGTACGGACCGTAGAACGTATACAAATAGCTGTTGTATGCTTAAGGTAACAAGAAACATAAAAAAAATCCCAAAATTATACAGAACAAACTCAACCAACATCAACATTCAATACGTTTTCAGTTCAAGACTTCTCCGTAGTCACGATAAATCACAAGCTACGTCATCCGTTTCCAGAAACGGGGAATGCAGCGTCGTAGCATTTCAGCCATGAATTTTTTATCGTAGAGGGTGGCGTAGCGCCACGGCCATCCTCTACGCCGTGCCTGCCTCCGTTCAGCACCGTCGGGAAGGGCCAATATCGATCCGATGCTAATTCGCCCAACTTGGACTCATCGGTGCTACGAGGCTACGACGCTACCAGCTTTGTTGCAAAGGTTGATAGTTATATAACAAAATATAAGGTATGTATCTATGTACAACTTTGTATGAAGTAATTTATTTGCTAATCGAAAAATATTTTCTGTACATTTGTGATGTGTTGTCGTGGGTAGAGGAGAATAGGAATACTTAAAGATCAACGGCAAAGTTAGTGTTTGTTAAGTTTCAGTATAAACAACAAATACCATAGGTTATATTGATATAATATTATAAATACATCGTGCGTCTTAACTTGATACAAAACCTCTATATTTAATCATTTATCTACCTTGTTGTTTCATTACCATCTCAAGGACAGCAATTACATAATTCCTAAGGACTTAAACTTGCGCAAATGTTTTAATAAATCGAATTTAACTGCTTATTTGTTAAAGTCACCAGTGGTCACTGTATCTTATATTCTTTTATACTCCCTTCTAGTAAAATAAGGTCTATGTACACTAATCCCAATAGCCCTGATTTTTTAGTATTTAGCCAGTATAAAAATGACTGTCCATATTGTTCTCGCTTTAATGCTGCATATAAGCAAGAGAATTTTATAACCATTTGTGGATGGTATCCAAAAAGATTTGAAGATAAGTTTATCATATTAGCCTAACAAAGAACACTGCTGAACTTAAGCCTCCTCCATGAGCCACACTTCATTACGGGTATTGACATAATTTCCACGAATGGCGAGCGGGTTAGCAAGCGCAGCCCCGCCAGATCGTCGCATCTCGAACGCTGCTGCCCGTTGAAGGTCTCAGCACATTAGGATCTAAAGTTGGAGATGGTTGTCCCACCATCTGTCGACCGCCAGCATGGTCCGACCGTACTAGTGTTTTTTTTTTAAATATATACTTGAAGTTATGCTTCCAGACCTATGCCTTTGGTAAGCTTCATCTAACACAGAGTTCGCGGAAAGCTAACGTCCCCACGAACGAGGTGACCGACACTTTTTGACAAAAGTGAAGGCTACACGTACGGAAGGTACGTGAGTTAGGGATTCTTTAGTGTCTCCTAAGGATCGTCGACGATCGGTTTGCGGATTGGGACGCCGACGGTTTTAATAGTTTGCTAGGGGCAGTGAGAACCGCCCTGAAATGCGAGTGTATCTAGTGTACCGACAGTGTGTTTCGCTGTGCTCGTAAGCGAGAGCGAACTACAACTGGCTGTGTGCTATCCTTACTTGTGTGGTGCGTAAAGTTAAATGACGGGAACCCAGTTGGAGTAGGGTCTAGTATTGTGAATTTTCCCTAAGTAGCCTCTTACGAAACCCACGAGGGAAATGAGATAGCTGAATTCTACGCCGCAGCCACACGGCACCAAGACAGTTACATGGCAATAATAAAAATCAAAACAAAACGTTTCAATAACACACTAAACCGTTCCAAATAGTGCCACAACTACTCAACGACATTGAAGTAAACCGAAACAATACAAAAGAATGTTAACCAGCGATACTATTTTTCAATAATGCAAGTTATTCATTAATCGACCGATCCGTAAATGCGGTAGTGATTATTCGAAAGTTTACCGCCACCGCGCGTACTCATGCGAGCGTATTCCGCGAATCCTCCCAGGAACGATAAATTCCCTCGCTACTGTTCCTTGTAGTCGTTTTCCTTTTATATCCGCCCTAGCGGGTGCCCCACTGTGCGGTGAAAACCTTGCTTATACGCCGATCCGTGTAATCGATGCTACAACAAACGCTTTACTTAGAATTATGGATATTTCGACGCTGTACAGTCGTGGTGCAAAGTGCTGTAGCCTGATTAACCTTTTGAGATGTTGTTTTGTTAAGAAAATTATAATTTTCTTTATATGTAATAAATTAATATTGATAAATGTAACTGATATAATGTTATGCAATACATTATGAAACATTATTTTGCACTACTTTGCGAATAGTTTAAGTTTTCTCTCTTTTATGTAAAGAGAAGTATTTCTTCAAGTTCAGTATTTCTTTATTTATTTATGACCGTAATTGACTCATGAATCTTATGATTATTTGCTAAAATGTTACTTAATTAAAGTAAGTCTGGCGCACAAGAAAATAAAGGTTAAAACATAGAATTTCACAAGCCGAAACATTGACACACCCTTATTCATCCAAGGACTAGAAAATTGACGCCCCTGTCCATGGGCCGAGGTCAATTGTCAGAGTTTATATCTTTTCTGAAAAACAGCGGACAACCTTGGCACATAGTATATGTCAACGTGATTACTTCAACCCAACGCGGCCAGGCAATAAATATAAGCGTAATCAATAGGCTAACATCGGAAAACAATAGCCGCATTTAATTGACCATAGACAATTAACACTAGTTAATAGGCAAAAACCCATAGACAATGGAAAACCATCAGGTGTTACAGAAATGGGCAGAGTAATACAATGATTCCCGCGCGGAATATTTACATTGCTCGTGACACGGTTACGCGCGATGGAACTGCGCATTTCGAGATTTCTTCTAACAATCTGCCGTCATTTGTTTCTTGAATTTGTATGTAATTGATAAGACATTGTACTTCAGAAAATAATAGGTGAAACTTTCGATTATCATATTTACGTTAAAAACCGATTAGCAAGAAAATAAATAATATGAAATTAATTAAAAATACATTTCCAATCAACCAATAAAGTGGTAAAACCTATTTGATTTCGGTATAAAAATTTGATTTCTATATGATCGTTCCTACAGTTTTTACTGGGTGAAGATTTCGTCAAAGGCGAAAAGGATCTAAATATGATTTGGCCGCATAGTTTTGTCTCCTTTCTACCAAATTTATCGATCTCTTATTAATTAACAACTTACGCCAAAACGATACCGTAATATTGAATATCTTCAACTTATAAATGAAATGACCTCTACTAAATGGTGTATAGTTTTCATGTTTTAATTTATGATTAAATAAATAGTTTCATTGTACATAGCACTATGCACTAAAACGGCAATAGTTAAATACCTTTTTTAATCACAATAAACAAACGTAAACACTTACTCGCCCGGCTGTACAGCCCAACACTGAGTTACAATTCAAGTCGTCAATACCTTAAAGTCCCGAGCGCACAATAAAACATATAGCAATTGCCCCCCACCGTTTTTTATATTCGGAACTCGTTCAGAATAAAATTATAAAGAGCATTAATAACTCACTAAGTGATATATGTATACTGTGGTAGCCGACATATGCAAAGTGGGCTGTTTACCTTTTGTGAGGATTTACGGTTCCAATTACCGTAGATGTATCTTGTATTGATTTGTTCCTCTCGCCGTTCGCGTTTCTCATCGTCCCTTTTTGTACCTTTGTCTACCTTTGTTTTAATCTTTAAGAAGTACATTTAATTGTGCTATTTACTTGTGTTTATGATGATTGTTTTGTTTTTTATTATTTTTGTTTTTAGACGTCTGACGTTCACCTGGATGGGTAAATGATACCTGCCATGCCCATAAGAAAACCACGTAAGCTACAAAATCTGATCACCACCCTGGGACATGATATGTAATACTCTAACAAACTGGGTTAATCCCAGTAGTGAGTACAGATTTGGGGCAGAAATATCCACGCGAAGACTACCCCGGACGGTCTCTTGCAAAATGCCTGCTCGAAAGTAATTGCAAACGGTTCAAATTTAGAAATGTGAAACACTCTTAATAAACCCGAATTGTATTAGAAGTATAGACAAAACATAACATTATATTTGTTGTCAGTGTTACCTTCTTTTAGAATAAAACGCCCGTAAATATGGATAGAAAAGAAATACATGTTCAAGGTACATGTTTTTAGATATTCAATTTTAAAGGTTGTTTACCTTAGTTTGCTAAGACACTAGAACTCAGGCTCTAAACTATCACCAACAAAATAGATAACCAAAATCTATATTTGATTGCAAAGAAACAAAAAATAAACTTGGAAACTACAACTTTAATTAAACGTCAAATTTCAGTATTCCCTTTAACAGTTATCATGTTCTTTGTCGTTATTATTCCAGTAAAGCGGTAACTAGTTTTAATTAACAACCGATCTGGTAAGCCTTCGCACCAGCCGGCATCAAATCATCGGCAATCATAAATATCACCCGTTGATGCCAATCTCGGTCGCAAACCAACGAACGATATCGGTTTACGTTCCAAGGAATCGTGGATCGTACACAGAGTTAAACCCGTAGATAGCGATAAAACACCCGAGTGGTATTAAATACGTGTCGTGTGCGTCCGTTAGTAAACGAATACGGCGGTACGCGGGTTCGATTCTAAGCATGATAACTCGCTATCTCGTTGGATCCATTCTCGTTTGATAATATTAGTCAGACTTGTAATAAATTTTTGAAAGAATTGAACATTGTTAGTTATTAAAAAAACTAAAATAAAATTTGTGCTGAATTGGAACAAATGTAGTGACTTAGTGACACTACATTTCAATGTGGTGTTTTAGATTGTCTAAAAAAATTGAATTATATATTTTATTAATAGGTCTTTGATTTTTTTTGGAATATTCAAACATATTAAACCTAGGGGGTTTGCTGGGGCTGAGAGCTGAGAGCTTCTAAGTTTGAATGAGATTAAACTAAATCGGTCCCAGAGAAGGACAGTGTCTCGACCCAAAAAGCGTCAGAAAGGTCAGAAACGACACTATTCTGAGATTCGTTAGTTTAGAAAGATGGAATACCCCCGAAATCTTTTACTCAATCCGCAAGGTTAGCCTGGTAAGTGCAAGGGATCGTCTGCTTATTATTCATAACAGTTTGAAACTATTTGTTTACCAAAATAGTCTTTAGTTGCACTAAGTTGTCTTTCTTGTTCTTTATAAATCGCTACATAAATGATAACTTTTGGGTACCCTATCAAACTTTCTTCGGAGAGTCCAATCCACGTGCATCATACTTTAATTATTTTAATACTTATTATATAGTAAAAAAATATGTTATATATTATCTATTACTTATCTGTTGGTTCTGTATTAAGATTGCTAGCAAAAAAATGTAGACATAAAAAAATCGTTTTCACTTACCTTGGAAATAGCTCTTGGTTCGCAGGTAGCTGACGGACAAGCGCAGTATTGAGAGCCTGTCCAGTTTGCTGAGGATGTTCTGCTCAAATGGAAGCAGGGAGGCCAGGGTGTCCAGCTCAGCGTTGAGCCTTTCACGATGCCTCTTGCTGGGGTTGCTCTTCGTGACGCCGTCCTTCGATGGTGGCTTGATGCTGGAAAAGGCATTTCAAATAAGATATCTAGTTTAGGAAATTGGGTAGTGTTTGCAATTAGATAATACTGAGCAGTATAGATGTAAATTTTAATTTTTAAACAATCAATTACAGCGATCCGAGTTAGGTTCGTGGAGTATATTAAAAGAAATTAAGTTTAAGTTTCGATGTCATGAAGTCCAATACCAATATGACCGGTCAATCTTTTGATGTATGAATAATTTAATCTTTCAAAATATTTCGCTCACCCACGCCGGCGCTCTAATTTTCTATATTATTTCTGGTTTTGATCTTGTTTAATGTATTTTTTCACTACGTGTTTCATCTAACGTTCTCAATTTATTGTGTAACACTAATATACATATAAATTACACATCCTGAGCATCCTAAGCAAAACGGAAAATCCGCACCATAATGAATTACAAATTTTCGGTGTTAGTTATAAGACCAAGTTCGCCTTTCACGTAAGTTATGCAAACAGTGGGTCGCGTGACGGCCACCTCGTTAGTCCAGGTTCACGTCTACGCTCTAAGAAATATGAGTGATCAGTCAAATTATTTAAAGCCTGCTTACTCTTAATGCGATGGTTTGATGACGGTACCTTAACGAAAGAGGTAAAGGTACCGACCTTTACCTCTTTCGTTTTGACAGTTTTATAAACTGTACTTCGATATAGCGGCAGTCTAATGTACTCATCTCATCTCATCAGCCTGTAATAGTCCACTGCTGACATAGGCTCCCTAATACACCCCTATCCATTAGGGTTTAGGACCGATCCCACCACGCTGGTCCAATGCGGTTGGTGGTGGACCGACTTTACATGCCCATCCGACGCATGGATCATATTACTTCACAGACAATTGGGTGATCGCCCAATTGCCTAACCAACTAGGAAACAACAATGAAAATTTGTTAAGTCCCAGCAGGATTCGAACCCACGACCTCCGGTTTCTAAAGCACACGCCCATACCACTAGGCTACGGAGGCAGTTAAGTATTTTTCTTCTTTGTCTTGACTTATTCATAAGTTAAGCAGTAGTAGTTTAGGTGGCGTGGCTTCAAATCTAGCCAATTATAATCAAATATTTCATACAAATCGACTGGCTTTTGCACGACAAAACTAAGAGATGGATGTCAGATGTCAGTGCGACGTACCATAACCAAAAAATGATATTTTTGACAACCGTGACTAAACTCTTAAATGTCTATTAGACGCATGTTACTGGCTTTTTTTAGGTTAATAGTTGATGAGCCCTAATTGCGCGATTCAACTATAACTAAAAGATATACTTACATTACTATATAGTTATTATCTTGCAGTATTCGAACCCTAAACCACCTATTTAGAGCAAGAGGAACAACCACTGGTTATAAATATTTCCAACGTAGATAATACACCTTAGTGGAATCCCTACCATTAATTAAGTTACCATTTTCAAAAGACGCCTATTGCAAATTATTGTTTCCCATTCCGCATTTATCTCTATTCAAATTTTTAAGCCAAATATTTATTTAAAAATAAATCGATGTTTAGGTTTAATATTAGATTAATTTCTTTTACAGTTTGTTAACATTAAATTAAGAGCAAAGCACGCTTACAAATAACCCTTGTATTTGTTTGAGTTAATTTGTGTTTCACTTCTCGCTGGCATAGCTTACTTTAAATTAGTAAGATGGACTAACGAAATATAAAGAAGCGCACTGAACAGTATAACAGAAGATTTTTTTTCAAATTGGAACATTTATATTAACTTTAGTTTAGGTATGTGTTTATTTTTTACCGGTGGTAGGTGCCCTGTTTACAGGAGACCGTCTGGTGGTACACACCTGGTGCCTATTTCTGCCGCAAGCAGTATTGTAAAACACTGCTGTGTTCCGGTTTGAAGGCACCGTGCCAGCGTATTACTGTAAACAAGACTTAACACCCATGTCTCACGGTAGAGCAGCGTTGGCGATACACGGTATTACAAGTCTATGGGTGTCGTGACCACTTCCATCAGGTGGCCTGACTGTCGTCTGCCGTATGCCATAAAATCAAAAATTATACAACCCTTTGCTAAAATCGTTAAAAATATTACACAGCCCAATTGTAGTTATTTTATAAGTCTGGACTGAACTATGAATGTTGACTTAGTAACTATACTGCAGAATGACACCTTATTTGTGGGCCCTACCATAGTTGGACCACATCTAAGAATATCCATATTCACTAAGACCTTCACGAGTGTTTGTTTTGTTATGCCCAACCTTGCAGTTTGTCACTTCGATATGTCACGAATAATTAAGAGAGGTATTAAAAATAATCGTTGAAATCTTGCGTCACCTGGCGCAAAATTACTGATTGTACTTTATCTACATAAAAGAGTGAATATAGTATAAATATATCACTTTTGATTACACTATAAAAATAAATATAATAAAATTAACATCAATATATTTGACTTATTTATATATTCGTACGAATAACCACTCCACCCCACCCATTGCAGTCGATAGCTGCATTACATTCGGGCATTACTCATTGCCGCCCGCCGTTTTTGTTGATTTATACAGAGGTAGATATCAAACGGAGCTTGCCTTTGATAGCCCGCAATTTGTATTCATATATGATAACCGTCCCACTCCAATAAGAACCTTAATACCTTAAGTTAAAACACCAAATACATTGGCATTTGAAGGGGCAAGAATCGAATATTTCAACGACCGATTATTTCTATAAATCGTAACTCGATTAACTTATAATCGACAGTTAGCGTAGGCAGTGTCGTTGAGTTGATAATATATGGATGATTACGGGCGTATTCCAACACGCCTAAGTCTTATAACAATCGTATGGTAGTATAATGTAACAGGTAACTGCTGTACTGTAATTCTTAGTCATTGCGCATCGGAAGCCTATTTTAATGTTTATTTTTCCTATAACCAACCTTCAATACTTAAGGGATAATAAATGGTAATTAAAATATTTCTTTTCTTAAAAACAAAGTGAGTAATTTTACTTAATTTAACTTCATTCAAATGTAGTCTATATTTAATTTACTTGTAAAATAATGTTTAGAATGTCTCCATCGCAGATTTAGGAAATTTTAATATTTGTAATGTGTCAAATGAGACATGAAAATTATGTGAACATTGCAACCCATAGCAACGATGTGATGACATATGCCTACCGTGTTTATAAACGAAATGTCACCGATATGTCAATCACTCCGCTATGACGTATGTACAGATACTTTATTTATGGTGGTCACGTTGTTTATTTAAATTCCACATCTTATTTGACTGTTGTAAAGTAATGTAATTCTTATATACATTTAAAATTGATGACACGTTGTAGATGGCGCGGTGGCTAAAGTAATATTATTCGCTTAAATATATCAAATAACAGTATCTCAGGTTATTTTTTACCTTTGTAATAGCGATTCTATTTTTTTTAAATAGCATATAATATTTTCGCCAACTTTGAGACATAGACTTTTCAATACATCAATCGATTGAGCACGCTTCACGTTACGTTTGGGCGAATTGAAATAGTAACGGTGTCATATCGTGCAGTTTTCCAATTAGACAAAAGTGTCTCAATTTCAATTACGACACCCCATCATAGAGCACTGTTTCGGACACGGTGCCGGATTGTGTTAATTAACGGGGCATAACTGTGAAACGGTTATTGTTAACGCTAAATGCGTATTCGTCATAGATTACTTTTGAATGTATCGGTTGTTTCAAATTGTTTTTGGCTTACGAAATGAAGTCGGTCGAAGTCAATTATTTTTTTTTAATTGAATGCAGGTTAGTTCATATTTGGTGTTTTGTGTTGGTTGCGGTTTAGGATTGTGAAATCCAAGGTTAAGTGGTGAACTATTTGAGACGGCAGATATACTGAGTTTATTATCTTTTGTTCTTTAGATGGTACAGTTTTTAGAATCATGTCATGCTCTGTATTAATTTCTAGAAGAGAATCTAAGAAGCAATTTACGTATACAGACGAATACATTAATTGTACTTATTTAAAGTTTTTAAAGAAATGTTTCAGTGCTTTTATATCATCATCATCATTTAAATATAATTGAATATTAGCTGAAACTTTTCAATGAATATATGTTTAGAGAATCTAGAAATCAATATGTAGTGTGTATGGAATGGATATTATCATATAGTCGATGACATAAAGCATATGAAGCCGTTACTGCAGTTAAATATGTTAAATTCTAATGTGCCGTTTGGTGATTAGAAATTACGTATATTGGTTACAATGTGATCAAACTAAATAAATTACTTCTCCAAATTATGATCTCATAGCCGGTCAGTGAACTATTTCCTCTTAAACATCCGTAACTAGCGACCCGCCCCTGCTTCGCAAGTGAGCTATGCCGATAGAAAATATACCAACAATATTAAGCATGTGTTATACATATAAACCTTTCTCTTCAGTCACTCTGTCTATAAAAAAAAAACTGCATCGAAATCCGTTGCCTGGTTTGAAAGATTTAGGCACACATAGGGATTTAGGGACAGAGAAAGCGACTTTGTTTTATACAATGTAGTGGATTATTAAAAACATTATTTAGTTTAAACGGGGTGACTAGCGATGCTACCATTTGTTTACGATAACTAAGTACCTTGGTCTTATATCAACTTGGTTTATATATTGCATCGATAAGTATTTTTATATGCAGAATACAGTAGTACTTCTACTAACTATTTACTACTAGTAAGTAGTACTATATCAGCTAAAATAATTATAAATCGCATTTAGTTGTGCAGCTGCCTCCGTAGCCTAGTGGTATGGGCGTGTGCTTTAGAAACCAGAGGTCGTGGGTTCGAATCCTGCGAGGACTCAACTAATAATCATTGTTGTTTCCTAGTTGGTTAGGGCAATTTGGGCCGATCACCCAATTGTCTGAAAAGTAATATGATCCATGCGTCGGATGGGCATGTAAAAAGTGGGTCCACCCACCAACCCGCATTGGACCAGCGTGGTGGGATACGGTCCAAAAAACGCCTAATGGATAGGGGTGTATTAGGGGAGGCTTATGTCCAGCAGTGGACTATCACAGGCTGATGATGATGATAATGATTTAGTTGTGCATGATGCCTAAAAAAGCAAACTCTTAACTCAAAAACGATTATGTGGAAAAACAAACATATTTTTCCTTTAAGTAACGTAACGTTATAGTCGAAATTAAGTTGTGTATACACAACATCACAAACAAAAGTGGGGTAAACAGACAGATTCACATATTTAAGTGTAATTTCTTTGAGCGTCTAACGAACATTTAATCGCGGCTATTTAATCTTCCTTTTGATTTATAACTGCCAGATTCAAATAATATGAGGCATTTTGTTACAGTTATATGGTTAACTTTAAAATGGATAATAACAGGCTTACATTTGGTAGTGTTTTAAAAGTATATCCAAGGAAATAAAATATATTTTATACATAATAACATTTTATATTCTATCGGTTAAAACGTCTATCGAACAGTGTTTAGAAAACTTTCTTAAATTCAGGTAAAATTTGTTCATTTTCCTGAAAATAACAATATTATAAATATATGCAATAATTTTTTCTTAAGTATGTTTTTCTCACAAACGAGAATGAAACACACTACCACTCATTTACTATTCAAGGTCACATACTAATTCGTCAAATGATTGCACCTTTAGTGTAATTTATTCGTTATCATCATTTCATCATCAGCCTGTAATAGTCCACGGCTGGACAACATAAGCTATCACTTAGGGGGTTTTTAGACCGTATCCCACTACGCTGGTCCAATGCGGGTTGGTGGGTGGAGCCATTTTACATGCCATCCGACACATGGACCATCTTACTTTTCAGACAATTGGTTGATCGGCTCAAATTGCCCTAACCAACTAGGAAATAACAATGAAAATTTATTGACTTCCCGCAGGATTCGGACCCACGACCACCGGTTTCCAAAGCACACGCCCATACCACTAGGCTACTGAGGCAGTAATTATTAATATAGTAATTCATCAATGAATTATAATTCCAATAAAAAAATGCATCCACCTGAAAGTTAAAAACCGAACAACGTAGATCAAGCAAAGATAACAAGTGTGAGGTCATAATTTCAACACCCTTCGACGAAGGTCGCAACAATTGGTTTGAGACCCGACTTGGTTTAAGTTCAGCGTGACCAAAACATGAACACAAGCCTTGACTGTTCGTGTCAGCGCGCCTTTAGCCTACAGAGGGCAGTGGGTTCGTTTTCGTTGGATGCGTGACAACAAGCTCGCATGTCTGCACGGCAGCTATTCAAACAGTGCACTGCACTGGTCATTCACACTGATCTTAATTGCGGTGTGGTCGCCTCTTCCATCTTGGTGGCGGAAATGTTAACTCTATCGATTGGTATATGGTAATGTTTTGGAATTGAAAGTCAGTGTGAAAGTGTTTGAATTTAATCCCTAGCATTTTAGGCTGTGTTTACTCTCATTAATTTGAGCAAAGTGATTAATCAACAACATTGATAATTCAAAAATAAAAAGTTTACTTTCCCACGTTGACTCGTTACTGTTTAACAGTAACAAAAAGTAAACTTGCTCCTATAACTAACGAGGAACAACCAGGATACGTTGGAAGTGATATAAAAGTAGGAGGAAAATTTTGTATGTCACATACATACTAACATATTACGCAAATTGTTTGATTAATTTGGATTCAACTTTGAATAACTGACACCAAAACTATGCACAAAGTAATCAAGAATTTTAAAATATGATAAACATATCCTAACTATTGTTAGCAGTAGTTACGGTACTTTTAAGTTTAAATGTCATCGTAGCAAATACAAATATAGGCACTACTACATAGTATGAAACAAAGTCGCCTTCTCTGTTTCTATATCGCTATGTATGCTTAAATCTTTCGAACTACGCAACGGATTTCAATGCAGTTTTTTTTTTATAAATAGAGTGATTGAAGAGGAAGGATATGTATAACACTTTTTATTGTAGTTATACTTTCTATTAGCATAGCTACCGTGCGAAACAGGGGCGGGTCGCTAGTTAGGTACAAAAGGAATGTTACGACACGCGAATGGACAAGGAGGACCACACAATCAGTTAATAGGAAGATGTAAAACAAAAAGTAGAGCCCAGAACACGCGTTATAGGAAACGTACGATGTTGCGTCACACACCCTGTGTTTACAAATAAGCCTATGGTATAATTATAATCGCATTAGAGAGGTCAATGGCCTTATGTTAAGGTGGTATTTCTGGCCTTCGAATTAGACAAGTGCATGTTTGGGCCTCACACGACTGCCTAATTGAATAGTGCGCGCGAGATAGATGAATTGCTTTTTAGATTTCTCTCTTTCACACTTTGTAATGTTATTAAATATATTCAAATTGCATACAATAGTTTTGTATCGTCAAAGATAAATTATGATCACACATTTTAATTTTAAGTCCTATAAGGTCGTTATAAAATGCTGTGTTTTTAAAGAATTGAAGGAAATCGTCTGTGTTTTGTTAATTTTTGCTATTTTTAATTTATTACTTAATTCCTAAGGGGAAAAAAGTATTCAACCTTTTAAAAAAAACTGCATGTACATCCATCTCCTAAGTACGGTTTAATAATAGACAAGTTAGGTGTTAACTTTATTATAATAAATATACGATTAACTGTTATGTGCTTCACTATGAAACTATAAAGGTACTTGCATCATATATTTCTTGAAGAGGGTGATGCAATCTTGCTCAGTTCTTTACTTCAACGCCTCTGAGTTAATTATTTTGTTTTCACAATGTTTAATGCAACTAGCACTACTAAAGTTGAAACTTGTAGTTAAGTTTTTTGCGCTTCACATTTACCACAATGACAATATACATTTGCCTAATTTGTATGTTAAGGCCGGTAATTTAATGAAACAATGCCCTTAGGTAATAAATTTATTCATCATTGATAGTAAACTCCGAGATGCGAGCGAAAAAAAGCCAACAATTGCGCATCGGCCTTCGACGAGTAATTAAATAATCGAATACGAAGAATAACCGTTAACGAACAATGCATTATATTGGCAACCGCTGCAATGGAATTAACACTTTAAGCGCATAAAAATGCAATCGAAAATAATTTGGCAGTATAAATGGCTTGTTGCATTTTTCCACGTCATCATTCGAAACAGCAGTCGTTTGGAAGCAAAAGGTGCATAGAAAAATAGTTTTTATCCTAATTATAATAACGTCTTCTATTGTCCGTCGACGAATCGGTTCATAGTTGGCTGGGCATGTGTGCCAAGCGGCATTAAGTATGCCAATATCATAAGTGTTCGCGCATCATCGCGCACAGCCTTCGTCGGAATGGACGTTTTCCGTCGATTTTTCTCCACGCCACGCATATTTCTATTTCAGTCAAGGCTCACATGGGAAGTGATACAAGAGGCTGCGTCATTTCCGCGAAGAAAAGAAAATATTCGACCACGTGCTGCCCTCTACTTTCATCTTTCGAGCTATTACAAGAGATTGACTTACAGATTATGTAGGTTACTCTTTCATGCGAAGAAATATCTTTAAGAAAAAAGGCGGTTTTAAATAAAAATCAGCATCGTCTAAATCGCCAACTTCATCGCAAAAGTACTGGCAACTATCCTATGTAAATTAAAGGAGTATATTACATTTGACTGAACGATGAGATACGAATTTTAAGGCACTGACTGTTGTTGAAGACGTTATTTTTTTTTATGGCATGCGCAGGCAGACGAGCAGTCGGGTCACCTGATGGAAAGTGATCACCGACGCCCATAGACATTAGCAATACCAGTGGTATCGCCAACGCGCTGCCAACCGTGGACATAGGTGTTAAGTCTCGTTTACCCAGTAAATACGCTGGCTGCGGCGCCCTTCAAACCGGAACACAGCAGTGTTTTCACACTACTGCTTCGCGGCAGAAATAGGCACCGCGGTGGTACCCACCCAGACGGTCTCCTGTAAACAGGGGGACCTACCACCGGTATTATTACATAATAGTATTGACTTCAAATATTTATCTTTCTTCTTTCTTCTTTTTAGACAAATAGTCTGGATAAGTAGACAACACTGTTTATGTTCAGAATTTTGGGAACTATTCGGTTCTTGCCATACTTTTTAATTTTATCAACTAGTCTTATTGTTTACTCAAAAAATATATACTCATTGTGGTTGTTTACTTTCTTTAACGGACAGTGCAAATCGCGTTCACAGTCGACTGGTCACTTTTTATTGTCTGTTTTAATTACTTTTTCTCTGCATTAACGATGACAAGCCTGTCCTCATTGTGATTGTCGGTTGTCAGATTTGTATTTGTTAGAAGTTCTTAAAAAACTTAACGAGAATTCTTCGATGCTGATAATGTGTAAGAGCGTCACTACGTGTTTTTACTCTACGAATGTTTTATGTTTGAGTTTTTCAGTAAAGTACAGTGAATATATTTGCTAGGTCAAATCAAATAATAATCGGTATCGAATTATATTTATTTCCTGTATAATTTTTATAAATCACCTCCAAACACTATAATTTAATGAAAAATTAATAACATCCAAGGTCAAGAAATGCTTTATTCAAGCGTAAAAAATAAAATTAAACTCGAAAATAACGATTTTAAAATATTACGTCTTGATTTTTTCGACATATCATTAATTTCTAAATACTTTGTAAACACAAGCGCAATTAAAAGCATATGTAAAAGTAAACAACAAATATTAGTAACGTTTACGTTTCTGCTCTTTTCTGCCAATTCATCACCGGTAGCCTCGCAACAGCACTAACGGGCAATAAGCGATGTAAACACGCGGCAAATTCGAAACGGCCGCACTTGGGATGATTGCCGCAAATCACTCCAATTGTCCGCAAATTGGCCCCCCGCGACCAGTTACGACGATTGCTCACTAACAAGTGCTGACGTTTCATATTTTGCATCCAAGTAAACAATGTAAACATTACATTATTTGATAAGAAATAAGATAAAAGTAAGAACGTCTTTTTAATATTACAGCTTAGATGAACGGAACATAATTTCAGTGTTCAAACTTTAAAAATAGTTAAATGGAGTTAATATTTTATAGTTATGTTCTGTAATGGTTTATTTAGACTTTATAATTAAATCGATCATGACTTGTGTTTACTGTAATATTTTTAATTTGTTAGCTTTTAGTTATATGAATATTTCATTGTTCTTCCTAGTTGGTTAGGGCAATTTGGGCCGATCACCCAACTGTCTGAAAAGTAATATGAGACATGCGTCGGACGGGCATGTAAAAAGTCGGTCCACCCACCAACGCGCATTAGAGCAGCGTGGTGGGATAAGGTCCAAAACCCCCTAATGGATAGGGGTGTCCAGCAGTGGACTATCACAGGCTGATGATGACGGTGATGAATATTGCTAACGGTAAAGAAAGAGACTTGTGAAGAGCTATGCTCAATATTATTGTAAGAATATCATAATTTTTTTTGTACATATGTAGATTGTACATTATGAGTCAGTCAGCGTTATTAAAAATTTATAAACATATATTATATCCCTTTCAATAATTACACAGCCTATCTAAGGAGAAAAATAAAGCATTTTAAGTATTACCTGCAAAAATTGACCATGTAAGGTGGATTACCACACTGGATAGATTAGACACTTGTACATCGAATACAAAAGGGAAAACTGTGGGGGGCTATTATGGAAGTGACATGGGTAGAGTCGTTCCCTGGCCGCTGTCAAAACACAAAAGGCCCCCGCGTTGTGTTGACATTGATACGTAGGGTTGTGATGGTGTGGCGATTGGTTAGTTTTAGGGTTGGGCGTCATTGGGTATAGAATATCGTGTAAATGTATGATTGTATAGAAATATAGAATTGGTTATAGATGGATAGATAGATACCAATATGTGTGGATTGTACGGTGATGTAATGTGACATTTTTTCACAAGTAAACTTTGGTTAATTTTTTGGTTGATGTTTAGTACCTAATTGTCACCGTTCAGTATAGGTTAACAGCTATTAACTTGTACTTTACATTGAATTATAAGTAGAGTAGGATTCAGTCGTCAGTGGGCATAAAAAGAGCAGCGTGGGACTCCCCAAGTCCACACACGACTTAGTGGCATGGTATGTTGCGTCTCGTTTAGTCAGTAACGACACTATATTCGGAGCACTTTAAATGGAACGCAATAGTGTGAATACACTACCGTTTTATGCATTAGTATGTCATTGCAAAATAATTCACTGTAGTAACGCACTTCATCGAGTAATAAATAGTCTAATACGTCCCCTGTATCAAAAGGATTTACCGTTCACTACATGATATTGCTTTGAGCTAGACAATAACTATTTAATGATTATAATATGTGTCTAAATAATAACTGTTTTCTTTTGTTTTGACAAGGGACTTTATTGCTGCCTTTTTAACTGTGCGAGTGAGTCAGTTAGTGAGTAAATAAATCAAAGCAATATACACTCGATCCGGCAATGCTTTATGATAAGCAATTACATATTATGAGCCCGAAGCGCCCTTAATATAGTTTTAATGGTCACCAACAACGGTGCATTTTTTGTACGGACGTCTAATAGACGAATTCCAACACTCGAAAATATCATCAAATAAAAATTGCATCAATTGAACCGCCACCGTGGTCTAGCGGTATTGGCCCTTGCTTTTTAAACCGGAGGTCATGGGTTCAAATCCGCGGGAAACAACTTTGTGTTATCGTTGTTTTCTGGTTATTAAGGAAAATTTGGGCCGATCAATTAATCGTCTAAAAAGTATATGATCTATGCGTAGGCTGGGATTACAAAAAGTCGGTCCACGCACCAATCCGTATTGGACCAGCGTGGTGGGAAACGGTCCCCAAAACCTTTAATAAAGAAGGCGTGCTATAAGAGCAGTGTCCAGCAGTGGTCTAACACAGGCTGATGATGAACTAAAAAAGCGATCAGAATGAACATTCGTTATTGAACAAAAACTGTTAAATTTTGTATCTATCTAGTAATATAGTATGAACAACACGACAATAAGGTGATCGACCCAAATTGCCTTAACCAACTAGGAAATAACTTAGGAAAGTAGTTGAGCCCCCGCAGGATTCAAGCCCACGACCTCCGGTTCTTAAAGCACTAGCCCATACCACTAGGATACGGGGGCACAGTTTAAGCTAACCTACGATCTCATTCTGTCTCATCGTTCTCTTCATTACGATTGGTTTTAATGTAATGAATAACCACTATCTCTTATACACCCTGCAAATGTACTTACCTCTTTTACCGCAGGCGTTGTAGTAAAAACATCTTAAGCTCGTCTCGGTCGGCCGAGCGCAGTCTATATCGGGCAATTACTTGACCAATTAGTCATATACCAGTGATCTTAGACAAGTCTCCGATGTACTTTCATAAACAGTTACTTGAGTGCAAAAAGTATTTTTACTTTTCCGGGAATCGCTATTTGTATAATGACGCTTAATATTGTAATAAATACGAAAGAACTGTGACGAATAAGTAACATTATTTTAATAAGGTACATTCGTATGACTTCAATGAACAGTTTGAGTACGAAATAAATCCTTTTTTCATTTGCAAGTCCCTTCTTTAACCTAACTACAGTAAAGTTTAATACCAAAGCTGAACAACTAAATATATGTTATCTTCGATCATAACACTTGTTGAAAAATATAATTAAGCTTCTTGTAATGCTTGATCATAGATTATCTACCGGGTACTATGTACTAAACATACATATTTATAGCTACAGTAGATGATACGTCGTTTTTATAGGCAAAGGGAAGCGAATAATGAAAACCAGTCTACAACTTTTTATATGACTCAAAATTTCAAAAGAAGCCATATCAGTGTCTTATTATATTTCTCTAAATAACATCATATAAGCCGCTTAATCTATACGATCGCATCAATACACTAATCCTTACATTCTCATCTCGATAAACCCCAATCCATTAACGGGCAGAATTCGCGTGGCGGTTAAAGTTAACCCCAACTACATTACCGTATTAGACACGCGCCCATTGTGGGGTTGTGGAGGGTCGAAATGGGATACCTGCGCTGGTTTTATTTAACAAAGTCCGGGATTTGATGCCGTATCAATTGCTTCGCTATGCCTCATTGTGAAATAAATAGTGGTGTATTAAATAGTAATTGTTTAAGATTTAAGATATAAGACCCCTTAGAGTTAAGTAAAATAGATTCTGAGCGTACCATAACGATATTTTAGTCCGAATAAGTATTATATTATTAAAACTTCATAATTTATATTTTAAGTATGAATCTATTTAAAAAAAACGATTAATACCTTTAGTATTGTAAAAACTTTAGTATTTTTGGAGTTATAAATTAATCAATTCCTAGGTCATTTTCTAAATAAGGTAACTTAAGCTTAAGCTTAGCACATGTGCTAGTTTAATGTATTAACATTTTTTATTCCATCTTTATAATAACTATCAAAATAAAAGAAAATAATTGAAAAAAGTTTTGAATAATTACTAACACCCGAAAAAAAATAACAAATCAAAGTTACAAACGCTTCATCATAAGAGAAAAATAGTTTTATCATCTCTAAATCTCGAGTCACTCATATAACAGTATCTTTCTCAGTTAATCGACAAATATTTTGATATCAACTGTTTCCTCTTAATTTACACCGCAAATGAAAAAAAAAACTGGTTGTTAATGCATACCGTAACGCTCGAGTTGATAAAAAAAGGCACGAGCCAATCCGGACTTTAATGCGGGCCAATACAGTAGTTCAAACGAAACTCGATATTGGTAAAAGAAGACTGTACAATGATTATTATTACAAGCATTATTAATTTTAGCTATCAAACAATATCTGTTCCGTAGTTGAAATTAAATTATTAAAAATATTAGCATTTTTAATAGCGGTTTAAGGTAGAAAGTTTTAAGACATGGGAAGGGTCCGTATAAGTCGCAGATATCCAAAATGTGCTACACGCTACTATGATAGTAGCATTAGGGGAAAACTTTGGACCTCTCCTCATAATTTCTGTGTTTCACAAAGGTTCAGCTAATGACCATTTTTATATGGAATATACCTGCATCTGATTTTAACCCGTGTATCTAAAAATAAAGGCTTTTAACGTTGTGACTGATGCTTAAAATATCATACAATCCAAGCTAAACTTGTAATTAAACCTATGTAAGTAATTTAACCCGTAACCGTGCAATTCAGTCAAAATATACAAAGTTTTTATAAGAGGAAGATCAAAAAGAACAACTTTGTAGACCTTTTAACATTCTTATAATCATTTAACATCCTCATAACAATAAAAACTCTGACGGTTATTACAAAACGTCGACATACAGACATAAATCAACTTAATCTGCCCGTGATCATGGATGCTGGAAAGAATCCGAAACGCTGGGAATAAATATATATAACTAACGCAAAAATCCATAAATTTGTGGATTTGATATGTATAATAATCGCGTAATTAAAAGAAATAATTATATTATGCTTCTGGTCAATAAACAAAATGTTTCTAAGTCAATAACGTCTGGAGTTTGCGTATTAAAAGAAATACTATAGAAAAGAAATAAGAAAGAAATGCTATATTTCTTTGGATCTTCTCTAATAGAAAGTTAATTTATAAATAGAAACTGTTTTCTCTAAAAACGTGCACTATGCATACTGTGTAATCCCCGTAACTTCTTATTTCTCGGTATTAAAAGAGAGCAGTCCGCTTCAGTGAGTTCATCGCTTTTCATCGTTAAGCGTATGCGCACTTTTTCATCGTGTTATTAATGAAATTAACGATAACATTGTTACTTTATATATACCCGGTTTGATTATATATACTCGTTTTAAATGTTTATTGTATAAAATTAATTAAAATAAAAGAGTTTTCAAGAAAAAAATGGGAATTTACTGCAGCTTAAGAATAATATATTCAATGAATCTGTGAAACACAATCTAGTGAATAATTTGATAACTGTAAGACAAATGCTTCTATTGATTTTAATAAAACTTATGTTTTTAGGTTCAAAAACTTTTGATGTATATGTCACATCTTAGTAAAGTGCCGAACAGAGCTCATATAACCAGAAAATGTTTCTGTTTGATCTTAACTATACATTTTATGCAAACTTTTAAATTTTACATCGTCATCTTTTCCTGATTTGGAATGGACCCAATATGTCGCCTTCTATTCTTTCCAATTTTCGTAATGTCTGTATCTATACTCATTGATTACATATCATCTTACACATAATCTCTTACATACTCCATCTATTCCTGACAATCCTTTTCATTCTCATTCCACTTTTCCTACCTTATATTCTTCTTAACATAGTTGCTTTACAGCACAACACTGTCTTTTTATGTTTTTTTTATGTAGCGCGAAGTTGAAACTTCCTCTTACATTTCTCCTATCTAATTCATTCTCATCGTATTGGGCTTAGGATTAATCTGATTTTACCCGCTCTTTTCCTATCCAGGAATCAGATGCTTATGACGAACATTTTAATACTGAAATACACAGACTAGTCTAGAATTTTAGACAAAGATAATCTCATAACATGTTTAATTTTTTAGTTCAAGTATGCTTGAACTGAGCCTAATACTTTCTTCGTCTTCTTGTATTTTAGTGCACTATTTAGCAACAGGAAGTGTGTGGAACTTGATACCGATCTTGTATCTAAACCCAATCTAAGATCAGGCGTGTAAACCGGTATTTTTTATTGACTAAGGCGTCGTGGTGACAAGGATATTCGCCTGGTGGTAAGTAATACGCCCCACTTGCAATGTAAGAGGCCACAACATTGCTTACCGCACTGAGAGATAGCGTTGTCTCGTTTACTCAGTATTAGCCTTACTCTATATTCACTTTAACTGGAAGGCAGTAGTATTAACACACTACTGCTTTGAAACAGAACCATCGCGGTCGTACTTCCCCGGATGGTTCAAAAGAAAAAGATGCCTTGCGTATTTGTTAACTTTTCTTTTAAAATCCACAATGAAACAAACCAGTGTATCTTATTGTGGTCTCTAAATCAATGACCATCCAATGTAAGTAATCATGTGCTTCACTCGCAGTTAGTGACGTACTAATATGCAAAATTTATCAACAACTGAACGAAGAATCGCAATTACACTATCGTTGAATATTATATTGTGTATATATATTAAATTGACTTTGATTTTACTTATCAATTAATCATAAGTCCTTGAATGCACTCTCGCTCGTATAAAAATATCAAAAGTTTGCTGTTTTACTTTAGTACTAACCGAAAATATTAGATATAAAATATTCTTTACTTTGATGTAATTTAACCATTGCCTCGATATATCTAAGGCACAGATAATAATTACTAATATTTCTTATAAAACTAAATAAATTACTATTAAAATCTTACTTATAACTTTACTTGGGATATGTCCTATTGTTGTGCATTTTTTACACAAAGTCACTCATTGCAAAGACAAGCAATGAAAAAGTACTTTATATATATTAAAAAAAGCCTGATGTAATAAAAACGTATACAGTAATATGTTTGAAAAAACACAAACGGTCAAAGGAAGTTAGTATTTCAGTACGTGCCTGTGTTGGCATTTCAATAATAGCGCTAGATTGCGTAGAGTCAGAGACAGCACAAATTTTTTTTTATACATTAGGAAGTATGTATACCTATATAAGTTTAAAATTTAAAAAAATATGATAGAAATAACCTAAACGCTCCTAGCGCCATCTCTATCACTTAAGGTATGCGATATTTCTTTGACTACACTGTGTAGAAATCCGAGGTGTAAAACAACTAATGGTGCCTTGTAACTCGCGCTTTTCTGCTTAAGGTATCCTTAAACTGTTACTTCTAATATTTTGTCCTGAAACCACTTGGAACAATCAAATTATACTCAATCTTCAAAATGATAATAACTATTCGGCTGCTCTTACATCAAATTCAAA
Source organism: Lamproptera curius (assembly GCA_029286875.1). Lineage (NCBI taxonomy): Eukaryota > Metazoa > Arthropoda > Insecta > Lepidoptera > Papilionidae > Lamproptera > Lamproptera curius. The sequence goes on along the minus strand of JAGSMT010000177.1, from coordinate 149,746 downwards.
TGCGCAAAACATTTCAAACGTGTTCCTAAAGCAGTCACATACTTCGTGGATTTTATTTTATGTATATCAAAAAATCGTAAATATTTTTAGTGTAATGTCCATCTTTATTATATTTCTCACCTACAGTACTGTCGACACGAGTTTAAACATTGGTAGCGATAACGTCTGTCACTTTAACTCTAGTTTCAATTCAAAACGCGCCGCTGCCAGCGATCGCTTCGTTAAAGCTTTGTGAGCTAAATTATTGCGATTATAATAGTTAAATCCATTCGAAGAAATAGTGCAATGGTAGTTTAAACAGTATTTCCGGATTGGGCAATAGATAACGTCGAAGATTGCAACACATCCGTTGGTAACAGCAAGACATCAATGGATGAAATTCTCCGCGTAATGCGGGCTATCGATGCCGGCATTTCGCTCTACACTAAGCTACCCTTATATTACACACATAATTCAGTAACTTTTAGCAAGGGAATCTTACAAATTACCTTGGAAATCTCGAAGAAAGTCTGCCTCACACAGCGGGTGGAAAACGGGCCGCGAAACGCGGACATTGTGAATTTGCCTACTTATTTCTATATAGTAAGTCTTGTAGAATTACACTGGGCGTTCCCGCTCGGGCGTCACTATGGTAACACCAATAAATAACCAATTCAACATCAAATGATCCTCGTACGGCCATAGTAGGAGTGGCTGGTAACACGATTGTTGGATAATCCCGTCTGTTATACTATTATTTGAGGCGTGTCTGTGATTATGTAAGCAACGTACAGTTAAAAGACGCCGGATGCGTTTGTAGTGGTGCTAACTGAAAGGCGAATGGCGGGTTCGAGAGGAGAACGCGCGTCGCTCTCCGACGGGTGATTGGCCGTCGTCGAGCTTTATTCTTACTACTACATTAGCAAAACTTTCCTTTAAAAACGAATGAACTGTGCATATTATAATACAATTGTGCTCTCTGTATCTAACAGCGTCCACGCCTCCTGGCCACGATGGAGGCATACGCGCGGGCACTAAGCTGCTCTACATTACCTATTAATTGCGTTGATGTCTTTCTGCGTCTAAAATTGCTATTGGAAAGATACGAATTGGTTGATTTTTCGCGTGGAACGTTCTCCCGTTTCGTTAGTGATGTTTAGAAGGATGGTAGAGCGGAATAGAGCAACCCACAGGTGAAACATCAGGTCAAATTGAAAATGTAGAGTCACTATCAATGCAATAGAACCGACTGCACCCGTCACACATCCGGTTTTCATTCGATAAAGAAAGGTTTTTAAGAACAACTCCAAATTGGATTCATACGGTGTTTTTCACTTTGACAATGTTATGAAATTCTTTTTAACTAATTTAGTACTAGGAGGAAATGTAAAATACAAGATTTTCTTCCCAAAGACCTGTACATTATTTGGTATTATTTGAAAACAGCATTCAGTTTGAAGGCAAGTACCACGCCGCTTACAACAATGTTGTGGACCTGCGTATTGAAAGGAATCTTTTTGCTCAATAGGTGAAAGCAAAAATAAATCCTATTAATTTAGAATGATCTTTTAGAAATGAGAATTACGGTTATTTTGATAGCTGAAACTTTATTTGAAAGTGGCAAATATTCCCGTTTGTTCGAAAGTTTTAGATTAAGTTTAATACAATAAATCGGAAGGTTTCGAATGTACAACTAGTAAATAATAGATTAATAGGACCGTCGACAAATAGGACTATTTCCGACAGTATAAACGCAAAAAACTTTAAAGTATTGCCGTCCTTCCGATATACAAAGTTTAAAAGTGTAGAGTAAACAAATTACACAAATTTTAAATAATGAACAGTTTTTGACTTATTTTCAACTCAATAGACTTTAAACATTGCTTGAAATATCTAAAAAATAACCTTATTACGCGTTCTGTGTTTATAGTTTTTGACTTAGTGCATACAAATCATAAAATTATTGAAAGAATACCGTAAAGCTAAGTTACATTTGCCAAAATAAAGAGGTAACACTATGTTTTCTTTGCTAGCGTTTCAATTTTATTTGATTAATCCACTACAATGATAGTATTAATTACAAATTAGATATAAAATCCGTGATCCGATTTAGTTCTTTTACCTTGTTTGCTGTATTGATTGGATTACCTAGTAAACTTTATTTTAATTGATGAAAGTAGAGTTCGCTAACCGCAAACAGCTAAGCAACCCACGTATAAGCTAAGTAAATCCCAGTTAAACCAATAAAAGGGTTTTATTAAATGAAAACCTATTGGTAATGCCGGCGGCGGCTAGCGGGCAGTGCATTTTGTTTTTGCTAAGGCTGCGACACACTGGATTGCAAATACATAGAGCTTCAAACGTTAAGTTATTCAGCGCCTTATTCGGCCTCAACAAAACGAAACATTAGTGTAGATTTCATTGGTGTAAACCAAATGATTTCAAAAAGTAATGGACGTTATTTATTTGATAAAAGGAAACTAATGACACTTGCCTCCGCTCTATAACATTAAATACTTCTTGTATCAGTTAATAATGTTTCATTTCTACCCTTTCCTTATCATTCGATCAAGTTATAGAAAGAATGGTTTGCTCAAATATATGCTTTACTTATTTCTTTTGTGTTTTGTATAAAATGTAACTGAAAAAACGCGTTTTAAAGTCGACAAATGTAGAGTCGCATTTCACCGGACAATGTGCACATTGCAGCAACTCTTTCCCCCCGGAGTTAAATGCGGCTTATTCGATTAGCAAACCTCGCTGATTGAATTAAGGTGGGCGCACCAGCTTACCAGGCTTAGTGCTCGTAGGGTTTGATTAGTTTTATTCCCCGGGTTATTTTTATCATAGGCTCTACGGTGAACGGAGTTGGAAATGTTTTCACTGAAAATGTTAGCGAACACGTCTATCCTTTTTATTTATAGGGCGAATTTCACACATCACACACACATCATCAGCCTGTGCTAGTCCACTGCCGGACATAGGCCTCCCCTAATACACCCCTATCCATTAGGGGGTTTGGACCGTATCCCACCGCGCTGGTCCAATGCAAGTTGGTGGGTGAACCTACTGTTTACATGCATATCCGATGCATGGATCATCTTACTTTTCAGACAATTGGGTTATCGGTCCAAATTTCCCTAACCAACTAGGAAACAACAATGATTATAGTTGAGTCTCGCAGGATTCGAACCCACGACCTCTGGTTTCTAAAGCACACGCCCATACCACTAGGCTCGGAGGCAGCTGCTACACTAAATGCGATTTATAATTATTTTAGCTGATATACTACACTTACTAGTAGTAAATAATCCAGATAGTCCAAATTTCCCTAACCAACTAGGAAACAACAATGAAAATTTGTTCCCCGCGGGATTCAAACTGACGACCTCCGGTTTGTAAAGCACACGCCCATACCACTGAGCTACGGAGGTGGGCAGGGCGAATTTAATACGTAAAATATGCAAGATGTTATGTTACCTTAAACATAATCACTGCTTATTGATATACATTATTCTACTTCTGCTTCTTATATATTTAACGAGTCGTGTTCTTACTGAGAATGGCAATTGTTTACTTTTACATGAAGTGCAGTTACATTCGGTCGAAACATATTTAAATGGTGGTTAATTTGTTTAAGATGTTTTGAGTAAATAATCATGTCTAATATGCGGCTCCAAGATTGACTCAATCATACTTAGGTGATAATGTTTCATGTAGTGACTATATTCTTGCAGTGATAAAAAACTTTAATTACAATCTTAAACATATGACTTTGTATTTTATTGTACATTACATGAAGAGAAGAAATTTTTTGTCTTTAAAAAACTTTTATTAACGAACTTTATTGTATACAAAGGTTTATTTCTGTAATTGAAGTGGGATACAGTCCAAAACCCCTAATGGATAGGGGTGTATGAGGGGAGGCCCTTGTCCAGCAGTGGACTATCACAGGCTGATAATGATGATGAAATGGTGATTAAAGTGATAATACCATGCATACCATTCAATAATTACGATTCTACAAAAGCAAATGCCACTACATTTGAAGAGCTTCATTGCATAACGAAACACACCATTGGGAATTTAAAGTGTCTCCATCTATAGTCAGTTCAATGCAAACGTATAAATCAAAAAGCGTTTAACGTATCAGTTTCTATCCGATAAAAAAAAGAGAGAAATTCAAAACTCGCGTGTATTTATGGCTTATTATTAAATACAAGTAATTTTTCATATTATAATGGCGACCTTTGAGAGTATGTGTTAATTTCGCAAGCGAAGTCTATGTAACACAGGCAAACCCTGTGTTCAAAAGCAGTGCAATTATTTTAATAAGTGCCGACAAAGCTTGGTAGCTTTGTGTGTGTGTGTGTGATATTTTTTCTATGGAATCGCCCCAACAACCTCTTTGGTGGTTCAACATTTGTAATTTACATAATTCATAATCGCCGCCTTATGAAGGTGGAGTTGTAGTCGCGAGCGGTTTGACTGGCGGAGCGGAAAATGAATTACATCAGTAATGCCGAAGAAATAACTTTTATAGCATATCAAAGTACTAATAAATCCCTAAGTAAATTTTTTTTGGCTCGGAATAATCAATTATTTTGATTTGCCGTCTACCTTCAGTAGAGTATAAATTAAACAGCTATAATGAACTAAGACGGCTATAAGCTCACCTTTTCTTTTGACACTGTCTTGGATATGTAACCAATAACATTAAAAACTTCTCTAAATACCATGGTTTGACTCCGTGAATCCGTACGTGGTTTCTAGAATACAATATACGATAAAATAACAGCAAAAAGGAGCAAACGTTATTGTACTGCGTAGACACACCACAGCACACTAATCTTAGTTCACCGACCAGAAGGATAATCCCGGTACTTTTTGAACAGACGTATGGAGATCCATGATATGTATAACCGTAGAAAAATAAAATGTCAAATAACTAAATAATGGCATTCTCTGAAAAGAACTGAGAATTAATTGTAGATTCGAGACACGAACAAAGATTAAGTTTACGAGTTTGTAAAATTACTGCCGTCTCTAATCAATTAAAACTTTTATTCATAAATCAAATAAGTCAAATCATCAATATATACATAAATATTACTTACGAGTATATTTAAGAGGCAGCGTATTATTGAAGCTTATGAATCCGCTAATAGTTGGACCCCTTCCGCTGTTAATGATTTTAATAACTAGCGCAGTTACTTTGAACACAAGTACTATAAACAATTAAAGCCTTTGTTTAAAACATTGAAGAAACAACCTTCCTGGAAATAATATTCTTAACAATAAGGAATCGATTGACAATTTTTTTTGAGGTCATGATGATCGTAAGGATAAGAAATTATCACATGATTTAATAAAACGGTATGGAATTATTAGAATGAACATAAATCATTTCACAACGGAAGTAAGTGTCAATTTAATTCGTTAACTAGCGCCTGTTCCTCTTCTAATTTAATTTTCATTTTCATTTTTAAACAGAAATAAACGAATCAATTGATTGTAAACTTTAAATTAAAAAGGAATTAAATAGGACCACACTGAGACATACTTTTATAAATTATAATTTATTTATCCGAAAATAGTTAAAAATGCAAATAGAAAAAAAACTCAATCGTAAAAAAATCAAAAATATAAATTTTTTCAGTTTCTTCAAGATTCTCTTCTTTGACAAATTAAGCAGCATTAAAGTTATTAAACTGCACTTTAAATACCATTTTAGTGTCAGGTCACTGAGCTTCCTCAGATAAACGACTAAACCACAAATCACGCGACAAACCAAAAACAAAACAAATTTGATACAGCGCGCCTTGCGGTTATTGGTTTTAACATTGGCCAACTTTTTGTTTTGTAGTAAAAAAAATATTGCTAGTAGAGTCAAATTTAGGCAATGGTAAAAAGATGACATAATTTAGATTCAATACCGTGCAGACACATAAGAGGAATAGAGTTAGTTAATAATAGTGTTAATATCAAACCCACTAATTTACGGATTTTTCGCGTTACTTAAATATATTTATTCCCGACGTTTCGGATTCTTTCCAGCATCCATGATCACGGGGAGACTAAGTTGGTATATGTCTGTATCTCTATGTTTTGGAATAACCGTCAGAGTATTTATTTAAAAAAATTACATATCTTTCATTTCCTTAATTTTGAATATTGGTTTGACAAAAAGTACTTATGTTGTCCTTCGGTTTTGTAGTTTTTATATTCTGCGTTTAATTTTTGAAATTATTGGATCCCAGGAAGGAATTTGGATATTTTTAAAACTTCTATTGCTTCCCGAATACTCCTTGGTATAAATCGATGTTCATTAGCCAGTATTTTTGGTTCATCAAATCTCATATAATGGCTTGTCTAGAACATGGTCGCAAATTGCAGATTTCTTATAGCGTCGGTGCTTAACATCAGCTATATGTTCTTTTACTCTGGTTCTTACTGGTCTTTTTGTTTATCCAATGTTAGAGAGACCACAATCACAGTCTGTAGAGGAATTTTACATTTGACGGATGGTAATAATTGGCCAATCTTCTTCGGCGGCTTATAATATGTTTTAATAGAAGCTCGCTTTAAAATATAACCAATTTTGTTGGTGAATCCTCTGATGAATGGTTGTGAAACGTCGGGAATAAATATATTTAAGTAACGCGAAAAATCCGTAAATTAGTGGATTTGATATGTATAATAATCGCGTAAATAAAAGAAATAGTGTTAATCTTAATTACGAACCTTAAAATTTTCTTTGTATTAAAACTATTATGCATCCTTGAACAAAGTATTACTAGGATCATAACCATCATCATCATCAGCCTGTGATAGTCCACTGGACATAGGCCCCCCCTAAATACACCCCTGTCCATTAGGGGGTTTTTGACCGTATCCCACCACGCTGGTCCAAGGCAAGATTCTAAATTTAGGACTCCTAGTATAAACATAGAAATATCCTTTATGCGTTCACATTCGAAAACTAATACATCATCATCGTCAGCCTGTGATTGTCCACTGCTGGACATAGGCCTCCCCTAATACACCATAATGGATAGGCCATTAGGGGTTTTTTGGACCGTATCCCACCACGCTTGTCCAATGCGGGTTGGTGGGTGGACCGACTTTTTACATACCCATCCGACGCATTGAACATCTTACTTTTCAGACAATTGGCTGCCCAAATTGCCTAACCAACTAGGAAACAACAATGAAAATTTGTTGTGTCTCCGCAGGATTCGAACCCACGACCTCCGGTTTCTAAAGCAAGGCAATCGTGGCAGAAAACTAATACATCGTCTATTGATATATTAGGCGTGGAATAGTTTGTTTTTTCCGATCATCGTACAAAGTGTTATAAGTTTTATAAGTTAACAACGATAAATATAATAATTCAGACATCAGTCTTGTCCATAGTTGTCTTTTGATATCATCGATTGAATGACTAAAATATTTTCGAAGTCCGGCCCGTTTCTGTAATTTTTTAATACAAATATATTGAGATAACTTCGAGAAACTGACAGAACTGATTCGGATCAGACTACAAGCCAACACAAGATGTCTTTTGACATAGGTTAATGAAGCGAAGTCAGCCAGACACGTCTTTAATTAAGACACTTGTTGAACGATCTACTTATTTATTACCCTACACCTGAGCCCTACTGGGGATTCGCTTATTTTTAGCGATATCCTTTCTTAATTAGCCATTAAATCTTCCCACAAACCGCCATTAGAACCGTACTCGATAATGACAGATTTTAGCGGGAATCGATATCCGCCCGTTAATTATTAACGATGTAGAGTTCCGAGATAACGGCTGGCTGCTTCGAATTTACAGTTTTATTTTTTCTTTTCTTTTATTTCAACATTGTATGGTAAATTTTATTCAATGCATACTGTTTTTGGTAAAAGCATAAAATTGTCTGAATGTAATTTTAAAAATAATCTTAGAAGCATAAACATTAAACATGTTGTATCACCGCTGTTTATTTGATTGGTAAGTTATATTGGATAATAAATAATTTATATTACACGAATATAAAAACATAGAAATGATCGCTGCCCTTAATTCAAATATAATAATGTTGCTATATATGATATAGCCAAGTTGTTTATAACTTCTCTGTCAATTTTATAACAACATAGTGCCAACTTTCCGCCTCCGTATCAAATCACTAAAACTAGAGCAATTTTTTTTAATTGAAACTAAAGGGGCTGTGCATTTTATGGCTTTCTAGCGAGTTCTTTTAAAATATCAAGTAGGCAAGCTAGAGTAATCAAAGCCAAGTGATTTCAAAGATTTAGGGATTTTGTTAAATCGTGTGACTCTTACCTTTTATTTAACTTAATTTAAGAATCTTTTAAGTTTAGCTTAACAAGTTTGTAACAGCTCTATCTTTCTCTATTATGCTCCATCCCCAATAGAGTAGTTAATCAAAGTCAGATCATTAAGTCCCCTGTCAGCATAACCGTTCGCTCCAAGGATCAAGTTAAACATTGTACATGGTAAATTTACCCCGACGGTACACTAATAACCAGCTATGGAATTGGCAAACAACATTTAGGTTCGACGCAAACTATAGGTGATAGCGTGTGGACATACTAAATAAAAAAAATTATCAAGTATAATAACATTGTTTCTTCTGAAATGAACTTAGGGTCAATATAAATTCGCCAAATAACGTATATGTATAAGTAATAGAGTCAGAAATAATTAATGTAGAATTAATTCAATAGAACTGAGCTTCTATTTTTATGTTAAAAGCGAACATTATCATTTTAAACTAATGTAGAAGTCAATAATTTTTTTTTAATAATTTAAAAATTATTTTTACATTTGTACGCAGAAGAAAATTTTAAAAACGGAAAATATACAAAAAAGTAACGAACACTGTGTTGAGAATTGAAATTACACTTTAGCTGATTGGAAAAAAACGTTTATAAGTGCATCCGCCACGGTCTTACAACTTGGACGGCCGCTATCCAACGAAAGATCTCGATCCGATTAAACGCAATAAACCATTGTGGATTCGCATACATATTTGCATAATTAATATACTAATTAATGTGAAAATGCACAACGTCATAGCGTAATGACAGTGTGGGAGCGATGAACGGATTTTTTTAATTTTGCGAAAGTTGCAAAGTAAGCTTGATATTAATGGAATATATACTGATTTTCTGTTTCTTTTTACGATGTTAAAATTGATGATAATTACTGAAATAGTGAATATTAACAGCTCATTAAAATGGATTGATTTTATTGCTGCTATCCACAGAGCATGCTTTCTTTGGTAAGTAATAAAATTTGTTTCCGCAAAACTGTAAATTATTTGGAAAGAATTACTAGTGTTTATTCATTTAGATAATAAATAAAAAAGTGTAACTTACAACCTGTCTTATAATTTTCTCATAATATCGTGTCGCGGGATTCTGTCTACCAGATTGTCTGAATGTAATAACTTGTTCGTAAAATACTGTACTACAAAATATTTCAGACAATAAAACACAATTGTTCATCGTTATAATTTGTATTTGCTTCCCATCTGACAAGTTCACATTATCAATAAGTTTCTTTCTGCACGCAATCTATTGTATTACCGTGAATATATGTAATACCTCTTGAGCTTCGACAAGCCGTGGAATAAATCTGTCAATTAATTTATTGTTTTAAAGCTGCGAAGTAAACATGTTTATAATACAGTTATTTTCCTGTATATTGTTTACTGAGTTTTTCCAACGACTGTTACGAGCTTTAGTATGTTATTTAATAACGTTTCTATTACTTTTTGTGTTTTTACGTTACTTGTTGTTAATAATTCTTAAGGTTTTATTTAATGCTAGCCTGGCCTCACGGTTCTTACCGAAGAATTTTTTTGGTGATGATTATATGGACACTATATACTTGTAAGCCCGAAAGTTGTTGCGGTAAACATCGGTAGAGCTAGCGGATGACAGATGTTTTAACTCACGTGACAATTTTTGCATTTTAAACGATTTACACTTTATCTTTTTATACCCATGTATGAGATGATTTCAAAATATTTTCATCAAAATCTGTATAGCGGTTTTTTCGTGAAAGAAAGTAAGAACAGCCACCATAAATCGCTAGTTACAAAATTTCGCATTCGTATTCGAGTCGGCATTCTATTAGGATACTAGAATGACTTGGGAAAGAGCGATTTGAAAAAGGCATGTTTTTCGTCTACACCATTTCTTATGATAAAATAATATTGTCACTAACCAAGGAAATTATTCACGAATCACAACTTCAAATAAACGGAAACATAACATTAATGTAACGTTAATTTTTCAAACAAACTGGTCATTGTTTGTTCCGAATTGTGCCTGCGTGGTGCCCTTTGACAGTTACCAACTAAATTGGCGTAGAAACATATCGATCTTCACTAACATTATGATCCCCTGGTACACGTACCCTATGAATGGACGAAGGGTTGCGTGACCACTAATTATCTATCACGTGTACCGGTGAAAATTTCATTTCACGAGGGTCTTAAAGGCCATAGGGGGAATGGCTAAGGCCTTACGTGTGCTAGGATAGATAATAATGTAATTCTTTCTTGAATAAAAAAAATGCAATGAGCCATTATACCATTATTGTTTGAATAACTTGACTTTTGTCTTACTAACAAATAAATAAATATTTTTGGACTATAACACAACACTATTTTGTCCAAAACTAAGCGAAGCTTCTAGTACCGCAAAAAATATTTAGAAAAACATAAATAAACTTTTCTTTTGTAAATAAGTACATATGCATTATGCATCACATTATATATTTCCCGTGGCATGAATTGAACTGCCTCCGAAGCCTAGTGGTATGGGCGTGTGCTTTAGAAACTGGAGGTCGTGGGTTCGAATCCTGAGGAGTCTTAACAAATATTCAATGTTGTTCCCTTGTTATTTAGGGCAATTTGGGCCAATCATCCAATTGTCTGAAAAGTAAGATGATCTATGTTTTGTATGGGGATGTAAAAAGTCGGTCCACCCACCAACCCGCATTGGACCAGCATGGTAGGTAGGTACGGTCCAAAACTCCCTAATAGATAGGGGTGTACTAGGGGAGGCCTATGTCCAGCAGTGGACTATCACAGGCTGATGATGATGCTGATGGTATGAATTGGAACTACATCCTCTGGCGCAATAGTCTCTTAACATTAAGCCAAGTGGGTCGCCTTTACATATTTACTATTACTATCATTCAATAATTTTAGTATTTAACAAAATCTATCAAAGGATCGAGTAAGTCGTGAACTGCTTATAATTAATAATTGTTAATATTCTCACTCGTGATACCTTTAAAGTGTGGGCAATTTCATCTCAATGTTTTGTCTTCATGCATAAACAGATATCTAAAATAAGGCATAATCACGTTCAAGCAAGATTCAGATATAAAAAAAATATTTATCACTTTATTGCCTTTATACTTATATTTTAAACTAAAATGTATCTAATGACAAATTAACTAAACTACATTGGAAGTAACTTATACATATACCATAGTAAAATAGCGTAGGAGTAAAAGCGTTATTTAATTTATGTATTCTACATATTGTATTATATTTATTTAATAGTATATTTGCTACAGTCAAGTAACCTTTATATAAACAATCAATTTATTCACCTCCCCACATTTAATCTCTGCAGCACCTCAAGGTTGACTGGGAGAAAATGCCAATGGTTATAATAACTGTACTATGTGTGCAAGAAGAATAAATAAATAAAATCTAAATACATATTTACGGCTCTACTGTTGCTTAGTTATTGATCTCGGCTAGATAGGAGGCGTGGCCATTACGTCATTACCTCCCTCCAGCATTCCACTGAAACAACCGTCTCTTTCCTGTTTCAGGATGTTCACTGGATTCTAATGGCTATAATTAAGAGGTGAAATATTTTTCAGTCGTCTTTAGCCTTGTTACTACTGGTGATACTTAATTATAATTATTTGCTTAGGTTGTAATACTAATAATTATACTCTTTTATAATATAATTATATAGTATAAAAGAGCATAATTAATAGTACTTTATATATACTCTTTTATAATATAAATATAGACAAGGTTGTTAGGAAAGAATATTTTCGAACTGAGTAGTTAATGTCAATGTTACGGTGTTTTGTTTATGACGTTCTGATTGGTCAATTGACAAAAGTTACTAGTTAATCCATCGAAATTCAATAAGTATGACGTCATGGTGTTGTTTGAGAAAGAGGGAGTTAAAAGAATTTGCACAGTAATGTACGTGATACCAATATTCTTTACTTCCTTTGATTTAGATTGTAGAAGAAAGGTATGTTTAAAGAAATAAACAGTGCCGTACAACATTTTTCGATTACGATAAAGTTTTGATTTTTCTTTTATAATTTATAATATAATATATAATAATACTCACAAATAAAACAGTTTATAAATAGTACCGCCAAGTTTTTCGATTCTGGTTACAGCGTCAGTCAGTTAAAAAGGTAGTGTCTTTTACAATCAACACGAACGTGTAAAAATTTAATGTTGAATAAAAAAAATAAAAATTTATTTGGTTTCTTTAATGATCTTTGGTAGCTTTAAAAATGTGTCTTTTGCAATAAAAGCTGTACAAATAAAATTTATCAATGGTTCGTGAGCTTCTTTGACCTTTTTAGGCACTGACCGTGCAATGTTAAAGACTTCGAGGATTTGTAATTAAAATGAACAAGATGAGACTGATAGCTTCGGCTGTTAAAACTGTTTTACTTCACAGACACCGCCCCTTTAAATCCGTAGGGTGAATACCCTTCACAATCTTTCAGGCATTGAACCCCAAACCGGCTAAGAGAAAGTTACGTGACTATAATCCATTAGTTTCAAGACCGTTTCGTGTATCTCTTTTTGTTTTCCATTGTAACGTTTTTGTTTTCTAATCTTTAAATTTTAAGTGTACAGTTGTTCATTCGCTGACGATCGTGGTCTGACTTTTGGATTTTTTTAAAGTGGTTTATGCTTCTTTTGAGAATAAAATTTTAAAAATGATTGCTTCTTGATGCAAAAAAAAGTGTAAAGGAAAATACCTTTAAAAGTTAAACTTTATTACTTGTGTTAAGTAATAGGCATTTGAAAGGCTGGACATGTTTGACAAAGTTAAACAATTCGCTTTTTATCTAATCGTCTTCAAATCAATTCGTAAATGTTAAATTCGAATCAATACAGTGGTAAAAAAGAACATATTGTGAGGGTCTACGGAGCAGTTATTTAAGATGAAAAAACTGTTAACTGTGATTAATATATTTATTATGCGCATACAAATCATGAAGAATTTGCTCATACTAGTCACTATTATAGTCGAAAGAAACTATAATATACTACGAACATGCAATAATATCGTCAATTCAAGTTTATACTAGAATTTTCTTATAATATTGCAAGCTTTGCTTTGTTTGACACAAGATGGCATTAAACTGATGTCTGCAAATAATAATGTTATCAAAACAATCAAATAAAAATCACAACGCTAATGAAGGATTCATACGTGCTCGAATATACGCTATTATATGGAAATTAACTTAACAAATGCTAATAGCAAGTTAAGTTATGACACAATCAAATATCCAACACTACATACGAATTTGCTGGATACAAGTTTAATAACAGGTTCGCTCATGAAGTGTACTAATATCTATTGCTTAAAATTCAGCTAATTGGCTAAGAATAACTTTCAATTTATAATTTAAGTAATATCCATACAATAATCATTAAATAATGACAATCATGTCACGCACAATACAGTCCAACAGTGGCGTTCTTGCTAAATACTTCATTAGACGTAAAGCGTTATTAAGGAATCAGTTTACAGCCGCGAATCGTAATTGAGGGTTGCTGGCAAATAATATTACAGCTGCCAACATACGGCATTGATCTCGTCTGAGCTATATCATCATCAGTCTGTGATAGTCCACTGCTGGACATAGGCCCTAATACACCCCTATCCATTTGGGGGTTCTGGACCGTATTCCACCACGCTGGCCCAATGCTGGTTAGTGGGTAAACCGACTTTTTACATGCCCATCCGACGCATGGATCATCTTTTTTTTCAGACAATAGGTGATTGACAAAATTGCCCTAAACAACAAGAAAATAAAAATTAAAATTTGTTGAGTCCTCGCAGGATTCGAACCCACGACCTCCGATTTCTACAGCACACCCATTAGGCTTCGGAGGCAGTTGAGCTATAGTTTAGCCAAATTAGACTAGTAATAAAATTAAAAAAAAACCTACTGTAAGTGGCGTCGTCCGTAACGTATTGTCATTGGCCGTCACTTAGAGATATACGTTTCGGTAACGGTTCACCAATAAAAATGCAATGTGTATAACGCCAACTCGTTGCCGTTGGTAGCAATGTTTACATCTTTTCCGAATCTAAGTTTTCTGAACTATAATTAACTCTTTATATATAATAATAATATTTCTGGACGAATAACCAAACTAAGCAAAGCTTGTACTATGGAAACTAGATAACTGATAAATAAATAAACTTACTTTTCTTTTGTAAATAAATACATATTATATAGATGCAAACACCCAGACACGAGAAAAACACTTTGTTCATCACACAATATTTTGCCCCGGGTGGAATCGAACCACTGATGTCACTAACCACTGCGCCAAGCGGGTCGTCAATTATCAGTTACTATAATTACATTTTCAGTGTCAAAGAAGCTTAGGGATTTAAAGTCGTGTTAAATGCAAAATAATCTTAATATCTTTTGTATTTAAAATATAATTATTCACTTAAACTTAAGTAAGAGGTTGTAGGTGCCCTTATTCTTTCGCAATGTGCTAGTGTAAAAACACTACCGTGTTCCGGTATGAAGGGCATCGTAGTCGACGTATTTACAGGGTAAACGATATGTAAGATCCGTATTCACGGTGCACCGTACGGCAGCGCTTAGGTGATATAGTCCCTGGTATTGCCGATGTCAATGGGCAAAAGTCCAAAAATCTGTAAGCAAAGCCAAGAATGACCCTTGAAAATGTTAATTTGACGTTTTCATTGATCAAAGGTAGTTAAACAATAATTACTCCTCTTTGCGAAACCCATGAGAGGACTAAATATTTAGTGGTTCATCCGGATGTAAGCATTGATAACTAAAAAAAATCTTGTAGGTCATATGGCATTGTAAGTGTAGGACTACTTAAACGTGAATTAAATATAAACCTAATCGAAATTCGGGTTGTATTTAACTCACGTTTAAGTGAACGACATTCGAAATTCAAACCCTTTTTATTTAACAATGACAGACCTTTCTCGGCAAAATCACGGTAACTCAAAAATCAATTCAGATTTATACTGATAAACTATCATCATGATCATAATCAACCCCTATCAGTCCACTGCTGGACATGGGCCTTTTTCAATAAACGCCAAGACAGCCGATCTTCTGCTACTCGCTGCCAACTTGAACCGGCTACGCACGGAGATCACCATCCCCTTGGTCGGTGGTCGACCAACACTCCGTTTTCCTAAACGTGGCCTCGACTCTAGAACCTAATGACCCCATCGACCATCCGTTCTTCGGATCACGTGACCGGCCGACTGCCACTTCAACGAGCTAATTCTTTAATGTTGGTAACTTTCGTTCTTTGCCGAAAACTAAACTATAAACTATACTACTATTAAATTAAAGTCAATCAGTTTCGTAACTACTGCATACATTGAACTCAATATTGTGAAAATCGGCAGATTACAGGGTGCTTATTCCTACAAGGTTTTAGAGGACGCCAAGACGGGTCCATCTAACAACGATAAACGGATAATGTTCACTTTCAGGTAAACATTCTACTCATGAATTTCTTTCTAGATTCTATAAGAACGGACGAAATTACAGGCAAACTTACTGAGTAGACAAACCGGCATTTCACAGTGAATTTTTCATTATCATTCATCCAGACCTGAGTAGGGCTAATTATACTAAAGCACCACAGTAAATCGTATCTAAGTGAAAACGGCTGATGTTAGATGATGATAGCATCTAAACCTAAGTAGATCGTCAATAGCTCCTCAATATTTAATTAACAAAATCACGACAACCTAGTCTTTAAACATTTTAAAAACAATTTAGCCCAGCCACAATCATCGTCGTCACCAACACCAACGAACAGCAGCGTGCCCTCTTCTAGTGCGTGCGACACTGACGACAGAACCTTAAGCATTGGCCACTCGCGGGCACGCATGTCTGACGTGTTGCGTCCGCAACCACCACGCAGGTAGCCGCGTGCGTGACTCGCGTGTTGGCGCTCGCGTGTTCGCGTAACGGCTAGACGTGACCACGTGCTCTCGTCACGCGAGACGTGGACGTGATAGCGGCGTGTCAATGGGTGGCGTGACGGGCGCCGATTGTTAATCACGTCGCGGACGCTCGCGTGACGGGATGACGTCGGCGGGTGGAACAGCCTCCTGGTGTACCATCGTTCGCGTGTCTGATCCAGTACTAGCACCTTTGCTAAAACCGTTGATGCTTGTTGGCCTTGGAGGAGGAAATGCTAAATAAAACAAAAGCTCAAGATAAGTTGTCATGGTTTTGTTTTAAACAAAATATAAGAGTAGCACCTAATTTTAGCTTAGCGAAACTGATCTCAGGATAGATGCACACAAAGTAAACCATGGCAACGAAGTCATCGAGATGTCAATCACTCAGTGACAGTCTGATAACAACAACATGTACTTCATCGCCTGGTTGGTATGGGTGGGTTATTTGGTCTACGTTTTTTCTGTGTCCAACTGCTTTTCGCGATTCTATTTTATTTACAAATTTATTATTGTATCTAATATTAGGTGATACGTGATGTAAATACCTGCATCGCGACGATCCATTTGTAGCAATGTAAAATTATTAGGCACTACACCAATGCCAAATTTAATACATTAGCTTGTTATTAGTTGATAGTCGCTTAATTTTTTTAATATTTTATGTACTTATATATTAATAATATATTATATTATATAATATTTAATATATACTTATATATTAAATATTATATAATATAATATTTTTTATACTTTTACCGGCAGTGACTTACTGTGGTTGACTACTTTATATATATGATTGCGAGTTAACTTTTAAAAGTGCTTGATAAATGTCGGCAATTTGCAGTCGCCGTGTAAATCTACATTTCGTTGGTGGGTCGCTTGACGTCTTGTTTGTCGAATGTTTGACGTCTTAGTGATATTTCATCAATAATTCGGCTAGAAGGATGACTTTACATCGTTACCACGGGTAACATTCTTTGCAACAATTCTGTATTTTTTTGCTTAGGTATAAGGAGGCAGACTTTGTAAAGACCGGTAATGACAGAACTGTACTTTCCTACACACCGTTGTATTGCTCTATCAACTAAAAATAGATTACTGTATTATAACAATGATGAAATTTCTGTATTAATGTATTCTCTTGGAGGTAAAAAGTAGCCATGTTAATTAAGGTGAATGCAGTTATCTAATAATGGAAGGTTATAAAATTGGCACAGTAGTATGAATTTATTAATTACAAACATACACACAAAAATACAAATCTTTCTCCTCTATAACATTACGAGGTATATGTAGAGGCTCTCTCTGAGTTTATTTGTGCTCCTGTTGCAATACGAAAGTTTACCGCTCCAACCTTAATTTCACCTCCAAATATTCGCCATAATAGCCACGGTTGCTCATTGTCTAACGCTCATCGCCGGCTAATGGTAGCCCGTTCGATCCCGGGCCGGAATTTGCATAGTTCATTGTATGTTATGGTCAGTAATTTTTGAGTTTAGTGCGCCTTAGGTTGCTATAAGCCGTAATAAACGACCCCTTGGAGAAATTAACGATTACTATGCTTTTTTTTTGCATTTTATTTGCACGTATATAGTTCGATATGGTGTATGAGACATGATGAGGAATTAACTTTACTTGCATCCGTTTTAAGAGACTATATAATAGCGTTATATCGATATTGGGAAATATATTTTGTAAGCTGGATTATGTTTTTTTTAGTTTGTTTGATTATTGCTGTTTAATAACTCGAAGCTTCTTGACGATTTCCAGTGTTTATACTATTTGTCAAGAAGAGATTATTAAACTTTAGACACTTTCATGATTAAGGAACATGAAAGATTATAATGATAAATATATCATAAATGTCCTATTAAAATCTTTATATATTGAAAAAAAATTATTGAATCTTAATTAAAAATCCGGTTTTTGTACTCTAATCTGTAACAGGCCTTATAAGGTGCCAAAGCTTTTGATTTCACAAAAGACATGTAATCATCTCTGTAAATATATTTTAGAATTTTCTGGACTAAAACTCACAATGACTTCATTTTACAAAGAACCTACATGGGTAGTACAACCACGCTTACGTTTTCTAGTAGTAAGTAGCAGTGTGAAAACACTAATACTAACTACTAAGTGGCATGTTCCGGTTGAAACGGTGCATTGGCAAGTCTAATTACTGGGTTGATTCTGGGTCCAGCTCATCTTGACGCTTCCATAATTAAAAATAGACTGTTTCTCACTACTGCTTTACTATAACAAGGACATTTTTTTTTAAATTATAACTAAACTGAAATAGGTGACGTCATTAAAGCTTACTTACACACGTTTATGACCCCGGCAGGATTTTTTTAGTTGCTCTTTACGCTTTGGCGCTATGGGGGCCAGAATTGGTACAATCATGAAGTTAACCTTCAAAGTTGACCATAATTGGTATTTATCAGACCATGTTTGGATTCTCTCTAAAGCCTGTAATAATTAGTAAAAATAGTTATTAAAGGCATTAGATAGACTACGATATTATAAAAAGTTATAATTTTTTTTGGAGATCTTTAGGTGACAGGTAAAATAAATTCAAATTTAGATTCAAGAATAATAAATGATTCCCCTTCGATTATTAATTATTCACAAAATTCAGTTTTAACCATCAATCCTTTTAAACCTATTTTTAAACTCTTGGGATAGAAACGGGAAAATGACAGAGGATATTATTTTTATGCAACATAAATAGTAATCAAATCCCTTTTTCTATAAACAAAGCAGCGGTCTCGCTAATTATAAATTACATATACACGTCTTCAGTACCCAATGTTCTTAGGAGTGATTAATGTTGTCTTCGTAATGTTACAAAAAATATCACTGTTAATCAATACTAATAATGTATGTAATAATATATACTATTTTATATTACGATAAAAAATGCTAAGTAAATGAATCAGCAAAATCAACCATTGTTAGATGGGAAAGGCTTGCGTTTGATAAAAAGTTGTAAATTAACCCATTATGCCGTAAACGTAAACTGAAATATTTGTTTTACTAATAATTAAATCCATAACCAAAAGATTATTATTAACTACTGTTTTTTTTTTAGTTTCATGCATGTTCATTCTTAGGTCTCCCGTTAAACGCTCGAAAGTGTTCTGCCTTCAAACTATATAGACGTCATAAAATTGAATTTAAATTACTCGATAAATTATATTTTTATAAGCATTTTAACGCACTTAATTACTTCACAATTATTTAAAATTATACCCGAAGTATCAAACTATTCCCAGGGTCCATTAACGTTACGGAAAGTTCCCTCTGTGAAAATTGTATTGCTTATCATATTTCGCAGTATTCGAGTAAGCGACAGAACTTTCTATTGATACTTTTTAACTTGTATTTTAAAACCAACCGTATCTTAACTTAGTTTCAACATTAGACGTCCCAATCGGAGTTAAAAATCTATTCATCTCCCGGGTTTTTTTTGTACATATTTTGACATAAAGCGGGACGTGTTCCGCGAATATTGTGAGCCGTTCGAGCGAGAAGCGAATTTCGTACATCGAAACTCAGCTCGTAAGTAAGACGACACTAAACAGTGGCATACTCCTTTTGCTTAAAAGCTAAAAGCTTTACACGGCAATTTCTACCTTAAAATTAACTTACTAAAGTCCAAATTGATATAGCTTAGCAATCAAGAATAATTTTGAAGTAAATTGAAGCTTATAACTGATATATTTAAGATTGAGATTGCTTAGTTCCCGTGTGAAGTACGGTCGACAGTATAGAGTTACTAAACCGGAAGTGTTTTCCATATCATTAAACATTTAACATCTTTACGTCAAATCGCATTGGACCGTTTTGCGGGACGATCGGCCCCTTCGAAATCACGGCTGGTACAGTCGGCAAGAAAAGCAGTTAAATGTTTAAATATATTTATAATTATATTTTTATACCATCCGCATAGACATTGTCCGTTGGTTACGTAAAAAGTCCCCGTCAATCCTTTTTTTCAGTGGTAAAGCTCGTTCTTAGCTGATTTCTACTTGGCAAAAGAAATATTCGTTACCCAATTACAAGTCTATTGGCCTTATAGCTTCAGAGATATCGAGATAAAAACGAGATCGCCTACAGATCTACATTCATAAACGTAACTGATTAAAGTAATATCATATTTTTATTCGCCAATGTTGATTTAGCTCCGAAGTGACTGTAGCTGAATCGGTAACGTAAGATAAAATAAACTGAGACTGAGACTAAGATAAAATAACTCACCCTTAAATATTCCATATGTGTTAATATTTTTGGTGCATTTGCTCTTTGTGGCGCTTTAAACTAATAGAATACGTTTTTTTCGGCACAAATCGTATTTCAAAGCGACGTCATCGCAACATGGTGTCCTTTATGTACAAGAATCGCCATAAATATTGTATTACAGCGATGGTCCACCTATAGAAATATTTAAAATCGAGCCATGGATAGTTTACCTCACCAAATGGTAAAATATTTCGAAGTTCATAAGAAATCGCGATCTATAAGATCTCTATCATATTATTTATAGCGTCCATATTTTTTTCTGCTGACGGTGTACACACAAAGAGTTTTTAAACAATGTTTTATACAACTCCTAAAACAGTTTAAGTTCTGACATCTCCACCTGCAGTAGCCGGTACTGGATAAGGCACTGTGGGGCTCCCTTATCTCAGGATACCTTCATCGTACGTCAAAGCACTAGCTTTTGCTTTGTTTGGAACAGAGACGTCTGTAGAGTGGACATGTTTTTTTATACTTAAGATTAAGAATACATTTCAAAATTACCGGAACAAGATTGAGGTGGCAAAAGAAAAATTTGACAAAGTAAATGTATGACAGTTAGATTAGACGATCGTAATAAAATTTGTACTACTTAAGAAAAAATTTAGCTACCGACCCCAATTGGACCAGCGTGGTGGGATACGGTCCAAAAACCCCTAAATGAAAAAGTCGTGTATTAGGTGTGGCCTATGTCCAGCAGTGGACTATCACAGGCTGATGATGATGAAAAAAAAAAGGTTTTATTTTCTTGTGATCCTAGAATATCTAGTTGTTTAGGTCCCGAATAACAGAAAAGATTTTTTTACTGGTTCGGGTGTGCGCTAGTTACGAGTTTTTTTTATTGCATACGCAGGCAGACGAGCAGTCGGGGCCACCTGATAGATAATGGTCACCGACGCCCATAGATATTGGCAATACAGGTATCACCAACGCGCTGCCTACCGTGAGACATAGAGTGTTAAGTCTCGTTTACCCAGTAAATAAACTGGCTGCGGTGCCCTTCAAACCGGAACACAGTAGTGTTTTACACTATTGCTTTGCAGTAGAAATAGCCACCGCGATGGTACCCACCCAGACGATCCCCTGTAAAAAGGGGACCTTTCACCGGTAACAATCAAATCAAACAAGAATACAAGCAAATTAAGCTGTAGCAGTCAGGGTGTTTAATTAGGGTTAGTTTTAATTCTTGGTTAAAGAGATGCTATTGTTTTTGGGGGAGATCAGGTGGAGGGATTTTTGATGCTTATGCGTACAAGACTAGGGACTAGATTAGCGAATTTAGATAAATTGGAATCGGTAAGAAACGACCTTATAGCACTAGGCCACGAAAGTAAAAATGCCTTATCTGTATAAAAATTTCATTAAATTCTATTACGTGAAGTTTGTTAAAGTATATGCTAGCACTCACCTATATCTATAGTAAAATCATATATAGGATAGATCTGTTTGCTCGTTTGTGAGTCTCCGAAACTTTTCAAGGGATTTTAAATATTCTTACATTACAAGGAAGCTATTTTATTTGCTTTTACCCCAAAAATCCATTTCAATAATGTAAAAATAACACAGACCAAGCCGTGGACCGATTGCTAGTCCAGAATACATTCACATTTCGGTTGATACGTATCATCGCTGCTATCTTATGAAGATGATAAGGTAACGTTATATGATATCATTGCAGTCTGCGGCACTTAGACCATTCCCGTAGCAATTAACAACTAGTATTTATTCAAATTTAATTAATGTACATGTTTATGTTTTAGCTTCTGACACTCCATGCCGCCTGTTTCTTGCTACGCGATAAGCGGAGATAGCAGGTACAATACTTGTTCAATTTAATTAACTTATGGCACCATTATATATTCAATTGCTTTTTAAAACTCCGCTGTGTTTAATGAACCTAGTTACTGATATTATTAATTAGATCATTGTACTATACGATTGATTTGCAATAGTAATGTTATGTTTTTTTTTTCATTATCAACATTTGTGTTAGTCCACTGGTAGACATAAGCCTCCCCATTAGGAGGTTTTTGGACCGTATCCCACCACGCTGGTCCTGCGGGTTGGTGGGTGTTTTTTTTACTTTAGTCTTTTTTGGAAATGTTGGGACTGTTAGTTTGTAAATCGTCTTTTTCGTTCAGTAAAATTGTTCGTTCAGTACCATACGAAGTGTGCTATGCAGATTATGTAGGCTCATCATCATCATCTCAATCATCCTCAACCTGCTTTAGTCCACTGCTGGACATAGACCTCTTCATTCTTTGTATCGTGAACACTCTTTAAAAATTATTACAATTTTAATGTTATTCATTTATTTACTATACTATTTTTATTCTAGTAACGGCCTGAAGATGGATTAAATGGAAACAAATGAGATTTTCACATCTCTACTTTCATTCTTACCTGCAAAACTAAAAATTTGCAGTTTCTATATATGCAGTTCATCTTCATTCAAACAAGAATTTGATGAATTAATCAGAAATTATATTACGTTTAAAAATATAATATATTCAAAAATGATGGTGTTAATTTTTGTTTTTAATTCCCGACGTAGACCAATCTCTACCTAGTGTCCTTTTATTCAATAATATCTGGTATTAGCGTAAACAAAAGAAAAATTATAACGATCATCAACCATTCACTTGAACTTGTCGTATTTATAGTAAGATTCACCGGTGGTAGGTCCCCTTTTTACAAGAGTCCGTCTCAGTGAGTACCACCGCGGTGTCGGTGTTCCGGTTTGAAGGGCACCGTAGCCAGCGTATTTACTGGGTAAACGAGACTTAACAACCTATGTCTCACAGTCGGCAGCGCTTTGGCGATACCACTGGCACTGCCAATGTCTATGGGCGTCGGTAACCATTTCCCATCAGGTGGCCCGACTGCTCGTCTGCCTGCGTATGCAATAAAAAAAAGATTATATCTAAAAATCTAGATTTTAAATTGTCTTAATAATGCACTAAGTATTCTCTTTTAAGTGTTTTAAATCATCAAGCCATAACAGCTACCGCTAACAAGATTCCCCCGAATTCGTTACATTGGATAAAGGAGCCGTCTTCCGAGAGTTATGACTCAGTGGGTCGAGGAACTCGCTTGTTCCTAAATTAGTCTCAATTTGATTCCGGCACTGTCTACAATGATTTTTGAACGCGATAATCCGATTATTTCCTTCATAGTACCGAATTATCTATACTTATTTTGTAAGGGGAAAGATTTAAAATTTTGGATATTTATATTTTATGTAAATTTACAAAATTATTTTGCAATCACCAAGCTAAAACATCTTTGAGTTACATTTGCAATTTTTTTACAATAAAAAATAAAAATTTCTAAAAAATAACCTCAAAATAAAATAAAAAAAATAATAAAATCACATTAAACGAAATGTCAAAAAGTCTATCCATGCAAACCCTCTACTAATCTCTAGTATAAATGTTACTAGACCATGAATCGTAACGCACACCAATAGCTTTAGACTATCGCGTAAGTTTTTTACTCATAAATGTATGATTTAGTTGCGACACAATAAGTAAATAAAGCCTATTAAACGTTGTTAGGTAAGCTTTTCTCTCCCTACTTTAAACTTAAATTTCTATCACAAGAGCACTTTAAAAGCATAACAGAAGGCACTGTGGGTAATGATATTACTGCGAAGAAGAAATATGGTCTTCTCCGAGTATGGAGAGCGGATATGTGGTTTTACTGCATTTAAAAATAGGAGAAAACGCTTAAAATAACTTAAAGATCTTAAACTAGCACAAAACTTTTAGATTCAGTTTATCAGCTACAAACTGCAAGTTCATATATATTATAAGTTAAGGTTTAATATTTTGTTTTTATTTTTTGCATCGTAACAATATCTTAATCACTTTGTGTTATACATTCAGTCAATTGAAAAGGACTCATCAGAGCGTTAAGAACAAAGTTTGACAACTTCTATGTTCTTATCTATTAGATAAATGTATTATTAAAACGAAAATATACTTGGAACACAATAATTTGTTATATCTTCTAAGACAAGGGACGTCATACTGTAGCCCATTTTGTTTTCTATAATAAACAAATTCAATGATATGTGTATCTTTAACGCCTGATTTTTTTATTATTATTTCTAACAACGAATGTTAATATGCGCTATGAAGAAAATTAAAAAAAATGTTATTTTGTTTCAAAAATCCATTTCAAGGCACTCAAATAAAAGAAACGATGATTGAACAAAAGGTTATTTCCCCATCAAGCTAAAAAATACTTAATCAGCATGTGTTACTCCACTGCTGGACATAGGTCTGTAAGCCATCTCATCATCATTAGGGGGTTTTTGGACCGTATCCCACTACTCTGGTCCAATAACCCGTGTTGGACCAGCGTAGTGGCTATACTAATAATTATACGACTGGTAATAATACTATTTTTTAAATTAATATTGATAATACTGGTATAATACTTCAATTATTAAAATTGTCAATGTGCATTACGCTTCGGTACAAACATTTTTTTTGAACTGATTTTGATCAGGCGTCACTGATATGAATGTTGATGTTTTAACATCAAATCGTCAGTATTCGGTCATTTAATGTTGACTGACAGTTGTTTGTCTGTCCGCGTGTGTGTGTGCTCATGTGTGCGTGTGTATTAACGAGTGTGTGTGTAGACAATGATAGTAATTACGTAATGATAAGTCATTTAAACGGTGCCCGCGGTGCGGGTGAAGCGGGCTTAATATGAGAGTACGGTCAGAAAAATATCAGGCGGGCACATAAAGCAGAAACGTTTCGGTTAGCGATAAAAAAGTATAAAAATACATCGGTATATAATACATACATGCTGGAAAATCTGATGATTTTCCGGTATTTCCCGGAATAGCTTGCATTCATGAAACTTTTTATATTATTATACATTTTTTTCTATAAACTAAAAATTGCCAACAGATTCTTAAAATTTATGAGCTGATGATAGGTAGGAGGCCGTCTAGGGCGATACCCCCGCGGTGCCTATTTCTGGCACAAAGAACATTTATATAGCAAAAGACTACCGTGTTCCGGTTTGAACGGCGCCGTAGCCGGCGTATTTACTTGGTTAACGAGACGCCTATGTTCAACGGTAGGCAACCCTTGGTTTTGCCGATGTACATGGGTCAATGTACACTTTCCATCCCGCCTACTCATCTGCCTTCCTAGGCAGAATAAAAATCTTTTAAAATAATCATAAAATTAATAAAGATATTTACAGTTCTCAGTTTTTAATAAAATCAATTTTAAGCTTTTATTTCAATTACATTAAAATGGGTTTATTTCGTCATGACTTTTGACCTCTAAATATTTACTTTTGCAATAATAGTATAAATTTCAATGAAAATCATTATATTTTAACTTAAACTTTTGTTTAACTACGAAAACTATTTCAATTTACTTTAAACTGTATGAAATTTTGTTACTTTATGAAAAAATAGTTTAAATTATGCTGTAATTACTATTTTAGTAACAATTTTATGTATTTAACTCAATTACAACTAGTGGACGAAAGAATCAGTCAACTATTGATACATTTTACTACAACATGAGTATTTCATTTTGTTTTATTCGATTCATAACGCTACGAAATTAGGAACGTAAAAGAAATGGCATTGGGAAATAATAACAAATAATCACCTCCATTAGCAGTGAAATTAGATAAAAAACGTAAAATAGTTTCGCTGCAGACCGTACGTATAGATTTCGTGGAACAAATTCCGAAACATTTGTTTGATGCCGCATAATAAGAGTCAATTATGAAAAACTCACGTCTGTACGAAATTTGTTAAAGTTAAATGGATATAACAAATGCGTTATCTCCTTGTACGTATATCTGTTAATAATGATATAATGAAATGTGTTCTGCATTTTAAGATGTAAAGAAGTGTATTTCTTTCTCTTTTTGTTGCTTCAAAACTTTTTTTCATCGAATTAGTAGAACATTCGATTTATCACTATTACCTTTTGTTCACATAAGCAATTTTTTTTAATTTTATTTCGAGAGCCCAATAACGTGGAATGAAGTAATGTTGGATACTTGAGTTTTTTGCAACATACAAAAGATACCGGCTCAATTGTATAATAGTGAATAAAAGCTAGTTAATTATCTGTCAAAAACTACATTCCTTTATTCATATTAAATTTTTCAATCACTCTTAAAACCGTGAATTTTCATTACTATATAAAATGCACTTTTTTTTAGGATTTTTCGCGCTAATTCTTTACATTTATATCCTATTAGATGGAACATCCCATCTTAGTGGGCCCTGGACGAAATCGATAAGTTCGAAACATCGGGTACGCATATAAAGAAGTAACGTAAAAAATCCGTAAACAGTCGCTTTGATATTATTCATATTAAAGCGACTTTTTTATTTATCGTATGCGTTATCGCGTAAAAAAAATAAATAAATGAGTAATTTCACTGTTCAAGTGAATTCATCAATTACTGACATTGTTGTTAAAACTTCACACCGCTTTTATATCGTGGGGTTATTTATTAGGGTCTAAAAGAACGTGGAAAGGGCTGACGATGACAGACCTCTAGTTTTTCTGTCACGCATAGTTTTTGTCAGGGACTTGTCATTAACTGACACTCTGTGTGACGTGACGTCGATTTTTTTAATCTGTACTCACCTCATTATTTCCGATACTGTAAAGACATCGGCTAATTCGATTGGTAGCTATGTTTCGAAGCTTAAAGGTCGTTGCAATATATAAAGTAATTGGCAATTATATATTTAACTAGGCGCATATTATTATCGTATGTAATTTTTACCATTTTTAATTCAATATAAATTCGGGAAAAAGATTTCATACGTCAAA
This sequence comes from Lamproptera curius, assembly GCA_029286875.1. Classification (NCBI taxonomy): domain Eukaryota; kingdom Metazoa; phylum Arthropoda; class Insecta; order Lepidoptera; family Papilionidae; genus Lamproptera; species Lamproptera curius. The sequence continues at coordinate 122,333 of JAGSMT010000177.1, read as the reverse complement.
ATAATGTTAGAAAAGAATGAAATCCATTTTAAAGAATAAAAAACATTTTGCTATTTATTATACGACTATAGTTGAGATAAAATATGTTCATTAAGCTTAATTAAGGTACATACCAAATGTGTATTCTGATTTAGTTTCTTGGACTAGTCTTCCGATTTTAGATGCAATTAAAATACTACCCAAGAACAATTGACAGGGCCATAGTTCTAAGAACTAGAAAATTTTAACAAACCCTGTGCCTCGTTAGTAATTATAATTCATCATCATCCTCAACCTGTGTTAGTCCACAGCTGGACATAGGCCTCCCCTACTGCTCGCTTTCTCCATTACGGAATTTTTGGACCGTATGCCATCACGCTGGTCCAATGCGGGTTGGTGGGTGGAACGAAGTTTTACACGTCCGACGCATGGATGATCTTACTTTTCAGACAATTGGGTGATCGGCCCAAATTGCCCTAACCAACAAGGAAACAACAATGAAAATTTGTTGTCCCCACGCAGGATTCGAACCCACCACCTCCGGTGTCTAAAGCACGCCCTTACCTACGGAGGCAGTCGATTAAAATAATTATAATTACCTCTCAACAAATTATTCGCTTCAAATGGATGCAACATCCCATTCTTTCCGCATACAAATTAAAATTTATCATAATCCAAATATAATAAACGCATACGCTATATATGCATCCGACCACCCGCGCTATCGTTGTAATGCGGGAATAATTTTAATTCAACTGATTATGGGCAGATGTCGCACGGCCGGCTGAAATGTCAGGCGTGCAGTTAAAATTGGCGGTAAACTTTTGCAATTTGACAAACTTAATGCGCGACCACCGTTCCCGTGTCTATTTATGGGTTTGGCGATAAATTTTGAAAATATCAAGTATCCGTTCTCGTTGAAACAGCTTCAAACCGGAGGTACGTAGGCTCATCTGTCGCGATTGCTAATTGTTTGTTTAATATCGGGTATATTAAGCGGATCTTACTTCTGCCACAGTTTTTAGCCCGCTAGTTATATTCAAATTAAAAGTATCTTGATTCAACACGGAAGCGATAGACTCACTTATTGATTGTCAAAAATTTACCACCGGTTTGGAAAAGTTCGCCTCTGACCTATGAAGAACCGGTGAAAGAAATTAAGCGGGAGAAATATATCAACGCATCATATAAAGAATACAGAATTAAAACATATGGGTTTTATATATATTTAATTTCTTCACGTGTTTTCGTTAGTCTTTTATTCATCATCATCATCAGCCTGTTATAGTCCACGGCTGGACATCCAGGCCTCCCCTAATACACCCCTATCCATTAAGGGGTCTTGGACCGAATCCCACACCACGCTGATCCAATGCCACACCACGCTGATCCAATGCGGGTTGGTGGGTGGACCGACTTTTTACAGGCTCATCCGACGCATGGATCATCTTACTTTTTAGGCAATTGAGTGATCGGCCCAGGAACTAGGAACAGAACTAGGAAACGTCAATGAAAATTTGTTGAGTCCCCGCAGGATTCGAACCCTCGACCTCCGGTTTCTAAAGCAAACGCCCTTACCACTAGGCTACGGAGGCAGTTAGTCTTTTTTTACAGACGTAATATTACAAACCAAATCAAAGCTATAATATTAAACTGGATATATGAAAAGCTTTTTTTATTATATTTTCTATATTTATAGTTTAAATGGTTTTTATGTCATATAGATCATTAATGTTCTCGTCAGGTTAAATTTATAGTTTAAATGGTTTTTTGATGTTAAATAGATGACATATTCTCGTCAGGTTTAAGTGCAGAATCACTGACCCTTTGAGGTCCATATAAGCAAAGGTTCCGTTGGTCTTCGTCACGGTCTTCGCGTTTCGACCGATCTAACGCCTAATCAACGACTTTTGCAATATTAACGAACTAATACATTACATAGTTTCTGTTTAGATTGTACGTTGAACTGTAACGTCTTTCAAAAGGTTTTAAATGGCGGATATTTTGAAACCGTCACCTAAAACCTTTTATTATTAATAAGTAACATTAAATTATTAAAAGACTTTAAGGATTTTACCGCGTTTAATTTGGTTTACAATTTTCCTGACGATTCAGACACTTTACAGGATCCATAGTCACGGGCAGTCTGAGATATTGTTCGTCTGTCAAAGTTTTTTACCCGGCCACCATACTTTACTTATTAGTCCGTTATACGCATGCCGAGCTTATGGTATCTAGAGGTTTAGCAGTAATTTTATGCTTGGGTTTTATTATGTGAATAATTGGAACCCAAACGGCTGGTAACACCCAACCATCTTCTCTATTGAAATTAGGATGTTTTTAATTTCAATAGCCTCGCGTATCATCAGGGGTAGGAATCGGTGTTCTTTGGCAAGGATTTGTGGTTTGTCAAATCTTATATAATGGTTGGATTGATCCATTAAATGGTCGCATACTGCAGACTTCTTCAACCGTTATTAAATCATGTGTAGTATTCGCGTAAACACAAGAAAGTTTTAGAAAATATTAAGTATAAAATATATAAAACAGAAGAAACTTCTTAACGTCGTAACTTAGTTTTAACATATTGGGGGCGACAGATACGCCTGTGTTAAAACGCTGGTTTCAATGGAGACTACCAAGGACTATATTTAGTGAGAACGGCGGCATAGACAAATATAGAGGGAAAACCTGGTTATGTTATAATTTAGTTCGCGAATTATTAGATCGAATTCTTAAAGAAAACTTTGAAATTTTCAACGTTAACTTAAAATATAGAACATACCGTTATACTACAAGTAGAAATTTCAAATGAACGACCGAAATGACCGGAAACGAGCGGCCGAGGGCTAAACGTCTGCAGCCGAATGTACGTCCACCATTACACGAATCGTCCCAACCTCGTGGGAGACGCAATTATTTTCCAATTTTAATCAAAAAATATCGCCTTCTCGGCCTTTCACTTCCAACTGACCGTTTAAATGTCAATCTCGCGGTGTCAGTGTGTTCTTCCCCTTATCTCGTAAAAAACAAAACGCCCGATATTGAACCTTATTGCGAAGCAACAAAAACGTTATTACAATGAAATCAGCGACTGCCACTAAACAATTTAGTTTGGTATGATTAATGTGTATTACACTGCTCAATTGTGTAACGGCGCAAGTGATATTAGTACTGCAACCGGAAGTAAACTGAAATGTTACGAAAAGAGTCCATTTTCGATCGATCGGCTGGAGGAAGATGATCGTATTAGAAAGCATTGCAAAGAAATAGTCAAGGATGGCAGATCGCGATTATTTCGTGGATGTTAATGAAACAGCGACTACATAAACATTAATGGATAATCATTAGGTAATCTCGTTTTTTTCCTTCCCACGGGAAGATGGCCGAGATAATCAGTCAATGTCTTTGAGCAGAAACAATGTGCCTTTAATGTCTTAATATGTTGTATATTTGTTATTGTACTTTTAGTTCCGGTACAGGTTTCAAAGTGTTGCAAGGTCAAAAAGGAAGACTAAAGTTTCGTTAAGGACTTAACATTCGGAGTTTATGGACTCTGAGCAAATTGGCATAAGTATGAGTCTAAAAACAAAACGAAGAGAAATTTTTAACTAAAATTGAGTGAAATTTATTAGAACCATGTCATAGTTCTGGTTTGATGGGCAGTTTAGCAATGTCTCGGGGGTAAGTGGATTTTTGGTGCTGTAAAATAGAACATCGAGATTGAAATCAATACTTTACATGATTAATAAAAGACTTTACGAATTTTATCGCATTTAATTTAGTTTTCAATTTTCCGAATGTTTCAAACACTTCACATGACCCATAGTCCATTGTGGAAATTACTAATAAAGTAAATTAAACGCGATAAAATCCGTAAAGTTTCTTATTAAATTACGTGTAAACACAAGAAAATATCATTATTTTTTATCAATATTTCTGGAATGGAGTAAACGGAGAAATGCTGGTTTAAGCTTGCTTTTATTTTAGTTATAAATTTCAGCTTTCTGAAGAGACAGATTTTACAGCATTTTATTAATGCCTCTAAACTAAACTTGCGACATATTTAAAATAATGCATATATAGTAACATGTATGCAATTATAAAAATGTCAAATACATTCGGAGCGTGAATTTATTGTTCAAAACGCGACAAACCGTACTGGATTAATTTCTTATGATTTATTGTTAAACGGAACGTAACACCAAAGCGAATAGAGAAAATTCAGTGGCCACTTTCATAGTTGTGTATCTGTCATATTACGACAGGCTACGCGTTGGAAATTAATCCTTGCTATGTCCCGATTAGCATAAACATGAATGCGTTTCTAGGCTTTCTACTTTGGTTGATTGTTAATTGTTTTTTTAATACATTTCACATTGCGCTCGCTATGTGGGTAACGCAATTTGTCGTGCGCCCAGATCGGACGTGTGTAGCGACTCGAAAAGAAAATTATGGTGGTTTCTTATGTCTGTATTTATTATGTTTATTGATGATGAGTACACGCTGACGGTTGTAATGTTTCATTTCTTAAAAAAATTCCCGTAGACGAAGGGACGCGTGGTGGACGCATAACCTTCGTTTATCTCTACATAGCATAAAACAAAGTCGCTTTTCTGTCCCTATATCCTTGTTTGCTTAAGTCTTTCAAACTACGCAACGTATTACGATGCAGTTTTTTTAATAGAGTGATTGCAGGGGAAAGTTTATATGTATAACACGTGCGTAAAATTGTAGGTATTTTATCTATCAGCATAGCTCGCGGGCGAATCAGAGGCGGGTCGCAAGTTTTAAGAATAAGAAACTTCTGTTGTTACTTTTTATGTTTGACATCGTAATTATATATCCATTAATGGAAATACCTCCTTAATTAATTTAAGGAGAATGAGGATATTTATGCCGAAAATGTGACGTGTGTTCTGTACTTTCTGGGTCAAATAAAGTTTAAAATGTACCTAGATTAGAATCTTAAAGTACTCCTATTTAATTAAGGTGATTAATTCAATTTAAAAAAATACATTTGAGGGTGTCATATTCACATTTTAAGGAACGTATATGCAGAAGAATATCAAGCAATATTTAACTAACCTAACCTGACTTTGAAATTATGCACTTTAATAATTATAATAAACCCGTTCTTTTCTCGACATTTGTCATTGTTTCTGCATCAATTATTAGTGATTTGGAATCCTATTAGTTTTGTTAGTTGATCGATTAAATAAATACAATTCCGTTAAACATTTTCATCGTCTTCCTCTTTCGATCGTTTTACAAGAAATATGATTTTTCTCTGCATAAACTTGGTAATCTCCTCAATATTTTCGTTGAAAAAAATTTTATGACACTTGAAACTCTCAAAATAGTAGCTCTCTATTATATAGTAATAGTAGCTTCTGTTTCGTTCTTGATATATTCATATACATAATGCTTAAGGCAGAGTTACGGTTATTGTATAAGAAAAATGTAACAGTTAGCGATAGCTCACAACTCCCCCATCAAAGTAACTTGTCGTAATTACTTGGGGGAAGCGGCGGTACGTATACTTAGCATTCTAGTTACTTGGACTGTTAACTCTGGAGAAAGATTAAGATAGGATTCCCAAAGTTTTAGTATTTTTACAACAACTATCTATTTATTATAATAAACAATTATAATGTTTACATCCTAGTGTTACGTACTCACTAATACTCACTACTACCACTACTTAAGTAACTAAAAAAATACCTTTTTTAGTAACTATTATCAATTTTTATTGTATACGTGGAATTGTTCTACACAAACTGCAATCCTTTAATAATCTCTAGCTAAAGCATACGCTTTATTAAAACTACCTATTTTCTATTGCATAAATTATTTAATTACTATAAACGAAATGGTTATACATTTGTTAATGTATACTTTGGGCTTAAACTAAGAAAAATATTTATCAAAAACACACTGAAAACATAACAATTTTCTATTTATAGACGAACCTAAAAGTTATTTTCACTTTCTAAAGCTTAAAATGTGACTTTTCGTACTAATAAATAGTAATTTAGTTTTGTATACGTTGTGGTGTGAATGTTTGCCTGTTTGTTTTAAAATTGTGCATCGTTTGTGTTAACTGTATTAGATTTTATCTGAAGGAGGAATACTCGTATGAAATGGGACGTGAATCCTGGCATTTCTAGGTACCCTAACGAAACAGACTAGTCAACAAAGCGGAAAATATATGTTTGTGTACACCAGGAACGCATAAAATTAAAAGTAAATCCTAGCATTTGTTGCCAGTTTATAACGGTTAAGGCAAGTTCACATAATAACTAATATGTTTGTAGTAAACTTTTTTGAACATGAATGATACGCTTAATAAATTTTCATTTGCATTCAGATTGTGGAAAAGACATTTTTGTATGTATATTGAGAAAATAAAATTTAACCAAAATCCAGCATTGGTTATTTACTTTAGAAGTAAGGCACATTTATTATCATCATCATTCACAGCCTGATTTTCAACTATATAACGTATAGGAACTCATCATCTTTTTTAAAGCACACATAGTAGAAAGAAATGTTTGATCTACAATATATTATCACTACTAACTATCATTTATAACTTGACATATAAAGATTAGTATCATACGTAGAACAACCTAGTGATTATCATCATCACCATCATCATCAGCCTTGATAGTCCACTGCTGGACAGAGGACCTCTCTAATACACCTATCCATTAGAGGTTTTGGACTATCCACCACGCTGGTCCAACGCGGGTGGTGGTGGTACCGACTTTACATGCCCATCCGACGATGGATCATCTACTTTTCAGACATTGGTGATCGGCCAAGTTGCCCTATACAAACCAGTGAAACAACAATGAAAATTTGTTGAGTCCCAGATTGTACGAACCTACGACCTCCGGTTTCATAAATTACGAAGCCCATACCACTAGGCTCATGGCAGTCAGTGATTCCAGTGTATAAATCCCTCTAACGCCAGTGAACCCTAGTTAGTAAATTGGTAAAGACATGTATGTATGTACTAGGAGTACATAGAAATATAATAAATCCCATCATTTGTAGAGTTCTAACCTGATGAGGCTGTTCTTACGGAGGTAAAACTGTTGTAATTCAAGGAATTGCATAAAATTAAACTTTAATTACCATAATTTGTAAGCCTTTTATGTATATACAGGCTAGTTAGTACTCACAACACGTGAAATATGTTTGTCTGTACTAGGTATACATAAAACTAAAGGTAAATCCCCGCGTTTAAGTCCCTTGCCGATAAAGGCTAGTACACACAGCGGAACGGATCTCGGCGAGACGGTGCATTGTATCAATGAATTAATATTCCGCAATTTTCACCGTAGCTAGGACGGGAAGCGTTACGCCTTGCGAGTTTGTAAGGTGCGTGACGTACATTGAAAGCAAGTTTAAATCCCTTCTTTGGAAGAGTCATGTATCGGTCAGTTGAAAGTGATAATATAGTATCGGCGGAAATATAATGTGTCTACGTACATGTCATTTTTGATGATGTTCTCCTGTTTTTTTTATAGGAGCTTAAGTTATACAGGTTTTAGAGTAAAATGCAAGACTAATCAACCTTATAAAACGATTCGAAGATGATCATTACTTTCAGTTATAGGTTTTCTCTGTCTTTTAGGAAATGCGTCGTTTGAATTTGGAAACATTAGTGTATTTACGACTGTTACCTAGCTATCTGTAATTATGTATATTGTCTTCAGGGACACTTGTTAGAGTGTTTATATTATTATTATCTTCATCATCATCATCAGCCTGTGATAGTCCACTGCTTGACATAGGCCTTCCCTAATACACCCCTATCCATTAGGGGGGTTATATTATTAAGAGATGTTTAACTTTTTGAAACAGGATTTTTGTTAATTAGTTGCGATTGCACAGGTTCCTACAAGATTTTTTCTCTTTCGACCATCTTCTTTTCTTGGGTGATCTTACTTCGCATTCTTCTGTTGCTAAAAATACCGAGTAAGTATTGTGTATGTACATTTATTTGCTGTTTCATCATTACTTATGAATATCACTAGATGAAATTTACCCTCAGTGTGCGACGACGACCGCTTATTACGTCTGATTCTTATAATGAGGAGTGCATGCAGTTTATCCAGTGAGAATTAATGGCATGAAACCTTGTGTTATCATAGCAGTATATTAGCTTGAAGTTATTCTTGTCTAAACTGGAAAAAAATCTAAAGTTTCTTATGCATTTGTGTTTTATTATGAAGTTTTCATTCTTTTAAAAATTGGTACGTAAAGATAATTTTGTATCTATTAATATCGTATGTATATAATAAGATTTTTATGCTCGAGCATTACTAAAGTTCATTATTGATCCTCTAAAGGCATCAACTTTACGAAGATTACAGCTATCTGTATCTTGAAACCTATATATTCCTAAAGAACTACTTGTCTATTGATCCAACATTGTCAGTTCTACCACAGTACTGGAAAGCAATCGATCTTACGCTCATCATTTGAAATCATAACTCACACGTTATAAAGGTGGTAGGTACCCTTACAGGGGGCCATCTGGGATGGTACCGCCGCGGCGCCTATTTCTTCCGGCAAGCGGTAGCGTCAAAACACTACAGTCCTCCGGTTTGAAGGACGCCGTAGCTTTACTGGGTAAACGAGACTTAACTTGTCTCCCGTCAGGCAACGCATTGGTGACCACTGTATCAGATAGCTGGACTGTCCGTGAGCTTCGTATACGATAAAAAAAATACTTAACCTCCTAACGGCGCTCAAGACAGCAACATGCTCTGATTTGGTCTGTCATAGAAAAAAAGCCACCGATAGAGCGAAACGTTCACGGTTGACAAAGCATCATTGTACGTTCGGCAGACCATACGGCACTCAACCACCGTGATGAACATTTTAATGTCGGCAAGATTAACTCAGTTGCGAGCCAGCCGAGCGATAACTGGATGAGTAAGGTCATGGTTTTGGTATCCGCTTGAGTTTTGTTTAAATTTTATAGAAGTTAGTAATTATGAGAAATGAACATATATTTTAGTATATTATACGTAGGTCGTGTGTTTGAATCCCGCGGGGACACAACTTTGTGTTATCGTTGTTTTCTGGTTGGTTAGGACTATATAGGTCGATCACCCAATTGTCTGAATGCACATATCACATAGCAGATACGCCTCCCTAATACACGCCTTCTCCATTATGGGTTTTGGACCAGATACCACCACGCTGGTCCAATGCGGGTTGGTGGGTGGACCTGGATATACATGCCCATCTGACACATGGATCATCTTACCTTTCAGACAATTGGGTGATCGGCCCAAATTGCCCTAACCAACTAGGAAACAACCATGAAAATTTCTTGAGTCCCCGTAGGATTTGAACTCACGACCTCCGGTTTCTACAGCACACGCACTTACCACTAGGCTGCGTTGGCAGTTTATATAAAACCTGTAAAGTTATCTTAAAGCATAACATATGTAGTAATTCTGTTTACACGTCAAAGGGTTAGCATAGGTCAAAGCAAAAAATGTAAACAAACGAACTGACAGCTAAAATTCTTTCCATACATGTACTAGAAAGCTTGTTATGTTATAATTATCGATTAATCGGTATTATCCTAGCCCTTACGTATAAGGCGTGTTTTTGCGGTGATGCCATTTAATTAGGCTTAATTACTCAGGGTGGCATTAACGCTAATTACCGTCTTAAAAATATATAACGTACAGTCACTTTGTGAATTTCGCACCTGCACGGCCGTAATGGTGTAAGTATGTAAAAATCTTGAAAGTAACTTTACTTTATGCACGATGCGAAAATTTGCACTTTTTAAAGAAAGGTTACAAGTGGAAAGAAATTAAGATTTGAACAAAATTTGTATCACCATTGAATGTAAGTTAAAGTATCAATAAACATTATTTTGTAATTCATTTGCGGTTGAGAAAGTAATTACTTGGTAATGCCTCGTTGTGCAGGTTTAATATGAAATATTTTTTAACGGCTAAATCTAGTTATATTTAAAAAAAATTCTAATACATTAACGTTTATTTTTTGTTTGATTCCCTTTTTACTTAATATTACATATTTTAAGCATACCAACTTGTTTGCCGCTAATATTCCTGCTACGGATTGTGTCAATTTTGCTTATTAAACCTAACTTGTAAAGACAACCGTTATCACACATTGCGTAAACGTTCCAACTATAGATAATGTCTCAATAATGGCTGCTAACAAAAACTGTGAGCACAACAATGTAACATCACCTATTACGGGAGAAAGAGTTCTTGCGGAATTCCTGCAAATGCAACGGCACTCAGTTAAAACGTAAGGTTAAGCCTTATTAATTACCTAAGTTATATTAATTTCGTTCCAAATAAATGAAATGTCTGCTTGTAACATAAATTGTCTGTCTGCCTGTTTATTTTATCTAATCTCTTGAAAAATCAAACAATTTTACACAATTTTACCACGCGGACGAAGTCGCGGGCTACTTTGTAATAAAGTCACAACTTTAATTTTGGTCGAATATAGCCCTAACTTGAAACCGCTTACTGTAGTGGTATAGGTAAGGCTAAGTACTTGGAGTCTAGGCAGGTTCTAGAAAGAGGAAGACCTCTAGTCATGTTAATGCATTTTATGAGCATACACGCAGAAAATAGGGACACACGACTATTATATGCAATACACTCACTGTATAAAATATTCGTGTGTCCTATTTTATGCGACTCTGCGGTGACCCTACTAATGCGTCTGATTCCTGTCGCTCAAATATGTAAAATGACAGAGTTTAAAGTTTAATTCTGCAACGAAATGATCTTCGTGTAACTAGGATTGCAGAGCCGAGTAGATGACTTGTCCAGGCTTTGTGAACGCTAGGAATGGCGTGCCCAGAAAAAACTATGGGAGTAAGGACTGAGGGGTTTATGCCTAGGTGTAGTTACAAAGTCGGTCTCGTCGGTCGCTGGTTATAGGTGCAAGAAAATTACTTCAGCCATTAATAGACACGCTCAATACGTTACTAAATTAATGTCGCTTTTATAATCATAATTATATTAGTTTTGCGATACCTTTGGTCTATTACTTTTTAACTACCCTTACATAATAGTTTAATACGTTTCTTTAGACGATGGACCTCCCACATTACAAGCAATTTAACGCGGGTTTTATAACAAGGAAATGCTACAAACATTGTATGAGGCTAACATTAACGTAAATGTGTAACCTATTTTTTTTATACAGAAGGCTGTTAAGAACGCTTTAAACGTATGTTCATTTAAAAGTTTCCTGTTGCAAAAGTTCTATTTTTAAACTACCTTTTTAATCTTATAACATATGCATTCATGGTTTTGAAAAAATTATCTTATTGCTCAACAAGCGGTACGTTTCTATTAATAAATATATAATAAAAGTCTTATCTTTTGTCTTTCACGCGATACTGATTTTTTGCTTGAACGATAACTAGGAGACTTTTTGCATGCATAGAATCAATGTGTGTGCTATTTGAGAGGTATATTTGTCCGAGTTTTAAAATTTATAAATAAAAAAGTCCCTCACCAAAAAAAACGTACCCATAGGTGCAGTACTAATATATGCATACATCGTATAGCTTTCAAAATCATAGGTCTAAAAAGTTAAGGTCATTCAGTCTACGTAAGCCCTTTAACCGATGCGCGTGAATACTATTTTTTTATGGCATACGCAGGCAGACGAGCAGTCGGGCCACCTGATGGTAAGTGGTCACCGACGCCCATAGACACTGGCAATACCAGTGGTATCGCCAACGCGCTGCCTACCGTGAGACATAGGGTGTTAAGTCTCGTTTACCCAGTAAATACGCTGGCTACGGTTTGAAGGACACTGAAGCAGTAGCTTCGCGGCAGAAATAGGCACCGCGGTGGTACCCACAGACGGTCTCCGTCACGTAAAGGGGACCTACCACCGTAAGGACCTCAGAAACTATAAAAATTATTATTTCATCATCAGCCTGTATCAGTCCACTTCTGGACTTAGGCCTCCGCTTATGCTCGCCTTTACAATCAGGGGGTTTTTGGACCGTATCCCACCACGCTGGTCAAATGTGGGTTGATGAGTGGGCCGACTTCTTACATGCCCATCCGACGCATGGATCATCTTTATATTTCAGACAATTCGCTGACTGCTCCACTTGTCCTAACCAACCAGAAAACAATGATTACACAAAGTTTATTTCCCGCGGGTTTCGATCCCACGACCTTCTTTTTATAAAGCAGGCCAATACCGCTAGACCACGGAGGCGGTTATTATTTATTATTTAAAGTATAATTGAAATGTGCATATGATAAAACAACAATAATATTCTATTTCACAAAGGAGAGTCACGCGAGTGAATAGTTAATAGAAGCATAAAAAAACAGACCTTTTTTCTACACCAACTTGCCTGCACAGAATTTCCCAAAGAATAAAAAGCTTGATTTTATTTTAACGGCACGGCTAACGAGGTTAATTGCATAAATGTAAATACCGCATGTGCTTTAAAGGTTATATTCATTATTATCCCATGGTAATATTTAATTTTACATGTAATTAAATGATTAATGTTGCATTTAGGCAGTCGGTAATTTTGTACCGATTGAATAGTTCATAATTTTGGCAGCGTGTTATTAATTTTATATTATATCTGTGTTGTTGCACTTATATTTCATATTATAACATTTCAATGACATTGGGACAGCGTAATACATGAAGCTAAGAATGCTGTTTCATTTATTATTAACGGATTAATTATTTTTAAATTATCTCCAATGTTTTCATTGCTGTAAGCTGATTTCAAATAGCATATAGCTTGCTTGCTTGCAATTATTTCATTAATAAATAAAATTTAAACTAATAGTTCTATACTATCACAGCGAAGTCGACTAAGTTATGCTTAGTCGACTTCGTTGACTAAGGAAAACTTTTAAGATATTCCCTAGTTTGTTCAATGGATGTTTGACGGATAATAAATAAATAAGTTGATTTACGTACAAGTAACACAGAAAATGCTAGTAAGTGGTAACTCAAAAATCCGCTGGGTTATTTTGTGGAAAAACTTTAAAGTAAACTGTCTACTCGTGCAGTTTATTCCCTTTGGAGTAACAGATATTTTATTCAACTCTATAACTCTTTCTTACAGTCATCCTCACAGCTAAACCACATTTTTTTCAGACGTTATGTATTCGTCAACACAAAATCGAAATGTTTACTATATGTATATTTCCTTAATAATGAACTTTAGTTCTCTCTCTTCGTGTCGTATGGTGGCACATATGACTGTAATTATCAAGCAATTTAAATTAACAACGTACAATTGCAGCGTCTTGATAAGTGCCGATCTGAAAGCTGTCTGAAATATCTTACGCAATGTTTTATTACGAAATCTAACGATGTGATGAGAGATTTTACCTATAATATTATTCGTATTACTTTTAATTGGGGAACGTTTTTTGCACAGAATTCAGTGAGGTATGAAAAACGAATTATTCTCAAATATTACGTTTATAGACATATCATATATTATGACGTATCATATATCATGATATATCATATATTATGACATGTCATACAAAAAAAGCCGTGAGTTTCTTTCGCGTTATTCTCAGGTCTGAGGCGTCCTTTCGAACGTGGTAGTGTGTTTGACAATCAATAAGCAAGTGAACTTCATATTGAATAAAGATATTTGAATTTGAACTTGAATTTGAATTTGAATTATGGTAAAGGTATTCATGCGAACACGCATAGCAAACAAAACTACGTCTGTTATGAAAATAAACTCAGACGCAAACAAAATCCTGAAGGATAGAATACATAAAAAATACAGCTAAACTGCTAACAGCCAAGTTCATAAGTTGACGACCTAAACAAAATCGTTTTCATATGCCTTCAAAACACCCGCAATCCGATATAGATGCAGTCAGAAGACAGTGCAAAAAATGTAGCCATATCTGTATGGTCTAGGGCCAATAAATTCCACCGGATCAATCCACCTTTTTTAGGATTACGCTAATTATAGTCAACAAAAGGCAAGTGGCCAATAGAACAATGAGGCCTATTCTGATACAAATCCAAAACCTGAGTATTGTTACCGGACAAACCGTCTAAACTTGACTACCACAATCCAATACAGCCAACCGTATGGTAAGGCCTTAAGTCACAATGATCTATTGCCAGAAAGTAAGGTATGTAATCCATTTCTTGTAGTAATAAATAAGAGTTCGGATTCACCGCGATCCAGTGGCCATATCCGTTGTATGGTTTAAGGCCTATGTGGTCTAGGGCCATTAAATTCCGCCGGATCAATCAGCCGTAGAAACCGCGGGCGCCGCCCCGACCATGGTCATCGCAGACCACAAAAACGACCATGTTTTACTGAAACCTTAACAGTTGCAGTCTAATGGCGCTCACTAATTCACCGAATGTATACAAGATACGTAGAAGTAACATATGAATAGAGTAATAATAAGCAAAATGCATTTGAAACAGTTATATATTAAGAAAATACATTTCTGTGAAATTAAAATAAATAAACAATTTAATAGTACCAGAAACCAATCAAATATTTATTTATGTACAATACAAAGAAATTATCAAAGTCGCATATTTTTATAGGCTAAATATTAATCTAAACGGTCCAGTAATTAACTTCTATCCTGCCTTACGATGAAACTCAGTTCCTTTGTACATGACCTAGGTCAGTAGTAATTTGTGATTTAATATAAAATTAATATTTTTCACTAAGCTTATTTAACTAAAGTAGGTCACTGAATATTGATATAAAATAGCGCTGATTTTGTTTGGCACAATTAATTACTTTGCCCATTAATCAAATAACTTGACAGGAAACAATTTACACAGCCCGTATGCGGATTAATAATATACAAGGGTATATTATAGCCTGAAGTTAATCTGATATATTAGATATTTTGGTAGTTTCATTAAAATCATCAAATTTAAATAGTTTTCAGTAAAAAGGTAACAAATATCCATCCTCACGAACTTTCAAAACAGTTAATTATGATATGAGGAAATTATCATGTGAACTAAACTTCTTAAGTTAATTATAATTTTAATTTAATACCTAGAGAAGACTATAATATGACCCTCAACGCACTACTATTAACTGCTATTGAAGGTATCAATCTAGTGGCAGATTCATGGAGTTAAAGCGCTTGTATCTAGTGCAAGCAATTTGCAGCAAAAAGTTGCTGTTGGAATGACGTATGGCGATCGAATGGGCTGCCACGTACTTATTATCGGCTGATAACCCACTATGAAGGCCTGAAGCGAGATTCCTCAGTGAATTTGCTATATCTAGAGGAATATTTAAACTGAATTTGTGATCGATTATATTGTCTTCCTTAGTGGGGGTTTTCTGTGTTAGGTACAACAGACGTACTTCAAAACTAAACTTAGACTATTATATAAGTCAGGTCATCATCATCCCCTAACTACTAACTCCCACTACACATCCCCTACTGCACGCTTTCTCCATTACGGGATTTTTGGACCGTATGCCAACACGCTGGTCCAATGGTGGGTGGACCGAAGTTTTACATGTCCGACGCATGGATGATCTTACTTTTCTGACAATTGGGTGATCGGCTCAAATTGCCCTAACCAACTAGGAAACAACAATGAAAATTTGTTAAGTCCCCGCAGGATTCGGACCCACCACATCCGGTTTCTAAAGCACACGCCCTTATTAATATTATTTATAATTTCATCATCATTATTATCAGCCTGCGTTCCACTACTGGACATAGGTCTCCCTAATGCACGCCACCGTTTTTAATCTTGGGCTATTCTCATTTTATTTTCTCATTATTTTCCTCATCTAAGTTATTTTTCATCTGATTCCATCGCTAAAGAGAAATACATATGTATGTTTAAAAGTATAACAAAATTTGAAATAGCAAAGGTACTGTGTATTCTTTTAGTACAAACACATTCTTTGTACACGAAGTCGTAAACGAAATATAAAATGTACAAATGTAAATAAAGATAAAATTTACATGTAATGTCGTTCTGAACCATTGTGTTGTGACAAGTGATATGAAATATTCAAATGAAGACTTTTGTATTACCCTAGGATCTTTTATTTGTCTAGTACTTTAAATATTTCACAATATTTAGTGCTTTGGTCGTAAGTGAAACGTTTTGTACCGCAAGATGATTCACAAGGTTTAAATATTGCAGTTAAACTTTACTAAATTATTAGGTAAAACTATATAGACATTTATTACATAGAACAAGAAATTTACGAAAATAAAGTCTAGCGTTTAACTCTTGGGCTAATATTTCTAACGTTATTGTTGATTGGCTACAATAGTAATTTAAGCGATATTTAACTTATCGAGACGAACTACTTTTTAGCGCTATATAAGTTTAAATATTAAGGCTTAGTTTATATAAATTCCATGTTTAATTTGGCTTTGTTATAAACCATACATTTTATAAAATAAACGATGTACTAGGGCCGCATAAGTTGCAGTAGTTTCGTTCGCGGTATACTGGTACTGATATTAGTATACCGGACCATTACCTAATATAGGCAATTAGGTGTATTTTTTTCAATTAAACATATTATGTGAAGTACCAGGAGCTTATGAGTGGTGGAAGCTTACGGTAAACCTTAATTCTAATCCATACGCATAGTATTAGCGTACACTATAAAAATTAAATTATATGAATTACTAAAATAATAGTTCGCGGAAGCTTCGCGTTCGAATCCATACGCAAAGTCCGATATACGAAAGCACACAATAAAAGTTGAAAAAAAAAAGTACCAAGAGTTCGTGAGTAGCGGAAGTTTGCGGTACACTTAGTTCGAATGCATACGCAAAGTCTGAATGTATACAATAAAATTTAAATAACAAGAAGTACCAGGAGCTCATAAGTAGCGGGAGCCGCGCAGTGTACTCGGTTCGAATCCGTACGCAAAGTATGAACGTACACGATAAAAATTGAAAACTGCACGCGCGGGTATGCGATGGCCGATCACCTGTCCAGCAGATGGCCGACCAGCCGTTTGGTCTCTGACTGATTGCAATTTTACTTGTAAATTGTACGATTACTCGCGCTTTAATTGTTCAAAGCTGGGAATACGCGGTGGAAGTTTTTAGGAGGTTCAAAGCTCTGAGACGTTGTTAATTAGTTGTGGCTCGAACTTGATTCCGTTTCATACAGTCGATCGGGTTCGAATCCTGTCACAGATTTGTTTACTTTGTAAATTATACTATACCTGAGAAATTTTATGCTGTGTGATTTATTGTTTTTTTTAGGACTTGTAAATAAGCTAGTTAAGACCTTTTTGTTAAAGGGACAAGTAGTTGTCAATTGAAAAAGCCTCTTTAAGTATTACCGACAGATACTGAATTAAAACAAGGATTATTTACGAATAAACAGACAAACAAGAAATGCCATAACAATATCTAATAATAAACATCATGAAAAATATGTATTAATTGTATATATATTATATTAATAAATATACAAAGCTAATAGAAGAATTTTCTTTTTCATTTCTCTCTTCACAATTTATAATGTTCTCTTCACAATGACTGACGAAATAACTGCAAAAATGTACAGAAAATGGAAGAACCCTTTTAAACGAATAAAATTTGACTCGAAAAGTCTATACCAAACGCAACGAAAGGGTTTAGGCGTACCACATTATTACAAAAACAACACCTTAATTAATTACAGCATAATTACAATACGTTAAAAAACGGGAACTAGTTCATACATCTGGGTATGGGACGACAGTTGGTAATCTCCCATCTGGTTTAGGACCCCATTTTAATAGCCGAGGGGCTTTTAAGGTGTCTTATGGTTATCGAGCGAAAAATTACGAACGACTGCACTGTTTGATGATGGCTGTTAATTTTAAATATATCACACACATCATCAGCCTGTTTTAGTCCACTGCTGGACATAGGCCTCCCTAATACACCCCTATCCATTAGGGATTTGGACCGATCCCACCACGCTGGTCCAATGCGGGTTGGTGGGTGGACCGACTTTTACATGCCCATCCGACGCATGGATCATCTTACTTTTCAGACAATTGGGTGATCGGCCCAAATTGCCTAACCAACAGGAAACAACAATGAAAATTTGTTGCGTCCCGCAGGATTCGAACCCACGACCTCCGGTTTCTAAAGCACACGCCCATACCACTAGGCTACGGAGGCAGTGGCAATTTAAATATATGCTATATTTATATTTTTCCATATAAATATGGTATATGACTAAATATTTTATTTATTTTTTGTATTGTGGGACGCTCTGCAGCAAGATGGTGTGACGACATTCACAAAGTGGTCGAGGTGGGCTGAATGAGAATAGTCGAAGATTGGAAGTGGTGGCGTGCATTAGGGGAGGCTTATGTCCAGCAGTGGACTGACACAGGTTGATGATGATGATGAAATTTTTCATAAATGTACAGAGACATTACTCAGACAAACAAATTCTGTTTATTTTGTATCGTCTGGTCGTCACCAAGGCGTACTTTTCTGAATCAGTAATTTTATTTATTGTTAGATATTTCTATAAACGATTTATTTTAATTAAAGCACACACTTCAACGTCTGGATATTGGTATTTGAAACTCTGTTTTGTGCGCTACTTAAATATTGAATCGCATAAAATGCTTCTCGTAATATTACCATGCATATTTAAAATTTAATACTAAATTAAATATATAAGCGTAAATATGTTCGTTCCATCATCCTTGCTAAATAACTTACATTTCGAAATTCAAAAACTACAAAAAATTTAATCTGCTTTACTTGACCGGTGCTTATTTATGATTTCTTTGTATAAAATATCATCAATATTGGACTTTTTTCGTCTCCAAAAAACCTTTACATATTGACCCACTTCTCTAAATGCTTAACAAATTCGACACATAATTTTTTACACTAAATTAATCTCAATGTACAAAAAGAATGTAACACAAAGTTATTATAATCTTAAAATTCAAACATTAAAGGAATCCTTAATGAAGTGTTTACCCAATTTTTACACGTTAATTATCATTACGCAGATAAATGTTAATTTAAAACACTTAATGTCTCTATCTTGAGATAATGTAGTTTAGGAATTCGGGCTAGCAGTAGCGACTTATGTAAATACAAAGTGACCTGAGATAAGAAGGTGTCAATGTGGTAGTATTTAAGTGATTTTAAAATTTATCATCTACGGCTGTGATTTATTAGACCAGCTCCAACCATTAATGTAAAGTGATAATGGACACTTTTAAGGTTTGACTGCGTATATGTATATTCAAATCGATTAACTTAGTTGACATTAAAGTTGACTCTACATTTGCTCTGTCAAAAAATCAATAGGTTCAGTTTGAATATATGTTTGAGGTTTGAATATTTTTCCAGCATATGGACTCTATGTAGCGCTATTCAATATTTTAATGTTGTATTTGTTTGTTTATTGTTTCAATTATATTGTAAAAGACAACCAAAATAAGTCCCGCTGAATTTCTTACGCCGGTTCTTTTCAGGTCAGAGGCGTCTGTTTCCGAACAGATGGTAGATTTTTGACAATCAATAAGTGAGTGTATCGCTCTTATATTAAATAAAGATATTTGAAGGCTTTAATACACATAGTTACGAAAATAGTTATTGATTTGTTTGTTATATGCGTTAAGAATATATCGTGTCCTTTTATAATAATTATCACAATAAGGAATAGAATAGAGTAGTCAAAATTTTAGTCTAACAGTTTGTCGAGTGTAATTGAAAAACAGACATATTTATATTACTGCTGTAATCAAAGAAGCCCGAATGGACGGAAAAGTCCCTGCCAAAACATTAAAATGCACGCAAAAATCCATAAAAGAAGATTAAATTTACGATAATGACATTTAATTGACGTGTTGTACACTAGAGAAATCTTAAGGCAAGTAAGGGTTTTGCTTCTAGAATATGTATACCCATTATCGTCTACCCAGTTCATTATCGACCTGGATCTAATATTGACCTGAACCTAACGCAGAAATTTATTATGACTTTAACATTATGTGCAACCTAATTAAAGCTTTAATAGTGCATAAACGTATGGTCGATTTATTGGTGAAATATAGCGTGATAATCGACATTTAACGGCATAAAATAATCAAAAAGCTCTGTTGATCTGCAAAGCTTATAAAAGTTTCATCGTGATGAAAAATAATGATTTATAATCTTTATTTTTTATGGTTAATTAATGTGCAGAAAATCTGAAGCTTTCGCTGTGTGTCTATATAACAGACTTCAACGACATTCTGATAGTAAATACTGACAACAAATCAATACAAAATACAATTAACGATATTATATTGAATAAACGCATCAATAGAAAAGTATGTGATATTATTTGTTTTCTTTTCTGTGTGCTTGTTTGAGTGTTTTACTTAAATATTTGTTTATGTAACTACTTGCATTTTACAAGATTATGAGTTTTATAATATCAATTAATCAAAGGAGCTAATGGCAAAGATGATTAAAATCTAAAACGATGAAGATGTTTCGTTATTTTGAGCGAAACTCTCATCGACTTTTCCCGCCGAAATAGTGTTGTCACATCTCACATCGTACCCCGTTAGTCGATCATAATTAATAAGGCCGTTCGCAACAATCGATTCAGCTGTATCGACACGCCGCCCATTACTCACCCCATAAATAACTAATCGAATCAATATAATATGCCGCGACCAATCTTTGAATGCGCTATTTTGTACGGTCTTTAACGTGGAAACGCTGGATACGGCCCGTGCCGGAAAATAACCCATCAGTAATCAATAACTTTAGTGTTATATTTTCGTGCGATTTTCTATAGCAGATATTAACCGAATTTTAGGAATGGTTTTAATTTTTGTTTCAAGTGATCTTGTTTACGGTCTAGTTTTTATGGGTGTTTGAAATTGGTTTATGCGATATGAATATTGGTGAAATTCCCGTCGTTTCGGATTCTTTTCAGGATCCATTCTAACGGGCAGACTGCCTGTGATCATGGACGAAAAATCCGAAAATTAGTGGATTTGATATTTACAGTTTATACTAAGTATAAGTGGAAACGGATAATTACACTAAATCACAATTACTCTGCTAGCTTAATATATCTTATAAAAGCTAATAACTAAGTTCTATAATACTTGAAGATGTATCCCTAGAGGGTAAGGATTTAACTTAATATGTTTTAAACTACAAACACATACCTATTTTAACAGACAGTTAGTTATCAGTCGTTTCTAGTAACTTTAACTTCATGCTTGTTTAACGCCAAATTTCACAAGAGGTGTGAATATACATTAACCAGTCCGTGTCCCAACGTGTTAAGATCTACATTGGCGTGACAAACAGTTTAGGGATGTCAATCAAACGTGATAGGTTTTTACGTCTCCGTAAATTAGCCGTGAATCGATTGGGTACGATTCTATGATTTTTTTTTCTTCTAGTAACAATAATTGGTAGGTTCATATCCGCGTGTTAAGAACTGTGAATATTTTCACACGGATTATTGAGCGTTTAGTTCCTTAGTGCTTATGGGCCACGACGATTTTTCAATGATTATTAGTGACTAGGAAAAAAGTTAAAACCTAGCAAGCTTTTAATATAGACAGGTGTTGCTCTAAATCTAATATATCTGTTATATTTAACAAAACACTGATACTTCAGTTACCCATCTGGTTTTTAAAGCTTTTGTATGGATTGCTGAAATGTATAATTAAATGATAGCATGCCCCGGTAATGAATTGTTCGCTTATTATTTAAATAGCCTTGACTATTTGAAACTAGGAAAATATGTTGTGTTTATATCTTGAAAACAAGTTACTGAAATAAGGAATAAACTAGTCCTGCTCTTTTACTTTTTCTTAGTCCTGAAGCTTAAATTTCCGAACGGATGATAGATAAATTGACAATTCGTAAGAAAGTTTAATGCTTATAGAAAGTCGTCGAGTATATTATTAAATTACTTTGAGCCAAAAAAATTGTAATTTTCTAATGTAAATTTATGCAACATACGAAAGCTTAATATATGCATTATGTGTCAGTATTTACTTTGAAATGAATTGCATGATGATGAATATTTGCTATATTTAAATTATCTTGTCCGTCGCAACTAAACAGCAATTGAAGCATTGAATTACTATGTAACGATAATATTCTCATTTATATATATAATGCAATTTAATATTATCATGCATCATAAGAATAAATCAGCGTATTGTTTATGAATATTATATCTACAACTTAGATTTCTTTTAATCTCATATTACAAGTGCACTTTACACAATGTAGTTTAGTCTAATTTAACAATGATAAAACTTTAAAAGGCTAGTGAATAGCTTCTCTTTAAATAAAGATGAAAATATTTTTTGTTAAGCAAATGGTGAATAAATTATGAAATTAAATGTTCAAAACTCCTATTTATGTGCTGTACATTTCTTTGTTTATAATTATATTAAGCGTATCTATTAAAATATATTTCAAACATATTGACCATATGTTTAAAAATGTAGCTTTTACCGTAAAAGTTGATTGTTGTTTGTTGATTTCTATTATTTTAAAGGCTTATTAAGTTAAAAGAGCAATTCTTCCTGCTTTATAGCGCTGTAATCAATCGATTGGGTTTTAATAAGGTGTAAGTACCGTATCTATGGTAATGTGTTAAGGCCTTTTAAGGCAGAAGATCGACTGTAACCAGTTTGTTCATTGCCCCTAACAACAAGTTACTGAGAATAAACAAGGTAATATAACTTTACGAGATGTTAAAATGTTAGTTTTGAATATAAACATTGTGTAAAGGGATGCTACTTAGATATTGACACTAAGATTATTAAGTTATTGTACAATGTACTTTTATTATAACTAATTAGTTTGGTTAGGGTTGTGGGATACGGTCCAAAAACCCACTAATGGGGAAGGCGTGTATTAGAGGAGACCTATGTCCAGCTGTGGACTAACATAGGTTGATAATGAACTAGTTTGTATGCAATAGTTTCATTCGCGAATATTACAAAAAAAAAATAATAAATGACTAGGGATTTCATGAATCTGTAAGACTTTTACAATTTAAGTTGAGGTAAATTTACCTAAACAAGCATTGTACGGCAGTGGTAAATTTCGAAAATAATTTTCAGTTTTTATATTACGTCCTTCTAATAGACTTCGAATGGACTTAAATTCATCTATTTAAATCTTATCATCTGTCCTCAATATAAAAGGAACTCTGGAATCCGGCCATAAAAACGCCGAAACAATTTATTACTAATAATTGAATTTCTCTGATGGTTAAAGCACAAAACAAACAAAAAAATCTGGTCTTGTTATGGTAACTCAAGAATTTTTTACCAATAAAAGATACTCTCTTTTTAGCATGGATTATGCCTATTTGTACTTATTATTATGTTTTTAGCAACAATATTTAAATTAGGTTCGTTTGGTATACTAATTAGATTATAATTTTCTAACCAAATCAGATACACATATACGGCTATAAGAAACTAACTAATTGAATACGGACTCAATAAATGAATTTACAATTTAGAATCCGATTTTGTCCATGTAAGAGCATTTGATAAATATTAATTTTGTATTGGAGTTGTTGTTCTTTTCTTTTGTTACTACGTGAAAGCGTAAAAATTACGGTCGACTACGTTCCGAAGTAGATACAGTGTGTCTAGGATTACTAAGCGCGTACGGTGTGGAGACAGACAGACAAAAAAAGTATTTTTAATAAAATCGTTCAATGCAGTTTCTCCCAACGTTGCGGTAATTATTACCGTTGCGTTACATGGAGTGAAATAGTTTTTGCAATCAGTTTTGGATTTTATATTTTATAATGAAGAAAATAGTATAGAATTAACATTTATTAAATATTTAACATTTTCATGATAAAAACAAATGCAACTTAAAATAGATTAAAAAGCAAGATAAAAAAATAACCAGTTGTTGGTAAAGTATACTACATTCAATTCAAAATGTGGACTTTTATTATACATAGAGCCTCCAAATTAAAAATAAAATGAAATAACTATCGTATCTTTAAAAAGATTTGTTTGACATAGTTCAGCATTAAGTTTTAATTTCGCGCAAAACTCAGACAAAATGTCTTCCTAAATGTATTGCGCAAAACGCGCATAACCACGCGTTAATAAGTCAAAACAACAATGTGTGACAATTGATTGCTGGTTTGTGTGATCAAACTTGGCATAGGTTGATCACACAAACTCTTAATCAACTCCTCAACCCACATTAGTGTTATAGCTCATCTAGTCATTCAGCTCACCTCTTTCCATTCCTCCGGCGCCGCTTGGTCGCGTACACGGTGCCCAGCTGGCTGGCGTGCGGCTGCGGCGGTGGCCGGAGCAGACCAGAGTCCACGCAACCCTCGAGTGCGTAGCCACCCTGCCCACCCCAGCCGCCGCACAGCTGCAACTTCGACTCTGTGGCTATCTTGACGGCTGGCAGCGCCAGGGGTCACTCCCTTACGCCGCTTCAGAGGACAGGATCCATGTGATGACTGGCAACACTGATATCCTGGATAGGGACAGCTCCCATGCGATGTTCAACTGTTCCTACCGATATTTTGAATGGGGATAGTATCCATGCGATGTATACCTTTTTTCTTTATATTTTCAATGGTTGGAGAGCTAATGCGATAATCAACTAACCATTCTAATTTTATAAACCTGCTGGTTGCATCCCACTGTCTTTACTTATATTATGATTGCATGTGTAGATATATTTCTGTATCTACTGATATCCAGTTTGCAGTTATAGTAACCGTGCGACCCAATTATCCATAACTTAGTTTGCAATGTTCCAAAACACAACGTCCCAGACCATGACAGATCCAAAATTACTTAATTGTCACCAACTTAATGCGATATTTTGAAAGTTTTCCGCATCACCACTTTATCACTTTCGTCGTTCGGGTGTCACGGGATTATTGAAAACTTCAATTTTATTATTGAAAGTTTTCATTGGCTTTAATACATATTTAATCATATTTTCATTTCTATATCAATAATTTGAATCACCTCGACCATGACGACATTAATTAAAATTTGGAATTAAATCAACTGAGGTTTTATTCGCACAAATCGAACGATTAATAAACGGTCAATTGAAGTAAAGCGACGCCGCAGATCGAAACATGAGCACACATTAGAGCTGAATATTCATTTGGAAACTCGGCTGAATCGCGTGGCCTCGATATTGACGTTATGAGTTATCGAATATTAGCAATAAGCATCCGGTATAGAATGAAATAATCGCTCTTTGTTCAGGGACAGCTACTATATCTCCTACATTTAAATTCCAGCTGTCTGAGTCAATTATTTTATACAGAAGCACTCAAATATACTAACTAATCAATCAATACTTTAGCCAATTCACATTTACGATGCACAATTAAATATTTGAACGTTTTGGAAGAACACGTTGAGCGTTTGGTTCAAATCGGGAAACCCAATTGGAAGAGTGAGGTGATATGGTTTCTTTTCTTCTACGTCCTGTTCCTTACAACCGTCCACAGGAAAACGGCACTTTGTTTAGTCACAGTGGACAGAGGTCACTGCTTTATCGACCGCTACATATCTCCACTATAATCAGTAACACTTTGGTCGTGTATCTTTGCAATTGCTTCACAAGTCCCGGATTTTAAATTTATGGATACTGCACTGAAATTGAAGTCACATATGACACTGGCCTTGTACAATCAGTTATAGTCTCCGAAAAAAAATCACTATTCACTTAAGTATATAGTTCAGCTATACGCCGGCGCGTTGGATCACGTAAATCAACACTTTGGTATTGTAAGTTTGTATGTGTCACTTTACTAGTTCTATAGGACGCGGTTCACAATCGTCTATAGCTATATCTAGCAACGCTTTCGTTGTAGGTATGTCAGCGAACATTACGGTACGTTGTATAGATACGGGGCACGGTCGCCGACGGGGTAAGTATCGCGTGGCGCCACCGGCAAGCGCCCGATGTGGTTTGGCGGCTCGTTCACAAAGACCCCTGAGGGGGGGAGGCGGCAACTCTCAAAGGAACGCCCTGCACCCGCCGTCGGCCAATGACACGCGAGCACGGTGCGACGCTCCGTTTTTATTTTTCGAAAACGATCGACCGAACGCTCGTCCTTTTTCGCTTTTTGCGCTCCCTTTTTCCTCTCGCTCGCTCGCGTTTCGCTTGCGGATGTCAGTCGCGAGGCTGACGCTGGCTGTTTTGGTACACCGTATTTATTTGCGGTGGATGGCTTTAATGGATTTAGAGCTGGCTGGATTTAATCGAACGCTGTTGTAATATCGTTTTTTTTATTTTGTTTTATTTTTTTTCGTTTGCAAAAACATTCAGGAGTAATAATACTTTGGACGTATGTTTAGTATCCTTTTTAATAGACTGTCTCTCATTTAGAATGTACTACTAAAGAAATTACTCTTGGTGTAGTTAATAAAATAGTTAAGTAGCGAAAGTTTAATGACCTTGCTAGTTCTTGTGAGCTGATCTCGTATGTACGATTACTTGTAGGGTTAAAACATCTCATAATTATATCTAGTATGCATTTAAAATATACTCTGTATTTTTTACATATTTTTAGTTAGAACTTGCTCTTTAACTGAAATAAATCTACATCCCCTCGTAATTCCAACGGCTGATTACGACCCCCACCACTAGTGATGACGTCACAAGATGGCCGCGTTGGATAGGGTGCGAGTTTTCGCATTTTCTCCACGGCCTTTGACCAAAATGGTCGTATATCTTGGATTCAAGGTTTTTCATAAAACATATGTAGTATTTTACTATTTATTTGCTTTACTTTTCTCATGTCACTAAAAACTTTATGATCTAATGTTTTCAGCATTATTAAGACAATTTAATCTGGCTAAATCTCTAGTTTTGTCTTTTTTAGTGTATTTATTTTAAATTTTATACATTTAAATAATTATTTCTCTGACTTTTAATGCCTTATCGTTTTCCTTTCATTTTCTTTTATTTTGGGGCGTTTTATAGATAACTTTTGCTTATAAAATAACTTTAATCCAATATAAAATTGTACGGCTTAATTTCGTATTCTGTGAGGGTAGGCTATGGATTTGGGGTGGTATAATGGGACTTACAGAAAACATTAATCACAAGCGTAGTTATCTATCAAAAATTAAGCTACAATTACGTGAAAGTTAATTAGCGTAATTTTGTTGCCACGATTAACGTGATAACATATTTTGCTTAGACTCTGTTTTATATGCTATAACTATTATAAAGAATAATAAAAAGTTTTTTTTTTAATTAATATAGATAAAATATAAAATCATTTTGATATAACATTTGTAGTATTCGCGTAAAGATAAGAAAATTTTATTATAACTGGCGTAGAGGCAGTGGCGTGCATTAGGGGAGGCCTATGTCCAGCAGTGGACTAACACAGGCTGATGATGATGATGATGATGATGAGAGGCAGTGCTAGTATGTATGGATAATTGTAATTTTTTATTAAATAATTTATTAATTAAACGTGACACAGTATATCAGTAGGTATTATTAAATTGAATACAATGCTATTTATTTAAATCACTAATATAATTCTCGTTTTGTTTAAACTTTACAGTTTCGTAAAGTGTTGCTAAATTAAAACTTATTTCAGTTTGTGTTACATATTTGAAGACTATGTAATATCCTCCATTCATTCTCATTTTCATTAATTTATTAAGTAATCAAAAGTTGCAAAGTTGCATTTTTGCATTGTTTAATTTTCAAAGTTATCTGTGATGTTAGAAAAAGTTTTATAGAAAAACTAAAAAATGTGAAATAAATAGTTAATATCATATACAAACTTGTGTTAACACAAATCGTAAGGCCTATATTTGGAAGCCTTTGGGTGATCTTAACGAATAAAGGAATAAATAAATAAATTCAAGTGTGGTTCAATGCAATGTCTCTTCTACAAAATTTTTAGCATACTTTTCGGTTATGTAAATAACACTACTAAACAACGTGATTGCTCGCTATTGTACTTTTTAGATGATATATCGTCATAATTATTTCTGTTGCTTGCGCGAATATTATACATTATTAAATAAAATTACTTTACGGATTTTATCGCGTTCATTTTACATTTTAAATTCCCGACGTTTCGAACACTTTCCAGCGGCCGTGGTCGTGGTCAGTCTACCCCGTGACCACGGCCGCTGGAAAGTGTTCGAAACGTCGGATATATCGTCGGTAAACATAATACTCATATTTCTTTATCACAGTTAAACCTAAACCTAAAAAACTTACGGAAAACAAACATAAGTATTCTTTATGTCTATAGGACTCTTACTTTATTTTTTCTTACAAGACTTATATCACGACAGATTTATCTTAATGTTATTAAATTAACATGTTTCAATAGTAGCTTAAGCGTAGAATGTAAGTATAGCGTATGATAAGATCATCGGCATAATTATCTTTATTACTTTTAATGCAGATTTCTCAATTAGTTTTTCCAATCACGACAGCCAAGAAATCTTTAAGCAAATTAATATGTGTGAGCGTAGATTATAGAATTAATGTTTGGTAAAGTATATAATAATAATTAAATAAGTGATATAGTGGCATGTTTGACTTGTATTCTGACATGAATAAAGAAGTTATGTTAAATAAAACATTTACTGCTTAAGTTTTCATATTAATTGTGCAGGGGTGGAGGACCCCTGTTTACAACGGTGCCTATTTCTGCTACATATGTTCCGGTTTGAAGGGCACAGTAGCCAGCGTATTTACTGGGTGACAGGGACTTAACGTCTAATGTCTGACGGTAGGCAGCACGTTGGTGATGCTCTCTGAATTGCCAATATCCATGGGCGTCGGTGACCACTTTCCATCAGGTGGCCCGACTGTTCGTCTGCCTTCATATGCGATAAAATATCAATATTATATTTAAACTATCAGATCCTTGTGACCATGGGCGAGGGGTATAAAAGTGTTAAAATTAATTTATGTCTAACTCTTTTTATAATAATACCATTTACAATATTTCATTAATACATCACGTATAAAGTTACCAGATTTATTTTAGCAAGTTACTAGAGCAATTTGCTAGAGCAGGATATCAACTACTTCCACACAACTTGGTCCTACAGTGTAGGATGTATCAGGTATGTACACACTTCTTATTTTCAGTATAAAGATGGTTTAGGTCCTACTACTAGTACTAATACTTACTGTACACATAGTATCAAAAACATTAATGGCTTACGCCTGTTATATATACTAAAGCTTAATAGACTTTAAATTTTGGTGTTTAAGTCTTTTTATTTCTGGTGTCTACTAGTTACTAGCAAGTGTTTTTTCTTTCAATCATGGTCAATATTCAATTTAATTATTCATAATATCATCATTATCATCATCATCAGCCTGTGATAGTCCACAGTTGGCCTCCCCTAATACACCCATATCCATTAGGGGGTTTCGGACCGTATCCCACCCTGGTCCAATGCGGGTTGGTGGCTGGACCGATTTTTGCATGCCCATCCGACGCATGGATCATCTTACTTTTCAGACAATTGGGTGATCGGCCCAAATTGCCCTAACCAATTAGGCAACAACAATGAAAATTTGTTGAGTCCCCGCAGGATTCGAACCCACGACCTCCGGTTTCTAAAGCACGGGCCCATACCACTAGGCTACGGAGGCAGCTATATTCATAATATGTAGTTCTAAATTTACAAAATATATCTAAATATTAAAATATGTTATAATGCCTGTATGTGTAATCATGATATCTTATTGAGCAACCTTTTTTTCTTAAAGCTTCATTGTAATTAGCACTTAACATTTTAGCCTCACCTGAGGATTAACCAACCCAAAATCATATCAGCATTAACTCCGTCTTTGTATATTTGACTGCTTACAATTTTAATAAGCAAACTTAAATATTATTCTTTAAATATTACTAAAGCAAACATTCCTTACGCAGTCCTATACCCGCTAACATTACTAAAGGCCATAAACCATCGTTGAAACGGGCGCTCGTTACTCTGTTACACAAACGTAAAGGCAATAACAAACTTTAATTATTAGTTTTTCAAAATAGCGAACACATCGCCGACGGGAAACCAATTAAAACAAAAAAAGGTCATCAGATTAAAGAGAAATACTAATTGTCGCCTGAACATTATTAACTTCGTAATTGTGTATTAAAAAAATAATGTTTTTAAGAACTAACGGTTCAGACAGACGTTTTTGTTTGTCGTTATATTTTTCGATACTTATATTACAAATGCAAAAGTAACTCTGTCTGTCTGTGTGTCTGCCTGTCTTTACCGGCCACCACGGAACCTAATTTGATCGAACATATTATGAGAAAGGACACATGTTACATGTTCATTCGAAAAAGCCAATCGAACGTTTGAAATGGGAGATAAAAGTTTACACGGAAAATCGTTATTGTTGATGATGAAACCTGAAAGTTTGTGTCTAACTATATTATATTCAATATTATTTATATTACTATACATTATATTCGACACATCGGTGATCCACGCGCAGGAAGTTGCAGTTATATGTATAACGTAGCATTCGCTAGATCAAAAGATAATTGTAGGTGGTGAGGCCCTATGAACATGGGACCGACCAAGTTAAGACTAAACAAAGTCTCCATTTGCTGCAAATCTGTAGCGTACAATCACTGCTGTACAATGGATTGACAGGCGCCGTACCGGTTTTCAAACAAGGTAAAATAGGATACTCCTATTTTTAAAACAAGCGGTGAAATAACAATAATAATATTTCTCGTCGTCATTTAGTCCCACAAAGGTGGTAATATTGAAACCCAATAACTTATAAATATGTAGACCTACTTATCTTCTGAAAATAAATACATATTATAAAGTTACAAACACATAGAGAAACACATTTTTCCAGTGGTGGCAATTGAACCCACAACCTATTGCTTAACAGTCAGAGTCACTAAACTGCGTCAAGGAGGTCGTCTATCTAAAACGTCTTCTTTACCTAATAATTACGCTATCATCTTAATAGGTAAAAATAAACAAGTATAAAGCATTTATTTACAATAACGGGGTAACAATTACATTTTTCGATGGCACCACACTAGGCAAGGCCTGTCCTGTGGTTGCCGGTTACGATTGTCATTCAGAATACAAATTTTCATAAGTTGACCGTCGCTGTATGTTAAATAAAAGCGCCAAGTTTAATTTACAAAAAAAATACATAAGTATGTAAATAAATATATCTTATAGTTGCCCAATAAAGAAAAAAAAACTGTTAAAAGCATACATATGTGTTTAATAAATATTTGCACATAAGTTTCAAATGTACTAAGTAGAAATGACAAGAAACACTGAGCTAGCCTTCTTTTTTTATTTAATACTTTATATTCATCTCTTTGAAGATCTATACATATCCTAAGATCTGCAATAGTTATAATAAAAATTTATTACAGTTTCTAAAATTATTCTGCTAATTTATTTAGACGGTGGTGGGTTGTGTTAAGTATTAAAGGCGCCTTACACTGAAATCCTTATGAGCAGGGCGAATCTTTTACAATCAAAATAGCAGTCCATCCTCTCATCCCTTCAATAAACAAAAAAGATATCGATGTTCTATATTCAAGGTGTGTACGTTTACACATGCAATATAATTGCTTGCGGGGCTAAATAGTTCTTAACGTTTGTAATCGTTAATTAATTTAATCAATGTAACTACGACTTCGGTCTGTTTCTGTAATTTTTTTTATTGGAAGAGGAATTATATATGTTGCTTGACTTTGGTTTTAATTTTGGAACGAAACAAGACGTATTATAGTTACCAACGACGGAAGATAAGATATCAGCTATCTACAGAAGATATTAAAGTGCACAAGCTTAATTTCTAATTAAAAATTCATTTCTATGGATGAATTATATGATAGGATATGGGATTGAATACAAAAACGCTTTTTAAACACAACGCATCATGCTCATCAAGCATTAACGAGGTCCGAGATCCTTTCATTCCTTTTTTTATATAAATATCATAAAAATATTTGAATATAGAATAATATAGAAATGCGTAAAATTATTAATAAGGCGTACTTCGAAACAATTTGGATAGTGGTTACACAGAGGTTGTGGGTTTGATTCCCACCTAAGGTATATACATAGTGCATTAAAGTATAATACTTATATATTGAAGATGATAAATTAAGCATTTGTCAGTTTAATATCTAATTAATCGTGATGTGCTCTTATTTTATAGTTAAAATACTTTGTAATCAAACTATTAATTTATGTATTTTAAACTTTACACTAACTGATGGCTGTAATATTTTATGTTGTTGGTTAGACTTTTGTAATGCATATTAATTTTATTTGCGCCATTCCAATAATTGGCGTATAATTGAGTTCTTTTCTAGTTTTTCCGTTTTCGCTTATCCATCAGAATATTTCAAAATTTATTTGCTGCTGGAATTAGAATAAATTCATAATAACGCTCTGGTATTCTGAGAACCATCGTATATTTATGATGAACAAGAAAAACTGATACTAAAGGTGGTGTTTAATAATGATATAAGTAATGTTTAAAGATAAAAATTCAATTAACTAATTATCGATTATACAAACTGCATATTAACTTCGGTTTAATTACCCGCAACTATATAAAGAAACTGGAATATTTTTCAATTGCTTAAAGTTACCACGACGATGTTTGCTTATGAATATTTTATAATTTTCCAAACAAGGCTTAGTAAGGATGTAAGTTATAGTAAAAATCCTTATGTATTAAAAGAGTTAAATTTAATTATTTTGCTTGTTTTAATAATAAATTGCCAATATTTCTTATTTAATTTGTAGCGATAAGATTTTTTCTAAAACTTTTCAGGAGCTAATGAATTAAAAAAACGACCTGTTCTTGAGTTTATATTAAGTTATTTTTATAGCACATATATATCTACAATGAAGTTGTGATATTTCTCACCGGAATCTCAGTTCTTTAAAGCTTTATACACAAAAGAAAATCAAGAACGAGATGTAAAGCTACAATATATTTCGCCTACTTGTATTATATTACAATGCAATCGGTAATAAAATTATATAAACTGAACGTCTAAATCGGGGGGTACTGTTTTCAATGGAATCTTAAATTTGTCAAACACGACAAAGTATATAACACTTCACTATTAATCAAATGTTCAGGTGACAGTTAATAAGGACCCTTTCAAACGGAAAACGGTAGTGTAATGACACTACCATGTTCCGCTTTGCAACGGAAATGGGCACTTCAGACGGCAGTAAGGTAGTGGACCTCACCTTCTAAAGTAGTAATATAGCCTGTAATGGCAACAGGATATTTGAAATCGGTCTACTAGTTTCGGGTTTTATTTGTTACACAGAAATACAAATCTTTCCTCTTAATTACACGCGTAAAGTTCGACCGTTAAGCCCGTCCACCTTTAACAGTTAAATCAAACTACAGCTCTCATTCCCGATGTTTCCTCCATTAGCCTTTTAATGTTATCAACCATTTGAAGGTTTATTTACATTACGAGCCTGGAAATGCCGCCGTACCCGAAAGTTGCTACTATAAACCGTTATGATTTATAAACCTCCCCCACCCCCATAGAGACATCCCCGGCGGTAAATCACGAAGGAATTGCCGAAACTCACGCATTTTACGAACATCTACTTTGATTGTGGCTTCGTTCCAAGGGTGAAGCGATTAGCGACTCTTGTAGTAAAGGAAAAGTCAATGCTTTACTTATGTGATCTCGTTTCAAACGCTTTTTATTGATGGTAAAAGAGTGCGTAACTACCTCCGTAGCCTAGTGGTAAGAATGTGTGCCTTAGAAACCGGTGGTCGTGGGTTTAAATCCTGCGGGGACTCAATAAAATTTTAAATGTTGTTTCCTATTTGGTTAGGGCAATTTGGGCTGATAACCCCAAAGTGAAAAATAAGATGACCCATGCGTCGGATGGGCATGTAAAAAGTTGGTCCACCCACCAACCCGCATTGGACCAGCGTGGTGGGATACAGTCCAAAAACCTCCCGATGTCTCCATTACGAGAGGCCTATGTCCAGCAGTAGAACAATACAGGCTGATGATGTAAAAGAGTGCGTTATTTGCCTAAATTTCTTGATTCCTTAACGCTACTAGGCTAGCGCTGATGTTCATTATAGGAGGCCTAAGTGCAGCTGTGGACTGACACTAGCTGATGATGATGGTGATGATTAGGCGTTTATTTGAAACTATATATTATTATTAAAACTTATTGCTCTCGAAGCTTAGAAATAATTACTATTTGTAGTTTATTTAAAGGATCTTTATGTGACTTAAAGATTGTTTACCTTTTCCGTTCCGTTTTGTTAATATTGTAAATATTCTGTTTAGTGCAATAATTAGTTAACTTACTATTTTGTGAATATCGTCTTACGAAGGAGGATGTAAATGATAATAACTATTTTAATTTCTATAATATTCTATTCATTAGGAGATCGTAGGTTCAAATCCATGTAAAGATCAATTTAATGTCGTCATGGAATGTAAATATTCAAAAGTACATTTGCCGGCAGTTAAAAACCTTATCTTATTATTGATTACTCCCTTTTGTGTTGCTTAAACAATTTTTCGTTTGATCATAATATTCTCTAATATATATGTTAATAATATATAAATATATATTACTTATAGCAAAACAATATACATTCGTGTCGCCTGTCACTTGCACCATCGGTCCCATAGTAAAATTTTAGGGACAAGTGTCCATAAAAACGGTATTATTTTTGCTTTATTGTTATAATGTGGCATAAAAATTATTTCTAGTTAGCGTATACGAAGTCGCATTTACTTAAAATAAAAGTTCCAAAGCTTGCCTCGTTTTAATTAATTGAACAATATTTTAATGTGAGTAATTAGAAGTATTTTCTACTAAGTATATAGAATTAAAGATTGCTGCAATTAATTAACTTTACAAGAGACATATTTTTTCTTTCTATAATATCATCATCATCATCAGCCTG
This sequence comes from Lamproptera curius, assembly GCA_029286875.1. NCBI lineage: Eukaryota > Metazoa > Arthropoda > Insecta > Lepidoptera > Papilionidae > Lamproptera > Lamproptera curius. The sequence continues at coordinate 87,339 of JAGSMT010000177.1, read as the reverse complement.
TGATAGTCCACTGCTGGACATAGGCCTCCCCTAATACACCCCTATCCATTAGAGGGTTTTTGGACCGTATCCCACCACGCTGGTCCAATGCGGGTTAGGGGGTGGACCGACTTTTTACATGCCCATCCGACGCATGGATCATCTTACTTTTCAGACAATTGGGTGATCGGCCCAAATTGCCCTAACCAACTAGGAAACAACAATGAAAATTTGTTGAGTCCCCGCAGGATTCGAACCCACGACCTCCGGTTTCTAAGCCACCCGCCTATACCACTAGGCTACGGAGGCAGTTTCTATAATAACAACAACCATTTTTAAAAACAAAACACAACTCATATTTTTTCCATATAGAATTATAGGGTTCAAAAACCTAATATATTATTACAAAGTTCGTATGCAACTAAAAAAAATTATATGTGAATCAGCAGGTACTTTCCTGCCGCCACACATACGGGCGATTTTAAAATTTTCCCTTACTTTTTTATAAATATCAACAAAAAAGACGTTTTGATACGCGAATTACATGTGAAAATGACTAACAGTCCACTACCAGTCCCTTTCTTAAAACTGTCATTCAGGTAAATCTTTGGAAGCCGATCCAGAGAAAACTTAGTAAAATTGCTAGAAACAAAAAGAATATAATATTTAACTGTCCCTGCACCCTAGCGGTATTTCCTTTTGTTAAATAATCAAACGTTGTGGGTTCAAGTCCTGCGAGAAATCAACAATATGTGATCGTAGTTTAGCGCATATTGGTATATAACCATAACAAGAAACTGGGTACATTTAAACGCCCTTAGGTCACATAATTACTGCAAAACCCGGATTAACTATTTAAATGCCCATCAGACGTATGGATCATCTATTTCGTAAATGTGAAATCGGCGATGTTGTCATGACGATCAGACAAAAACGTCAACACAAAGTTGTTTTCCGCAGGATTTGTACCTTCTAATTCTGATTTACAAATCTACTTCCAAAACCACTGGTTTACTGAGGCACATTAACACGTAAGAAAGACAAAGAAAGTGATTAAAAAACGGTGCATAATAAAATACTAGCGGGTAACAGCTACTGCTGTTTGTGTGCAATAGGAGAAATGTCCTTGGGGTGTACGAAAAAATTCTGTATAGTATAATATAAAACAGGTATTTTTATATTAGTATGTGGCTATCGTTAGGCAAAAATATTTATGGCTTTTGCTTCGACGATGACTTATTTCTATATAAACTTTCACCCCCTATTTCAATCCTTTTATCACAATAATTAGCCTAAGTCCTTTTTCGGAACCTGCTCTAAGTATGTATCAAATTTTATCCAAATCGGTTTAGTGGTTTAGACAGTAAAGTCGAATAGACATAGTTACTTTCGCATTTATAATATTAATATGGATAGTATAAAAAAGCAGATACTATCTATAAACAAAAAATGTCAAAGATACCTATACCATAGTCAATTGTAACAAAAATAAATACGACGCGGTAGGTGATGTTTTCCCCGAGTAAGTCCAACTAAATTTATCCGCCATTCGTGTACTTTATCGCCTCCAATAGTTGCAGTTTGAACGAATGTTTATGCCCGCATTTATTTAGGATGGAGCATCGCAGGCAGGTGTCATTGCGTCGAATTAATTCCGCACGGGGACGCATTAATAAATTGACTTTCATTATGAACTAACAGGTGTACCGTTATTCCTCTATTATACGGTCCTGTTGTTGTTTACATACCCCCAACTTTGACCATAAACTCCGCGCGCTAGGCCTTAACCTTTTAACCTAGCCGAATGCCAATATATTACGGAAACGGCCTTTCTTGTTCTGTGTTTTAACACGTAATTTGTATTGCCGCTTAATTGCTCCTTAAAGATCCCGTTTGACATATTTTTTTGTGGAAGCACTTGCGCAAAAGGAAATTTTATGTCATGCCTCCTTACCTGATAAACATTAGTGGTCACCGTTGTTCTTTTATGTTATAAAGATGTCGCATTACATTTCTTTTTCAATCAGTGACCAGTTATGTAAATTGTACAGATCCTTTATATTTATGCAGTTGCTTTAACGGTAAGGTTAATTAAGTCATCAGTGACATCTGTCGATGTGCTTAAGCAAGTTGCACAGTTTAAATTATTGAACTTTTAATATTACAATTTTTTTTCTTTTCTAAGAGTATTGTTACCTTAAATATATATTAAAATTATATCTAAGGTCGTTAAGATCGTATACATAAGTCAAAAAGGAAAAACATTTGATATTAAGGTTATTAAATCAATATACAATATGTTTTCCTAACAGTGTCGTTTAATCAATACAACGCCATCTATCGCTGCACTACTGAACTTAAACGCTACTTTAAATGCGTTTACATCTGCAATGCGTTTCTGATATAAAACTTAATAATTGCCAATGAATCATTTGTAACACAATCATGTACGCATTCGTAGTAAATAAATGAATTCATAGTAAATGAATGAGTCTTGTTTAAAAATGACCTAATTGACTTCTCTAATGTATCTCTAAGAACAATAAAAAAATCGTAACTATATAAATTTTTCTTGTCTTTTTTTATCGCTTACAAAATTTTTGTTACTTTTATATAATGTTTACTATTTAGCGATTTGACTGCCTCCATAGCCTGGTGGAAAGAGTGTGTGCTTTAGAAACCGGAGGTCCTAGGTTCAAATCCTGCAGGGACTCAAATTATCGTTGTTGTTTCCTAGTTGATGAAATGCCAAAGGTAAGGACGGGGATAACTGGCTCTCAACCCAACGACCGGAACACAGCAAAGCTGTTTGGCGGCCGACTTTAGTTGGAGGTGGTCGCTAGCCAGCTGGACAAAGTCCTACCACCAGCAGAAGCCTCTACCGGCTTGTGATGGTTTGACCGCCATCATTCGGTCGACTGATTGCACTAGTGCTTGTGCATCTCGGACTGGGATGCACAACAGCACTAGTGGGCGGTAAGTCGTACATCCCGACGCCGACAAATACGTTACGTTTCCAGAGATCATTCATGCCACGCACTATTAAACTCTGGAATGAACTCCCTCTAAGGTTTTTCCTTCGCGCTATGACATGTCTTCCTTTAAACGAGGTATAAAGAGAGTCCTTTACGGTGGCAGCGCGTTGGTGATACCCTGGTATTGCTAATGTCCATGGGCGTCGGTGACCACTTCCCATCAGGTGGCCCGACTGCTCGTCTGCCTTCGTTGGCAAAAAAAAAAAAAATGCGGGCTAATCAACCAATTGTCTATTAAGTAAGGTGATCCATGCGTCCGATGGTCATGTGACGCAGTCGGTCCTGTGCCTTATCTCTCACCGATCGTGTTGCTTATCCGTCCCATGGGACCATGAGATAGAAGGAAGTGCACCTGTATTTGCGCGTACCTTTAATGCACTATCCTGTGAAGTGGGCTGATATCTAATATAGATCGGCCCGCCGTAATGGGAATCGACTTGGAGGACACTATTGTTTTTTAGTATTTAGCGAGAAAAGAAACATAGATAGTACAAAATTTACACGAAAGGAAAACATTAAAGGTTGACTATTATATTTGGACCGCAAACAAATTATTAAAGCCCGCGAAATGGAATATACAATTCATAACATATGCCACGAGGAATTTTGCGATAATCGCCTCCCTTCGACTAATTCGATGCGATTCGAAATTCAAATTGACGCTGAATTATTAGCTTTTTTTTCTTTCTTCTCAAGACTTAAAACAATGTTAATTATATGTATATATTGAAATACATTAAAACAGGTTCCTCGAATTCGAGCTTTTCATCTGTAAAACATACCTTAGAATAATTTAGTGTTATTTTCTTGTACAAAATAAAATATATTGTTCGATAACTATTTTCTTTGACTTATTCACTCTTCAAAATCTTTCTAGTTTTCATTTTTGAAATCGATCAATCAACTGTAAACAAAAAAAACGATTATAGATTTTTCTCCAATCACAAGCTAGTTAAGCACTGAATATTTTTATTTGTAGACAAAATTTTAAACGAATAATTATACAAGGAATAATCTACACGAAACATTAGCCATGTATTTGCAATAATCAGCCTCGTCGACCGATTCGAATCGAGGGCGAATATTTTTTTTGTAGCTAAGTCAAACGATCAATGCTAGAAGGTCTTTCACAAGCCAACTGTCAATCAAACGTTAGTGCATATTATATGTACACGCCGTCGAGATTCGTTTACCGACATCGATCAGTTGCAGTCGTTTTACGTTGCCCAATTTCATTCGGTCCCGCGGCGGCAATTGTGTCCAGAGCTAAGTGCTAAAAACGCTTATCGCTTCAGAGGTCGCTTTATCCGTTGACGTCGAAAATTGGTCTATCTAATCTCCCATTGACATATGACGGCCTGAAATTTGTCCGGCGGTTGCAACGAAAAACGGATGTCAGGGTTGATCTTTTAATGCGTCAAAATTACTTACAGTCATTGATGCCAATTAAAAACCACTACTGTGTCCTTAACTAACTAGCGTTAAATGAATTTGATAACTCTCGAAAATGTTAACAGAAATAGACTTGTATCACAGACTTGCAAAGAACGGAGAGGGTTGACACTAAACTTTTCGAATAGTTGCTCAAATTACGTCAATAGTCTGTTTCACTCTTCAATCTAAAACTAAACTAAAAGCGAATTAAAAGCCAAACCTTTGATAACTTTGAAATGTTCTAAGAAAATACTGACTTTCATTATTTCCTAGATTTTACACAGTAATAGCATACCAATGATTTGTATATTTGCTAATCAGCCATCTATCAATCAAACTAGTTATACTAAGATGGGTTACCTTATATCTGAATATTTCGAGGTACAATCGACTCCACGCCATCCATTTTCTCACATTCAGCACGATGGATTTTATTTCATGAAACAATCGCCTATTAAATTGAAGCTGGCGTCACGGATGCCCTTCTGAAAACGGAGATATTCCAATTAAATACCGTAATTGTTTCCCAAATCGATATCAATTATATGCTCAAAATAGACATAATTAAATAATCAATAATACTAACAAAAGATTAGCGTTACCTGCATTAATAAAACGAATGCTGTAACGTGATAAGATCAAGATTTCTAAGGAGTGGGTTAGATTTTCACAAAAAGTATAAAAATGCCAATGGCGAGACTTGTGGTTGAAATGGCTTTCTGTGCCCTAGATTATCCTACTTTTTTTATAATAACGTCTAATCTCACTTAAAATCCTTGTCTTAGTGCAAGACGAGACGCCGAAGCGATAGTTGGAAAACTATTGAGCTACAACAACATTCTCGACAAGTAGCTTCGCTTAAACATTAAAATTAAGCCAAAACCTTATACGTCGTCTATTTCACATAGCCACATAAGATGAAATACGCTAAATAAATAATATAACGTCATACGTTAGCGGTAAAATATTGCAGAATTGTCACCAGGAAGTAAACGGCAATTTATAACTACAAAACGTACGCCACCACTTCGTTGTTAAGAGTAACTTTAGATACATAAGTTCCAAATCTTCTCTGGCTTTGCTTTAATGTGCACCCACCTTGATGCAAACATTGCAATGTAAGCCTTCTTCTCTTACTATTTCAAGTTATCATGGAATTGGCTTCAAATCCATCCGGATTTTCTTGAATAAACCAGCCTGGTGCATTCAATAGGTTAATTAGCTGTCAGTAGCTTTTTGGGCACTAATATTCAAGGACTACTGTGAAAGATATTTTTGATGACCCGGACAGACTTTTTACAAGCCCATCGGACGCATGAATCATCTAAATTTTCAGACTATTCGGTGAACGTCTCTTATTGTCCTTACCAACCAAAATAACATTATCAACATCAGCCTGTGTTGGTCCACTGCTAGATATAGGCCTCCCCTAATGCACGCCTTCTACATCTAGGGGGTTTTAGGACAGTATCCCGTACGCGTGGTACGTGGTCCTAATTCGGGTTAGTGGGTGGACCAACTTTTTACATGCCCGTCCGACGCATGAATCATCTTATTTTTCAGACAATCGGGTAATCGGCCCAAATTGTCGTTACCAACCAAAAACAAGCAATAACACAAAAGTGTTTTCCCGCAATATTCGATCGCTTGACCTCTGGTTTGCAAAGCACATTAGGTTATGAACTTGGTCACTGTACACTCGAGGGTAAAGTTGGACAGCTCACTTATTTTCCTGTACCTAGGAAGTATAAGTAAGAAGTATGATTAGTCATTAAGAATGGATATAAGTCATTACCCAAGCGAGTGCCACGGTTAGGTAATTAATTATGCTCTTTCATAAAGGCGTTCGCAGATTAACTCCAAGCTAGCATACCCGTTACGTCCAACGATGTCTATAAACATTATTTCCCCTAAGGATTCGAACCCACGACCTCCGTTTTGCGAAACAAGGCACACGGAGGCAGTCACATTACACTTTAAAGCAACGTTTGACAAGTCACTTATTTTCCTGTGCCTAGGAAGTTATAAGTAAGAAGTATGTTTGGTCATTAAAAGTGTAAATAAGCGATTCCCCAAGTGAGTGCCACGGGAGGTTCATTAATTATGTTCTTTCATAAATGCATTCGTTGATTAACTCTAAGCTGACATATCCTTTGCGGTGACAACGATGTGTTTAAAAAACTTGCTCACCTCAAATTGATTAGGACAGTTTAAATGTCGACTGCTTTGCGTTAACGGTTCAAAGCAGAAAGTTCAATTTCTATTTTATTGTGCTACATTTTTAACTTTAATTTAAATATATGTATTAATATTAAATTAAATGCTTTATGGTGTTGATTTTATTATCAACTTTCAGAGCCTTAAAAGCGTCCATACATACGAATATTGTCAAAGACGTTATTTAACATGGGTGTATACGTAAAAAGTATTGTCACATGTTGAAATAAACGTTAAGAATTTTTTCTGCAGTTTAGTAAAAAGATAATAATGCTCCAAGCTGTTTAAAATATTTCTAAATATGTTTTAAGCCGTTTGATAATCATATATTTATTTTCTTATAATCAAATACATAAGACCAACAAAATTTACGTATAAATGAGATAATTTCGCTCAAGGTTCAGCAACGGCTAGTAGCGTTAGTTTAAAGATGCAACATAGCCGTGGAAAAACTACAATAAAATACGAATTTATTAAGTCACATTAGTCTTTACAAACAGTAAGATTATTTGAAAGTACAGAGGCATTTTGGTATCTTTAACAGACCAGAAATTATGATTTCATTTCACTTGTTTCAATTGCAATATTCAATTACTTTCTATTCGTTTGAAATGCTATGAATATGTGTTATTACAAGATCAGTTTTCCAAGCTAATAAATCTTCGTTTATCTGTCTAGATAAATGGTTATAATATTTAATATTAACTATAGCAGAATACGCGGCAATACATCATACGCAATTGTGTCAGTGTTGGTAAATTACAGGATTAATTAAAATTGTACACGAGTTGTAATTATTTCGTTTCTTTATAAGAATTCTTTAATTAAAATGTTCTTAACTGACTTTGTTAATAAGGAGTATCCATTCTTTATCACACTGTTGAGCTTTTCTACTTGATTCTATTTCAGATCATTATATACGTTCGAACATTAAGTTACTTGCCGTATTCTAAGTAGAGTTCTTTTCCAAATAAAGTGACCTGAGTTACTTCAAGTTTGATCGGCTTATTTTTTAGAGAGTGTCCCGTCCCAATCGGACCAGCCACTCCAGAGATTAGCCAGAACAAACAGGCATACAGAGTTATATATCACAATTTTATCACTTGAAAACGGTTATTTTGATGTTACAAACAGACACTACAATTTTATTTATTTATACAGAGTAAAGAATAACCTTCTATGCTGCCGAAGCCGAGTACGTTGTATGTTCGAATCCTCCAAGGAAACCACTTTGTGATATTGTTGCTTTCGGGTGGTTCAAGGTAATATTTAAAAACCGGAAAAGTTTAAGGTTTTTTTTTACTGTCAATTTAATTTCAAATCCATTTTTATATCTATTTTAACCGAGCAAGAAAATATTTCAGTTTTATATAAAAAATACCCTTTATATCTATGCGTTATTTTTAAGCTTTACTAAAAGTGACTTTAAATTTTTAGAACTACGACTGTCGCTAACTTTATTCGCTATTGGCTATCGTGGATTGTAAATAATGTGCCGTTTAAATAATACAACAATAACCGTATGAATATCAGTTAAACGTTAGCCAACAATGCAATTTCTCGGTAACGGACGCGGTAAAAGATAAATTAGCGAGTTATTTTGTAATTGTCACTGTCCATTACTCATCGATTTATATGCGATGCGTATGACAGCTTAAATGTTAACAATGCGATGGCGCATTTTTCTTATAACTCATGTTTAACGACAATATAAAAGGTAATCTATACGAACGTTCGAAAATATGATAGAACAGTTCAATTTTAAGGACTAATCGGCGATGATAAATTGTGAACGCATCAATTTGATAACAACATTACGTGTTTTTGTTCTGTGGCGGTTTTGATAATTGTTAAAGGTTAAACATGATGAATGCGCTTTTAGAAATGCTTTAAAAATTGATATTTTTATCGAATACGTGTATAACCTACTAGCTGTTACTCGCGTCTTCGTCCTTGTGGAATAGTATAAATGTCCGCGAGTGTATTGGAATTATACATTAATATTAGATCCATATAACATAATTGAGATTTTTTATTGTATGGGCCCTATCATTATATGTTTATCCTCGTGCAGTTTTAAACTACAAATATGCTAGAAAAACACAACTTATGGCTCGTATCGAGTATCTCGATACAAAATTCAATTGCCTCATGTTCAACAGAGACGGTTTCCGTAGAAACTTTCATCCCCTATTTCAAACCTTTCAACCAATTTTTCGCAATATTTATAACATATGCCATTTATTGGAATGTACTCTAAGTATGTACCAAATTTCATCATTCACATGGTTTGGACAGTAAAGACGGACAGACAGACAGACAGAGTTACTTTCGCATTTATAACAATAGTATGGATTAAGCATACCACTAACCTAATAGGTTTATTGCAATACTGAAGATGAAAATATAATATAATGTGAATATTTAAGTTATGTTCTATCTATTTTCATACTTAACATTTCTTACATCTTTTTAATTTAAACAATATACTGTTGTTTGCTGCTTGGCCCTTTATTTTATTTTTACTTGTAAATATAATTAACACCTGAAAATATTAAAAACATTAACGTTTTCATGGATATGTGATATAAGATACTTTGTAGAAGAATTAATTAGTAGATGAAATTCACATTACTGGAAGGTCCGTAGTATACTGTAAGCCTTACCGTGCTTTGCTTTACTCTTAAGAACAATAGATTTTATGTCTATTGCTTATTGTATATTAATAAATTTATATTTTAATAAAATTCCCTGCCCTAACTCAGGTACCACTACGGTTTGCTTTCTTATCAAGACACAATAAATTACACAGAATTAGCCCCTGGGTGGTAATCGCCCAGTTTAATTTATTGTAAACAAAAACCATCAAACTATTTATCCACACGAGATATTCTATAAGATTATAAAATTGATCTCCCAGATCACATTCTATGGCCCACTTTCGTTGACTGTCATATCGTTTGAATCGCTTCAGGGAAAGTCAGCCAGAGCATCGTAATTTTACGCATAACTGATCGTCGATGAACGTAGAGTAAAAAAACGCGATAGTATGTTGTTCTGATGATCACTTGATCGATTCGTTATCACATTTTTAACTAAAAGTAGATAAAAGATGTATAATCTATGTTATTGGTTGATAGCTATCACTATAAATTTCTATATAATTCTAGAGAATTCTAAACGCGGTAGGTACAGAGGGCCGTCCGGGTACCACGCTTCAGGTAATCAATCAACATTATCCCCTCTATGTCCCAAAATATTGAGCAACGGCAAGTCCTTCGGGATCGGCGATGATGGCCGTTTCAATTGCGAAGATTGCTGTTTTTTCTCTGATCAAAAGGATAATCCGTTTGTCATCCTTACGGGTTCATTAGAATACAAAAAGTTTTCCGAATCTTCTTATCATGTCGATTCTGTTCCTGACTCTCGATTAACACTGTCGGCAGCTTTCGAAGACTTATCTCATATTCAAAGATTGTTTCAAAGTGGATTGAATATGCTATATGAAATGCCCGTATCTTGAATCAAGTATGGGATAGTAAATCTTCGATCCCACAATACACTTAATTTTAGCAACATTTCTTGGGAGAATGACGTCGATGAAAGACTGGGACGATGTTCGTCTTCCGTGCTCGTTCTTCCTACTCGAAATTAAGAAGCCCACTTTGCGACAGTGGGATACGGCAGAGCTAACATTTATAATATTGCCTCCAAATCGCAATGAATCTCTTGCGTTGTTAATTTATTTTAACAGAGGTTTTTAAAGGCCCGCTTTCCTCTATTGTCCACTGTATTCGACACAAAGCAAACAAATGTAAGTACATCCAAAAAAAAAAGAATTGAAGACTTTTTCTACAAAGGAGTGTTTATATCGTTCTCACAAATTTTTGATAGAAGAATCGTCAGTCTCTTTTAAGTAACTTGGAATGGTTGTCGGAAATAAAATCGACTGATCTAAACTCGATTGTTGCAATGGTACACTTGACTTTCACTATAATTTTGAAATCGTTTAATTTTTATAACTCATCAACTTTGAATAAGTTCTGATTTTGCACTAAGACTAGTCTGAATCGCCAAATTTTCGTTGAAACTACAATTAATTAATTGCCCTAAATATCGTCCAATCCATCTATTATTGCTGTTACTTCAATGAAAATTTTCAAAATATAAAGATAAATGTTGGTCGCAAAAACTATAAACTAAATTAGTTTAAACATCAGAAAAGGGTAGCCATTCCTAACGATTTTTTATATTATTTAGTTATTGTTAAAGTCGACGCAGACAAAGCCATGCACAACGGTAAGTGTAAAAGTAATAGTATCTTAATATTTTAAAACGTTAAAGCAATGGTAAGTCATTCGGTATCAATTCAATTAAAGGTTACCGTTATGCAGACATACAATAAGTCATTAACAATAATAAAAACTCTCCCTTAACACATAAAAAATTAAAGATACTAATATTAAGAACCATCAAAGCTAAATAATGTACTGATAAAAGAATAAATTAGATTTTTGCAATAGATTGATAGGCAATAGAGAGCATAAAATAATTTTATAGTTCATAAAACGCGTATCATACTAAACCATTACAAAATGCAAGTAAATTATAACCTTTCATTGATTATACGGTACACGGTAATAAAAGAAAGTAATTAAAATGGGGTGATAATGGCAAATTGTAGGCTGGATATGAAAAAACAGGCAGTGAAAAGAAAAATAGTTTCTTTTTAAATGCCATGTCAATCAAACAACAGCCAGAAAAACACATAACTATTTCCGAATAATACAAAAAGGTAGTTAATGAACATAAACATTATTAAAGTAAAAACAAGTTTTATTGAAAAAAAAACAGGGTAATGTCTTGGATAATTAACAAGTTCGATAAAGAATTAAAACCGATAAACGGCTTAAAACAAAAATCGGCTGTTAAAAAGGACCGCTTTGTACATTGATTACGGTTCTAATATTTTAATAAATTTGAGTTCAAATCAACCCTGATTAGAGATAGGTTTCCACTTTGTTGTAGAGAAGCCAGAGGCAAGGTCAAGCCTGGGGGAAGCTAAGTGGATTCTAGCCACTGTAACCTTAAGAGTATGGCTGGACATAGAGGCTACTCCAAGTGAGATGATCGAGATCCCATATGGCTGCGTCCAGTAGAATGTGGGGGCCATGTTATAGGCAGCGGGAAAAGAGTATTCCTAAACCGCTCCCCTGCTTACCCAAACAATGCAGACTTATCACAGACGTGATTGCATCAGACCCACTACACTACTTGCAATATGGCGTGATGTGTTTTCTTACTTTCACGGTCAAAATGGACTACTGAAAAGAATGTTGCTGGTGCCTATAAGGCCTGTTCAGTCAAAGGTTCTTCTTTGCTTCCATGGCTCCTCGGTGACAGATTTTTAGGATAGTTTGAGTGAACTGTTAGGGCTGCCTCGGTAGTTAGCGCTGCTGTCGAAGGACAACGTCATTTGATCGGAGCAAGTCCTTAATACAAGAGAACGGTAATGTGCAGGCATTTTTACCGGTGGTAGATCCCCTTTTTACAGGGGACTGTCTGGCTAAGTACCACTGCGGTGCCTATTTCTACCGCAAAGCAGTAGTAGTGTAAAAGCACTTCTGTGTTCCGGATTGAAGGGCCAGTAAGTGACCGTAGCCAGCGTATTTACTGGGTAAACGAGACTTAACATCCTATGTCCCACGGTAGGCAGCGCGTTAGTGATACCAGTATTGTCACCACTTTCCATCAGGAGGCCCGACTGTTCGTCTGCCTGCGTAGGCTATAAAAAAAAATTCCTTCGTAAAAAGCTTGCGGCTGAAATTACGATGAGGAGCCAAGAAATATATAACATGTACTTTACGGATATGTAGTTACGAACGTCCGATACTTGTTATTTGCCAGCACGGTTACGAAATCAAATAAGTGTCCGATGCATCCGTCGCGGGCGGGTGGCTTTTAAATATAACTTCATTCAGTTGATATTTGAGTATATCAAAGTCTTAAAATCAAAAAACTTAAAAACTTTAAGTTATTGAATATAACGATATAACTTTAAGTCATCTAAACTGCCCCCGTAATCTACTGATAAAATAAATAATGATCGTAAGAAATTGAAGGATATAATTTTGTGTCCTGCGGGGCCTGAACAATTTGACTGTGTTGTTTCCTAGTTCGTTAAGGCAACGTGAGCCTACCATCGCATTGCCTGTAAAGTAAAATGCCTGCGTCGGATGGGCATGTAAAAAGTTGGTCCAGCCCCTGATCTTGCTCAGCTCGTGTCGTAATTCCGTTCCATTGGGCTACAAAAAGGAATAAAGGGTGCACCTGTGTCTGCGCGTACACTTGTGCACCATTAAATCTCCTGGCTTATCTCTAATATTTATCGACATTATTATACTAAAAACAAAACTAATAATAAATTATTAATTCAAAAACATACGTAAAATTAAATACTACTTAAACCGAATAGGTTACATATGTATCAAACCCACTAATTTACGGATTTTCGCGTTACTTAAATATATTTATTCCGACGTTTCGGATTCTTTCCAGCATCCATGATCACGGGCAGACTAAGTTGGAATATGTCTGTATCTCTATGTTTTCGAATAACAGTCAGAGTTTTAATTAAAAATTGACATATCTTTCGTTTTCTTAATTTTTAATGTTGGTCTCACAAAAGTATATATGTTGTCCTTCGGTTTTGTAGTTTTATACTCTGCGTTTAATTTTTGAAATTATTGGATCCCAGGAAGGTGGCAAAGACCAATCATCCTCTCTATTAAAATTTGGATATTTTTAATTTCTATTGCTTCCGAATCATCCTTGGTATAAATCGATGTTCAATAGCCAGTATTTTGTTTCGTCAAATCTAATATAATGATTGGGCTTGTCTAGAACATGGTCGCAAATTGCAGATTTCTCATAGCGGTGCTTAACATCAGCAATATGTTGTTTTACTCTGGTTCTTACTGGTCCTTTTGTTTGTCCAATGTAAGAGAGACCACAATCACAGTCTAGTCTGTACACACCTGGTACCTGTAGAGAATTTTACATTTCACGGATGGTAATAATTGGCAAATCTTTTCGGCGGCTCATAATATGTTTTAATAGAAACTCACTTTAAAATATAACCGATTTTGTCAGTGACTCACCTGATGTAAGGTAAGACGGCAGGCACTCTTTCGACTGTGGCTGGCTTCACCGGTGACTGCGACGTAGACGTGGAACTTGGAGTTTGTTGTCACGCAGCACCTGCTTGACATTCTCCAGTTCAGCCGTCAAATGCTCCTTGTCGCAGATCCACTGTGCTCTCTGAAGCTAACATTTACCGACAGTAGCTAACTGGGAGGAATGGTGGTGAGGATCACCATTTAAATATTTATTAGTGTGGGTTGCTTTTCTAAAACTGTATGGCTCAAGCTTTTGTTGGAGTTTCTAATGATTAAAATATTTAAAAAGGCTAAGGAGTTGTTTGTCTCTCTTTCGTTTGTGAACTTTATTTTGGGATGCAAAGAATTAAGATGATTCAGAAATGCATTGATTTGGTTTGTTGGTAAAATGGTGAATGTGTCATCTACAGTACCGCTTATAGAATCTTGGTCGGATGGGAGCTGTATTGAGGGCTGTCTCTTCAAAGTTCTCCATGAAGATATCAGCGATAATAGAGACACTGACTGACATCGCTACGCCATCTATCTGCATTGATCATTCCACAACAAGTAGCCAGATGTAAGACAATGTTTAAGCAGAGATGCATATTCATTCGGTATTTTATTTTCCTCAAGCTTCTTAGTTACAATTAAGATGCAGTCTTCAATAGGTTAACATGTAAATAAAGACTAAATATCAAACTGACAATAGTTTCATTCTTCGTGAGAATGTCTGGTGTACGCCTCGGTGTTTCCTCGTGGTGACAGAACTTCACAAGATATTGTGCCAGTTTGTATGTCGTTGAATCTATCTGGCTGACAATTGGGCGTAATGGAGCATTATGTTTATGAATCTTAGGTAATCCATAAAGCTATGGAGGTGTGGCACATGGAGGTATCAATTGCTTTACGTCTAGATTCAATTTTCCGTATAGTTCTTTACAAGATCGCTTGTTGTTTTAAGCGTTTTCTGTGTGGGGTCTGTTTTGACTTTTTATAAGTCATTTCATCCGATAACAAATGTTGAATTTTTAAATTGTAACCTGACGTGTCCATTACAACCGTATCATTTCCTTTATCTGCACGGAGAATCGTCAAGTCTGTGTTAGAGCGTAAGATATTTAACGCTTTTTGCTCATCTTTAGAAAGATTTGGTTTTGGCACAGTACTCCGACGTAACATAGACGATACATCTTGACGTATGGCCTCGGAGGTTACATATGGCCATACGACACATCAAATGTTGTTTAATAGAATATTTTTATGTTTTTTTGCATACGAAGGCAGGCGAGCAGTCGGGTCATTTGATTGAAAGTGGTTACCCTCGCGTATTGTCATTTGAAATACCAGGGATATCACCAACGCGCTGCCCACCGTGAGACAGGGATGGAGGAAGTTAAGTCGTGTTTAGCCCGTAAATGCCCTTTAACACAGAACACGACGGTATTATCACACTACCACTTTGCAGCAGAAAAACGACACCATGGTGGTATCGCACAAGACGGTCCCCTGTAAAAAGCGTATCTTACCATCACTAAGAATGATGTTCCAAAAAATACTAATAAATTATTTGTTTTTTTTTTTTTGCTAAATTGTACGTCTTAAATAAATGTGTGCATATTTAGAAACGTATTTTGTTATGAATGTTTTGATAAATCGATAGAAGGAAATTTGACACCTAATTTTATGTGTAAAAATTGCTTTGCGCTATATTCATTTACATTATTGGCCTATAAATGATGTTTTTCATGGCTATATAACATTACAAGAAGTCCCATTTCAAAATATCATATCGCAGATGAAAACATCAACGGATATTAATATGACGTTTACTTGTAAGTTATGTTTGTTTACCCTCTGTGCACCAATAATTAATACTGTGCATTTTAAATACAAGCATGTTCCGTCGAGCGACGAGTGTAGAAATTAAAAAAAATTGCGACACAATCATTCATATGCGACTTACGGAACATCGATAATTCCCTTACGCTCTGAATGACTACTGCTCTACCGGTAAAATGTCGTCCATCTTTTTTTTTGCCGCCATTAAACATACGCGCCAAAATCGCACCTGCACACGGCCAGCGCAATTATGCGCAATCAATATCTTAATTATATCCATTTTTATCACGTGCATTCTTAACAAAACACGAAAGTGAAAATATAAATTAAAATTACGAAATAATAAATACAATGTCCACGGCAGTTTATCAGCGTTGCGTTCCGTTATTCCGTTTGTCGGGGGCCATGTTGTTTTTTTATTTTATTTTCTTTCGTCTTTTATTTTATTGATCGCCCTCTGCTGGCGGCGTTTTGTGACAGCGTTTTCATTTTACACATTTCGTTATTCCTTCTTCATCCTGTTCGAGTTTATTTAATGCAGCGGACTTAATTGGAATTTACACTGCGGGAAACTTAATTCAATACATATCGTATGTATGGATACTTTGTAATGAGTCATGTATGTTACGAAATGGAAGGTGTTTGGTGTTATGACCGAAATTAAAGAATATAAAATGATGAAAGGAATCAGAATCAAAAGACCCAAAAGATATAATAAAATCCATGTGCTTTTATAGTTTGCGCTTCGTATACAGTATTTACAATACTTTATACTATTGTGCCAATTCGATAGTGTAGTATTTTCAGAAGAATAGTCATTTATGTTAAAGTAATTATAATAAAACAATGGCTTAATAGCTTATTGGCTTCCTAAACATGCATTGATCTTTTTATTGTATTTATCTGCAATTTATTCATATTTATCCGTGTCTTCGCGAATCATAGGAATTGAATAGACATGTTTTGATGTAAATAATATATAAAGATGCTATTTAATAATTCATAATTCTAAATCGTTCATAGATTTTACTTCGTAAAATTGCAAGATTTTTATTTCAGTAACAGTTATTACATAAGTTTGTAATGGTTAGCTTAGTAGAACAGTTCGTAGTTTTTTCTTAATGCATCCATCGAAAGAATGACGGAAACAACAATTACGCATTATTAAAAAGGACGAACTTACCCATACGAGTGTTATCTATGGTTAAATAACGACATATTATAAATTAAAAAAATGTCAAAAAACATAGAACCTTGTATTACAGTGTTGCGCAATTAAAAAATAATACCAGGTGATTCTACATTAATCATAGTTCTTTTATATCCTAACATCGGTAATCAAAGTCTTTAATGCGATCACACTATCAATAATGAAAACTTTAAACACATGACAGGTTAGTTGAATATTATACCGCTAAAAGTTCGTAATTCAAGTATTACAAGTCGGATAAAATAAAATAATGCAATTCGAAAAATTTAAGATATAAATGTACATTTTAACGTAGTTCAGAACCTGTTTAAAGCAGACGGCTAAAATATAATATGTGAAACACTTTAAGTAATGTTGACTTTAATTAAAGCGCCACTTCCTTTGGTCGAATAACTAGGAATGGTGCGAAATGTTTTTAATTAGTCACACTCGATAGACTTTTGTGTGTAACTGGCTCAGCGGGCTAAAAATATTTAAGAGGCAAACTGTCTTAGAATCGAACTTTGTGTAATCGTTGTTTTCTGGTTGGTTAGGACAATTTGGGCCGATCGCTCAATTGTCTAAAAAGTAAGATGATCCATGCATCAGATGAGCAAGTATACGTCGGTCCATCCACCAACCCGCATTGTATCAGCGTGGTGGGATACGGTACAAAAACCCCCTAATGGAGAAGGCGTGCATTAGAGGAGGCCTATGTCCAGCAGTGGACTAACACAGGCTGATGATGATGATAACGATGCATATAATGCCAGTTAGTAGTATTCTAATGTCGATTACGAAGTAATTAGGTATTTTGTTTAATAAAGAAAGCGACAAGATGTGCCGGAAGTTCACATAAAATGTAATGCCCTTACGTCTTTGATGGATAATTTTAAAGCGTATATTTTGTATATTTTATAATAACTGCGGAGGAAGAGGCAACAAATGCAGAATGCTAATTCGTCTATATTTCATTCGGGGTAAACTATCAAACTACTATGATAATTAAGCGATAGATCTCTTTAAGTGGTGGGTCTCGTTCTTTCAGGTCTGTCCGCAAGAGTACCACAGCGTTGCCTACTTCTGCCGTAAATCAGTAGTGTGTAATCTCTACTGCCTTCCGGTAAATTATTGGGAAAAGGAGTCATAGCATCCGATGTAACATTCTTTCTTCAGACTCAGGGCGAAGAGTAAATTTAGAGTAAACTTTTACGGTACATTTCTTATGGGTAGGCGTATTACTAATCAGTCTATCACTTACCTTGCTATTCTCATCGTTTTACTCGTTAGTACTCACTGTGTCCGTTCTAACTTTCCTACCATGAATCATACCACCTTAATGGAGTATCGCATGACGTCAAAACATCGAATACTCAAACTAAGCGTTAGCCTACGAAAGCGTTTTGACAATCAATAAAATGTATCGCTCCTATATTCAAAAAGATATTTGATTTTTAATTTGAAGGAAGTAGGAACACACATTCTGTGCACGTGACCTTGACTTTTAGCAAAAAGTGTAGATCACCTAGCACCTTCGCTTAACAGCAGCTTCCTTCGAACTATCCATTAGATGAACCTCACCAAAGACAAGAGTTTAGAAGCATACGATCCCTTAATACAAGATACAAACGAACACTGGAAGTACTAATATTTCACCGTTAGTTACCGTAAACTCCGCGTTTTTCGATCGGTATGTACCTTTATAGATATGTAAATATTTTTATTTTATTCTATAGTATTTATCGTCTAACAAATCGATGAAATAGTAAGCCACATCATCATCATCATCATCATTCATTCATCATCAGCCTTTGATAGTCCACTGCTGGACATAGGCCTCCCCTAACACACCCCTATTTATTAGGGGGCTTCATCAATAAAATATTATTAATTCTCTAGTATCATAAGAGTTGTGTGACATTTAAACTAGCGTCGTGTTCGTACTCCACAGTCCGAAATTCAGTGTTTGACCTTTCATCGTATAATGTTAGGGCTGGGGTCATGAATGGTTGTTTACTTCACTCTACCTGACATTAAAACGTTGCGAATTATGAAAATAAATTCGTACCACTACAGGTGTCATTCGACTGGAATTTTAATCCCGGACTCGTTTGCAATTATACACAAGCCACGTTTTAAACTCAATGATGTAGGTCTCTTAGAAGTGCCCTCAAAAAGGGACATTCGGCCTTTGAAAAACAGTTCAGTATTTTAAATTAAGCACTGATTAGTATTAAACAAGTTAGCAATGAATTAAAAGCTTTATGAAGAAAATATACGACATATGTCTTATACCAGAAGTAGTAGTTTTTCGGTCTTGTATTGTAAAATTTACGAGCTTCAAAAAGCTTTCGCAGTATTTAATAGTTGATTGCACGTAATATTACATAGTTAAAAGATACTCTGTAAACTGTTTAATTTAACTCAAATATTATTTACATATATTTAAACCTTATAAAAGTCATTTCCCTTTTCATAATGTCATGAAATGTTTTATTTTCCGATGCATAGGCTTCTTGTTTCATAGTAAGTACTCTACATCGCATCACGTACAACAATGAGTTTAGTCATCTCTACTAACAATATAGCGGTAAACGTTTTTAGTTTTCAACTATCCCACATAACGCTCAGTCGTTGCTAGTATGCTTTTTCACGTCCATTGTTTCGCTGAAATGTTAACGAATTCACCTCAGATGACGGCCTTTTGTTTAATTCAATAAGAAGTGTATAATACAGTTGTGGCGTGTTTTGTACCGATTTTAGATGTAATGAGTATCGAGGTTAGATGACTTGACATTGGGTCAAAGGGTTTAGGTTTGATCAGCTGTGTTTTCACAGTTAAAACTATATCACATACTACATGTTATAAACTGAGTCCAATGCTGGCCTTAGGCCTCGCCTAATACACCCCTATCCATTAGGGGGTTTTGGACCGTATCCCACCACGCTTGTCCAATGCGGATTGGTAGGAGGACAGACTTTTTACATGCTCATCCGACGCATAGATCATATTATTTTCCCGACAATTGGGTAATCAGCTCAAATTGCCCTAACCAACTAGGAAACAACTATGAAAATTTGTTAATTCCCCGCAGGATTTAATCCTAAGACCTCCGGTTCCTGAAGCACACGCCCATACCACTAGGCTACGGAGGCAGTCTAGAACACTTAAAACACTTTAATAAGACAATCTAACAAATTATAATCAAGGTACGGATCGAATTTCCAAGAACAGAATTTAATGTAACAAGTTTGTTAGTTGTCCACACAAAATTAGTCATGTTTTATATTTCTTATCACTGACTAAGCCGTAAAGACTAGAAAAAAAAGCGGATAGTTAGCAATTCTTCCGTTTCCTCCAGCAATAAAATGGCATCAGACCCCTCGTAATTGCAACTAAGTATACATTTAAGCTCCATTTGTGTAGTCACCAATTAAGCTCAATCAAACGCTGCCATTAACATTGTTTCTGCCAATCCAAGTGGTATTGACGAGCGGAATAAAATGCGCCGCCTTTGGCCGGACACGCGTGACTTTTGTCTTCGAGGTGTCAAACTGACATGCGCAGATGCGCGCCAAAGCGGTGCATCTTTCGAAATTTAAAATATGCGCGATAGTGTTGGTCCTTGTTTGTTCCCTTCCACTCGGTCTCGGTATTTTAACGGTTTTTATATTGCCGGCGGTCTTTATTTTTTCCTTTTCGATTTAAAATTTTTCCTTTAATTAATGAGCCGCGGTAACATGTGAGTTGTCTAGCTTTTTGTCTGTTTGTTTGTATGCCGCCGAGTAACCAAAATGGTTTAGAAAAAAATCAGTCACATGTTTTCCACTCGGAACAGAAGTAATTTGATATTGACATAGTAGAATGGTTTTTATATGCAACATACAATGATCATTTTATTTTAATATACAAGCACAATGCCTTTTTCCTAGAAAACAGGTGTGTATAACGGAGAACTAATTTAAATATTGCCATGTTCAACTACTAATCATTACAAGTACTATTAACAAGGTATTAAGCACATAATAACTGTGCAAGTCAGTTATAAAGCATACAATTATCCATTTTTTGACACATTTATGTATAAGGTCCACGATCATATATTTTAATCGTACGCATTTTCCTTCCTTGTTTTATAATTAAAAATGATCGATAACCCTATGCGCGGTAATTTCAAAGGGTATTAGCATTAAATGAGGTCTAGCTTGCGTATTATTTTTTTGCAAGCATTACCATATTTAATTTTGTTATGCCACCTAATTGATTTACACTTTATAACCGATCGTAATGAGACATTGTAATAATGGTTATGCGGCTGTCAGTTTACTTGTGTTTAACTCTTGTACACTGACTTACAGAGTTTTTATGAAGTAGTCATGAATATAAAGTAAAAATGTTTACGCGATTACTATATATATTAAAACTGCCTCCGTAGCCTAGTGGTAAAGGCGTGTTATTTTCAAGTCGGAGGTCGAGGTTCAAATCTCGCGGGGATTCAACAATTTTTCATCTTTATTTCCTAGTTGGTTAGGGCAATGTGAGCTGATCACCCAATTGCCTGTAAAGTAAGATGATCCAGGCATCGGATGGGCAGAAATATTTTCCACCCACCAACCCAACAACGGGTGGATAGGGTCCAAAAACCCCTAACTGGAGGAGGGAGGCCTAGTCCGGAGCCGGCTTATGACGATGATGATTGTCATAAAAAAAGTGAATTTGAAATTTTAAGTAAACCTTTTATTTTCCACACAATGAAAAATATTTTTTTTTTTATATTTTTAATCTAAAAAATAATTACCTATCTTTTCATGAATTACCTTTTTTTTTAGAAACTACTTAATTTCCCTTTAATAAGAACGGTTATTCTAAATTAATGCACCCAGGTATTTGCATTATTTGAAAAAACCATTTTTTAAAAATCAGATTAAAAGCCAAACTGTTGATTTTCCAATTAAAGAAAAGAAACGGCTTTAGATTTTTCTCAAAACGTGAGCTAGTGAAGCACTGAATATTTTAATTTCTCGTTAAATTTATTAAACGAATAATTATTCAAGGAATGATTTACACGTAATTCCGTATCGAAGCCAACTACCTAGTCTAATTTTTAAACGGAAGAATCACAGGTCAAGAGGCCGAGGAAACTTTTTTTTTCTGATTTGGGCGCTTTATCATGAAAATATCCCTTTTCGTCACTTTAACCCATAGAAAATATTTAGAATTATGGCTATGATAACTCTTCGTCTTATTTAACTATTTAATTAAAAAATTAATCCAATTTATGTTTTCCTTTTTACAGGAATATCGTGACCGTTGTCCTGGCTTTAAAAGCATTAAAAGGAGATCAAAAAAAGACATTTAAACATGTCGAGTATGGAAAATTTATCCTAAGTTTGGCTTAATCGACAATTGAATTAATTTCTTATCTGAATGAAACATGAGCTTAACATGAATTTGTATAATTTTCCTTTAGAATATAACCGTTTTAAAAACATTTCTTGTTTTTTCTTTCCGTACCGTTTTTAATTTGCAAATATTATAAAAACCGGGGAATGATGAAAGTAAAACATTGAGGTTCCGTATGTTTTTGAGAAGTCAGATATAGTTATAGATCTAAGTCAATGTTTTGCAACCTCAAATCGGTTTGATTTGAGGAGAAAATTTTTACGGATCGGGGAGGGGGGCGTCTTATTAATGAATTTAAAAAATTGAGGGGAGGGCAATTCCATCATCATAATCTTAAAAAGTAGGTTTGATAAAACGGAATTCCCCTGTTTTGGAGTTAGCTTCAACCCAAATTGGGCTAACGGCGAATATAATATAGACCCATCTAATATAAAGCGAATCTATAGAAACCGGGCCTCCTGGCCTAGCGGTATTGGCCCCTGCTTTATAAATGAAGTTTTGGTCGGGATTCAACCTTGGGGGAAAAAATGGTTATTGTTATTTTATGATTGGAGACAATTTGGGATGAACCCAATTGTCAATAAAATTAAGAATCCGCGCCGGGGCATATAAACGACGGTCCACCCACCAGCCCTAATTGGACCAGCGTGGTGGGATACTCTCCAAAAACCCCCTAATGAAGAAGGCATGCACAAGGGTCCTTTGTCCAGCAGTGGGCATATAACACAGGCTGATAATGATGATAGAATATTTAACTTAAACTATTTCATTTTTAATTATTTTAATTAAAAGTATAGCAATTAGGGGTCAGCATAAATGTTAGTCTTTATCCGGGCAAGGACAAGGGAAGGAAAGAGAGAAAATATTTATAAAAGGTCAAAAAATATCATTTGCATTTTAGACAACAATAAATATCACAATTTCGCCTATAACCGTGGTTTAGTTTTGGAATAATTTCAAGAAATTGAAAGTGAGTCGTCTAACAACTTCCGATTAAGTCAAAATGATTTATTTTACTTTCAACTTTAAAACCTCCAATCAAATATCGGTTAACAATGGTATTAATAAAACTTCAATTGGTTTCCGGTTATAATGGAATATAATAAAACCCATTCAACCTCGAACAACATCTTTAACTGGCACGTCATATTCCTTAGTTAATTAATCAATATAATAAAACCATCAGTATTTAAACGATCAATTGGAAAATGATAAATAAATACTTTTAAAATTATTATCTCCTCATTATTACTTTCCATTTGAGATATATCATTGAAAATGTTAACGTGACGTATAAATATGAAACTCTAACCTGAAAACTTAATACATTACTGACACATAATTAGTAAAAAGAAACACGCGGTGAGCAGAAAATACTAGAAGGCTAGATGACATTAAGATAGCAGTTACCGCGCACTTTGTTTATGAAGAATTAAATGTCCATATTCAACAGATGGTAAGTGTAACGCTGGTAAGTAATTATATTTCTGACAGCGGCAGAATTAATTAGTGATGGTAACGAGCTAGTATTTATAACGTAACGGTATTTACATTATGGTCGGTAGGTGTGAGGGTACGAGTAATTATTTATTCAGCTGAAATGGTTGTCTTGAAGCTATATTAATTGTAATAGAACTAGAAACAAATTTTGTCATTTCGTCTTTATTTGAAATAATTAAAACTCAAGGACTCATCCGACCGACGTGTTTCCTATGGCATTCGTTCACAGAAACGAAAACTAGCTAGTATTTAAAACGTTACATCTGATGATTGTAAAAAACACAAAAGTTTTTATTATAGTTTATCAAAATTAAACTCGGAATTAATGTGCACAAAGTAACATATCGTAAGGAAGCGTTGTTAAACTCTAATGTTATTGGTAAATTGCCAACGAGATGACTATTACTTCATTATCCTCATCATAAAGGCTGCTTTATCCGTCCACTTCTGGTCGCAGGCCTTTTTCAATGGACGCCAAGACGAATGATCCCGATCGCTGCCAACTCGAACCGGCTACCGCACGGAGATCGGCATTCAACCTGGTCTGGGGTTGACCAAAGCTCCGTCTTCCCAAACGCGATCTCCACTCCAGAACCTTCTTGACCCATCGGCCATCCGTTCTTCGTGAACTATATCACTTAGTGACAATCAATTAATATCTATAACATAAGTATAATGCCATGTAGTTGCTATGACTTACATACCAGACTGATGTCATCATAAGACCTCAAGATACAGTAAATTTATTATGCGTAAATCAGACAAACATTTAGTATTAGAAGGGTTGATAAAACATCAGACTCAAATAGGGTTCTCAAGGGGTTTGTTTACAACCTATTTGCTAAGTAAGTGCCTCCGTAGACTAGTGGTATGGCCGTGCGCTTTCGAAACCGGAGGTCGTGGGTTCGAATCCTGTGGGGACTCAACAAATTTTCATTGTTGTTTCCTAGTTGGTTAGGGCAATTCGGGCCGATCACCCAATTGTCTGAAAAGTAAGATGATCCATGCGTCGGATGGGCATGTAAAGAGTCGGTCCACCCACTAACTCGCATTGGACCAGCAAATCCCCTAATGGATAGGGGTGTATAAGCGGAGGCCTATGTCCAGCAGTGGACTATCACAGGCTGATGATGATGATGATGATGCTAAGTAATTGTATTACATTATATGGTATTCAATACTTTTGCAAATCCATATCATACAAATTTTAATTTTAAACTAATAAATATAATACCGTATGTTTATTATGTAAAATAAGTTTATACGTTTCGATTGAGTTTAATTGTTAAGTTTTCCAGAAAGTAATTTTGATACTAATAAATTATGTACAATCAAATTTTTTTCCACATCTATGCAATACTGTACATGAGCACAACAATCACCTAAAGGATATAAGCACTACAGCCGTAGTCTTGAACTATGGTTACCGTCAAAAAATGCACCCAATTACATCTTATGCGATAAACTTTCTAGTAACATACACTCAGACCAATATTCATTTTCATTATTAACTGTAGAAAATCTAAGCAAAGTTCCAAAAGCCACTATAAACTATTGAAATGGCACATATGTTACTCAGTAGAAACTACGACAATTACCTAAACCAAAGGTAACAAAGGGCTCAGAATTTAACCTTGGGGGACTCCTATACAAAACATCGAAAATTATAAAAATAAGCATTTATTTTACTAATATATGTCCTTTGCCATATTAAAACTTTATTTATTAGCTTAATTAAATCCTTATTAATCTTATAAACAATTTTATTATTATTAATTTTATTATTATTTTATATTGATTAGTACAGTACAGAAACCAAAGTCAAATATCTTCTTACAGTTAAAGAAACTCTTATTAAACAGTTACTCTTAAAGCTTCTGTTAAGCTTACCAAAAGATGAATAGACTATTTATCAGCTAAATCAGCTAACAAAAACGAACAACATGTGACTCAAAACGCTTCTGAATTATAAATAAATAAGCCGCTGAACGACATTTAAAATGACGACTTACTCAATACAACGGCAGGTCGTAAACGGCTTAAAGATTCTTGTGTTTTTTATATCGACGCACATATTGATAAAGAACATTCCGCTTATAAATTCTAATCATTGATCAACCATAAATAAGAAGTAGCCGCCATTATCTGACCATAGATATACAAACTCTATCATAACGACATTGAGTTGAAAATTGCTAATTCGGAGACAGGTGTGACATTCGATCCGTAGCAGTTGATCGGTATTTATCGTTGTTTTTTTGTGTTTAATAAAAATTTGAATTATAAAATACTTTATCGCATTACTCTGAGTGATGGTGTAGGTCAAATAAGTACTGAATTAGTGCTTAAACACCGCGAATTTGTAAAATAAAGTTTTAGTCAACAGTTTCGTGCAGTCAGCACAAAAATGTTGCAATAAAAACTTAGTACAAAAACTATACTTAGCACTGAATATTATATGGAAAATACACGCAACTTAATTGTAATACAACTTTGACTATGTTTATACAAAATACGTTGCAACATATAAAATACGTTGGAAACAAATATAGTTGCAAGTATTCATATTTGTAATAGGTTTCAAAGATCAGTTCAAAAATATAATAATCAGGCCATCAACAGTATCATATCAGCCTGCCACCTGCATCTAACAACTTAAAAATCAGCTAATAGTAACTAACTCAAAAGATAAAATCTGCAGTATATCATCATCATCATCAGCCTGTGATAGTCCACTGCTGGACATGGGCCTCCCTTAATACATCCTTATCCATTAAGGGGTTTTTGGACCGCGGGTTGGTGGGTGGACCGACTTCGTACATGCCCTGCAGTAGATGCAGGTCCTCAATACCCCTTGCAAATAATGAATTAATTTGGACGATATTAAAGGAGTCGACGACATGATATAAATGAGTTAACCAATAACAATTTTAAACGGAACTGTTCTGCCGACCGTATTTAGTGATAAAACTTAAGAATTGCAGAAACCGGGCCGATTTCCTGCCGCTACCGGGGATATGTTGATGCCTTAGGTGCCCATTTTGAGCCCCACTATGTTAATAATTGAAAAAAGCATAAAATTTTATAAAGAAGCTGATCAATTGTTTTAAGAAAAACTTCATGACATACGTCTTTAATAATACGCGGCGTTTGTTTGAAACAAACTTCGTTTCGGCCGTGGTTTAGAAAAAAACAAAGCTAAGATATTTAGCAAGCTGGGCAGAATTATGGCGGGTTTTGCCTTATTTTTTTTGGCAATTCTTCTGCTATTACTTACAGACTAATGAGTATCTAGTCTCATTACCTACCAATTGGAAAACAAAAACTAATTCATGTAATATATTTTATTGAAATATTTTACTTCTTTGGTATTAGTGCAGGTGCAAAGGATTTCAGGTTCGCAACTATGGCTTTGTAGTCATGCCTCAAATACCATAGCTTGACTTATCACCACAATTAATAAAACTTTAACATGTATAATTGTATTATTAAGCCATACTTTGTGTTCTGCATCGAATTGTCTTTAGCGTGCCAGTAATTAATTATATACACCAGCGAAAAAACTGACATCGTTAAAATTAAACTTTTTCATCGGATCGTCATGCAGTTATCGC
The DNA here is from genome assembly GCA_029286875.1 of Lamproptera curius. Taxonomy (NCBI): domain Eukaryota; kingdom Metazoa; phylum Arthropoda; class Insecta; order Lepidoptera; family Papilionidae; genus Lamproptera; species Lamproptera curius. Next base: position 59,968 of record JAGSMT010000177.1, on the reverse strand, counting down.
TTCGTTAGGCTATAAATAATCGATTATTAAGATTGAAGAAGCAGTGCGTTCGTCTCATTATGCCATGCCGCATAACGCTATCGAATTAAAGGGAATAATATTTCATTAATGCCTTTAGTTACATTTAATAACAAGCAGTTGTTCGATACCCATCTTAATCGGCGGAGCGATTCCGCGAACGGAGGGTTTGCGGGCACGCGATCGCTAAAGGCTAACTCTGCCGTTTTGCACCTTTGTCGGGACAATTGCGAAAGTGAAGGCGTGGCGCGGCTAACGAGCAACAAGTGTCAAAAATCTTGGTGTTTTTAAAGATGGCGAAGTGGACGTCATCCGGGGTGAGCGACACAGGTATGTTAACATAGTTTTATCATCATCACTTCAGGCAAAAAGAGAGCAAAATTCAAAGAGGCAAGATCCTCCGCCGCCTTTGTCTGGTCGTCTCCTCACCTACTAGTCGGTCATCATATTCTGCGATGGCCAGTACGAGACTGCCTCTCGAGAAAAGTTGTCGGTTTTACAAGCTGTGTTTTGGTTGACATAATTCTGCATCACGTATTTTAGCATGTGGATATATAGGTCCGTAGCTACCTGAACTATAACACTTAAAATTAAAACTTGGGGCTTCTTTATTTAACGGACAGCGAAAAACTCCATGGCCTGGTAACATATTAATTAAATACCTGGTAACATATTAGTTTTAATAGAGTTTAGGATAACTGAAAAACCTGAACTGCGGCCAGACCTCTACATGGGCATTTTGAATAGTCTTTATGTTTATTGCATATTAATTGATCAACCCACAAATCTTTTTGCAACACTAGAATGTCAATAATATTTTTTTTAATTCAGGAAAACGGCATTGCTAGATCTTAAATGTAATAAAATTCGCTTTGGCACTGGCAACAACACTCATGACATCTCAGTCTGTCCTGTGACCACGGCCGCTGGAAAGTGTTCTGTCCGTCGGGAGTCAAAAATATAAATAAACGCAATAAAATCCGTTTAAAATGGTTTTTTTTAAATTATGTAGTATTCAAGTAAACAAAAGATTTAATTATAAAAGTGTTGTTGAACTCTAAGTGTACGGAGTAGCGCAAATAAAATTATTCATATCAAAATGATGTTTTCGTCCAACTTAAGCCCGAGACCCGTATACTGCATAAGTGAAAGTTAATTCCATGGCGGGAACATTAATGGCACTTAATTAAAAATTATATTTCCTTTATAAATAAACGAAAAAAATATTAAAATTATGAGAGAATGGCCCCTTGAAAAGGGGCCATTTGGGTAGCACCATATTGATTGTTACTTGCCCAAAGCAGTAGTGAGGAAATACTACCGTGTTCCGGTTTTAAGTGAACCGTAGCCAGCGTATTTATTGGTCGAACGACACGTAAAATCTGATGTTTCAGGGAAGGCGTAGGGCGTTATTGATATCCCTGGTATTGCCGATGTCCTAGGGCGTCAGTAACACAATTTTCATCAGGTGGCCCAACTTGTCTTCTGCCTTCTTGAGCAATATAAAGAATACAAACCAACAACAGTTCAGATGAAAAAAAAATATGTACATGATGAGATGAGCACAATGAGTTGTTGTACCTTTTTTAAATGACAGTTTTCAGAGTACTTCCTTTACCATAGCATTGCTAAAAAGGTAAAACATAAAGGTAACGGATTAAAATATCATAATATATTATAAGATAACCTCTTTTGCCAAGTTATGTTATACAATAGTAAAGTTTGCTGCGCTGACTAAACTCGTTGATCTTGACTTATTAGCTTCGTCGAAAAATCCCACAAAAAATATAATAGAATACATAGATGTTAAGAAAGACTCACTCCATCACTGTTTTTAATAGGCTGTAATATAAATTAGAGGAAATCGTGAACAACTGCAAAATATAACTAAATGAAATAAAATTGTAATTAGCGACTTCATCATCATCATCGACCTGTGTTAGTCCACTGCTGGACATGCCCCTCCCCCCCTAACGCACGCCTCCTCCATTAGGGGTATTTGGACCGTATCCCAACACGTTGGTCCAACGTGGATTGGTAGTTAGACCGGCTTTTTACATGCCCATCCGGAGCACGAATCATCTTACTTTTCACACGATTGGGTGATCGGCCCAAATTGCGCTAACCAACTAGGAAACAAGAATGAAAATTTGTCGAGTCCCTGCAGGATTCGAACCCACGACCTCCGGTTTCTAAAGCTCACGCTCTTACTACTAGGCTACGGAAGCAATATTAGCGACTTATATAAAATTTACCGTTATTTGACGTAAAATATTTGGTTTATTTATTTTTACATTAAGATTTTATTACAAAATTGCTTATTTTCACTGTCGTGTGGAACTGATGTGTGACGTGTTGGTACTACACATGCACACAACGTGATCTTATCTCTAGTGTTTCATTATTCCGACCACCGCACCTAAATAAGGGCTAAAATACTAATATCAAAGCTAAACAGTTTTTTTTAACTCTGCTTGGTTCCAACAGTTGTCCGTCTAACCCTTTGCTGTTAATACGAAAAATAACGGAAATGAGACCGAATATCTAAATAATTGTACATTCGCAAGCTGACAATTCCGCCCATAACGTTTGCAATTATTCAAAGTACTCATTTGCGGTGAACATTGGAAGGGCGTTGTTACCTTTGCTGAGGCGTTGGACGGATACAATTTCGAATGACACGCCTGTTTGTTGGCCTGTCTGCATTAGCCTGTTTATTATATTAAAGAGCGTTACACGTTATTGCTACGATGCTTTGTAATTAAAGTGCCGAGCTTTTATAGCATTGGGAGTTAACTTGATGACTACTATTAGTTCAAAGTAAGTATTAAGTACTGAGTGCCATCACATATTGAAGAGCATTTTTTTTTTCTTTTCAAATGTATTAAAAAATTCTGTGCTATCTAACATTTGACCTTACTTACATGTTTATGTACCAAAAAAAATCCTGAACCATTGTTTTGATGAAGAAACCTCATGTCAAGGTTTTCATTATTGATTGTCATACATTGAAAGTTACCAATTTCCACATTGATAATTATAGTAATTTCTTTAGTGAAATCAAGTGCAACGCAGGGGCATTACGTATTTTATTTACAGCAAAGACCTAACCCTGAGAAAATTTCACGGGTAGCGAACGAATATCCCTGCCTAAAAAGAAATCCCATATAATGTCTAACCGCTTTTATGTCACATCTACGCAATGTACCATATTTAATATATAGTGCATAGCGTAGTTATTTAGGTTAATAATAAATTATTAATCTTACTACCGTTATAAAAAATAATAAAACTTCTTACAGTTTAATTGGTGATTACCGCCTTCATGACCCAGCGTAGTGGTTGTCACGACTGTCTTTGGCAGTTGTTCTAGGAAGTCAGTGCCTTCAAATTTAGTGACAAGTAATTCACACTAGAAAGCAGTTATCATTTGGGTTTTGGAAGCCAAATGCTATTTGCTCTGCGTAAAAACCGTTATTTGGGTAAGTCTGGATGGATTAGAAGCCGACCCCACGATAACATGGGAAAATGGCCAGGTGAAAGAAAGAATTAGTATGAGATAATAATTCAGCGAGAAAGGCTTGCAATATAATCTTATCTTGAGCATGAATAATTTTTGTAAATAGTTACCTATTTTTTGATAAATACATTTGTAAAAATATGTCAATCATACGCCATTTGATTGTACCCTGTTTGTAACTGATGTAAATTTCAGATAGACTCAAAAACAAATCCATTAAAATTATTCAAGTTCCAAAATTCAAAATTCCGCATGGTCTATACGGAGCGGTACAACGGTGACCATTCAGACATCCCATCCATTCAGCCTTAAGGTCATATGACATTTAAAAACAGTCAATGACAAGCAAGTAACGAGACTGTCCATACAAGATATGTATCGACGCTAAAGGTGTTAGGCACCAATTGAAATATTGCCGACGTCCAAGTTTAATTTGAAGTAGAAATGCCCTTTGCGAACGTACCCCTCTATTTGTCAGCGGGACGTCAGTTTATCGGAAGACAGACAGTTAAGTAGGCTCATTATGTGAACGGTTTATTTTAATACATCTTCTGTATTCGACAGTTGAAGAATTGATTACACGACGTTGTTCCATTGATACGGTATCAGCGGTGAGGAATTCTTATTTGTTTTGTAAAGTACCAGGTTGTGTTTTGTCAAAAACTTGACGGTAAAATTATCATAATCTTCAATATAAACGCCTTGAATGTTCCTTTTCTTGTAGGGTAGGGAAGGGTAAGATTTGAGTTAAATTTTGATTTCATAAATAAAAAAAATGGTGCTCTCAAATTGAAAAATGCTAAAACACATCAGTCACCAAAATGTAACGCTAATAATCGGTCATCAAGTTGTCTCATGATAAAATACATAAAAGTCATCAAAGCGAATGATTGCTACTTCTAACGTCAATTCTGTGATAACCGTAGTTACATGGTGACAGTCTTTGATGACACCAGTGCAACCTCAATTTTAAACCTCTTCTGTCAAGTAGAGGTTCTTCTCTCTTGCCCTTTGCAGGGCTTCGGTACCATCTTTCAGGCCACTCAATTTTCTCTGTGTTAATACGGGAGGTTGCACACGTAAACCTTTGTTTTGCGCCCTACTCCTGTAGAAAATCACTTGTACCGTTTGTAATATCACTTGTACCATGGCTATCTTACGGGCAGTTACGTCTACCTAGAGAGCTAGCAACGACTTTTCACCACAAAGATATTCGTGTCTTCGGCATGTACAAACAGTGACGATACTCCTTAGGGGTCTCATAAGCCCAACAGTACAAGTATTTTACAGAACAGCAATGTCCCGAGATATTTCTGTCTCTTATTAAAGTAGTGGCTACAAAAGATCCACGTCCGTCTAGTACTTTAATATGAGGCAGAAGTATGGATGTTATTGTGATTAAATGAGCGTGGATAAAATTTTTCGTTCAAATCGGTTAATGGCAAAATTAAATCTAATTTTTATTTAAGACTGAAGTATTACAAGAACACTGTACTTTTTGTGGGTGGGGATATCACATATTTAGGTCGTCATTTAGCTTGTATTGCCGCTTTATAAATTTAAACATACATATATACTGGAAATTCACAACATTTAAATTTTCCTGTATTAAAAAATTAAGTATTTCTTTGCTCTTATAAGATTTTATAAAGGGAAGCCAACTATAAATCTCTTACTATATAAGTAGCTGAGTAAATTCTTAACATTCCTGTCATTCTCACTACCTACCATCAGGAAACTTAAGTTATTAATTTTATATCTATACATAACATATTTTTTTTATGAATTCTCGGCTTTGAACGTCATACCCGCCTGTCATTTCAAAATGGACCCCCGTGGAACAGTTGGTAAAATTCCAACTCCATGCTCATAAGCACAATTACCCATGCCCCAGGGCGGTTGCAGGGCTTCATCGGAAAAAGCCCACGTACGAATCCGTCAATTAGATGCCACCACACTTTGATAATTGCCGCCGCCGACATCAAAGGCGCCGCCCGCGAACGATTCGTCTCGCCTATTTACTAATGTTAAGAGAACGGCCTAACGACCAGTGTTATGTGATCCCTCTAATACCTTACTAAAAAGGAATATTATACTAGTTAGGTTCGTCGAAGGAGGCGGGGGAGGCCACAGTAAAGTGGTGGGTCAATAATTACGTGTATGTCAAATAGACAAAGGCGCACCGTCCCATTATCTTATTATCTGGGTTAATGTTTAACCGCTTTAAGGATATGTGGTTGAAAAAAACATTTAATGTAATAAACAATAGAAATTAAAAGTATAATATTTAAAACATGTAATATTAGTGAAAATTTTACTTTGAACTATTTATTTGCATAATTTGGCAATTATTTCTTTATATGAAACCTTCTTCCTAAAGTTTTATATATATTGAAGTAACTAGGTTTACTTAATATGTCATCATCATCATTAGCAGCTCCTATCCGTCCACTGCTGGACATCGGCCTTCTCAATGAACGCCAAGACGGTCGATCCCTTGCTACTCGCTGCCAACTTGAGCCGGCTACTACACGGAGTGCGGCATATGTATCAACTTATTTAATCCTTGTTCATTGCCTTTACGTGCATTTCAAAAAGATAACTGGACTATTGAGTCTAGATGTATTCACTTATTTTTTCTTACAAGCCGGAAGTTGTTTATAGAGATTTTTTTGTTACGAGTGTTTTTGTAACTATTTTGGATAGTATGGGATAGTCGCCTTATGGTTCGATAAACAGTTTAATCCCTGTCTAATGAACATAAATTGGGAGTGATAAGTTTTGGCGGACGCTCCAGAACTTGCTTTGTAATTTACTACTTAAGATCTTATCCATTTGTTATGTTCAACTAATCATTGTAGAGATTGAATGTTACTTGCTGTGCTTAAAAATTGTTATTCAAACCACTCGATTACGACTACGGCGGCCGATCTACATATGCTAAAGATCACATCTTGCATTAACCCACAAAGGAAACATCAATGAAAATTTTGTTGAGTCACCGCAGGATTCGAACCAACGACCTCCGGTTTCTAAAGCTCACGCCCTTACCACTGGGCTACGGAGGCAGTTACGGATCTTATGACAACATGGAAAATGTGTAGAAAATAAATTAGGAAAAATTATGGACAGCAACACAGATTAAAGTTTTTGACATGAGGCGAAAATGTAACCTTTAATTACTATATGGAAGTAAAAAGGATAAATACCGTTCGCTTTGAACTTTTGTTTCACATGTTTCCACTAACTAAATAAGGGTTGAAATTTCAATCAGTCACCGTTGTTCAAATACAACTATCAGAACATAAAACATGTCAAATATACTCGGAATCGACTTTAGAGAATGAAATAAAAATAACAATCAGACGTGTGGCAAAAAGTTATTGCTATGAAATTATTCATTTAACCTTTAGAACGAAACCTTTATTTATCGCTAGGCAATAAACTTTATGTCGGTACTTAAAACTGTGTAAAAGCTCTCAACGCAAACGCAAGATAAGACTCACTAGTCAGTTGAACGTACAACAACTTTAATAAAGCTGCTGTAAATTATGTTTCTTTTATTGAGTATATGACATGTGCAACTTCGTTAACATCATATAAAGATAAATTTGTTTGGGTACGTTTAAATGTAATTTTTTTAAGATCCTATAGGTCAGCGAGATTGATCGATATCAATTCAATTGATGGTTTAGATAGTAAAGTCGGACAGACAGACAGACGCAAAGCTTTTAAGACACAAAAGGCCTTTGCCTTCGACGATGACGAATTTCCATATTGACTTTTACCCCTCTTCAACCCCTGTTCATAATCGTAAAGTTAAAAATAAAGAATACCACTTTTGCCTCGTTTTTAGTATCCGGACACTACATTTCATCGTTTTATGTTCGATAGAGACGATTTTTGCATAAATTTTTAACCCCTATTTCAACCTTCTCAATCTCCTTTATCGCAATAATTATTAGCCTATGTCCTTACGCAAAATCTGCTTTACGTATGTACCAAATTTCAACGAAATCGGTTTTGTGATTTAGGTAGTAAAGACGGACAGACAGTGTTACTTTCGCATATATAATCTTAGTATGGATTAGTTGTTTGAAGCTAATTGCTATAAATTTTAATAGCGTTTCAATAATGTTAAAGCAAGACGCGTATTATTTTCATTAATATTTTATCACTAACTCAAAGTAACATAATTATAAGCCAAAAATATGTTCTATACATCCCGTTTTATAGTTTAATTGTTTACAGTCTAATTTAACGTCTGTTTACAATATTTGCTTTATTTAAAGGCATTGTTTAGAAAATAATGTATAAATTTAAAAATAACAAGTGCAAGTGTAAAAATTATTTACAGTTAAACACGAGTTATTACAATTAAAGAAGAAAAAACAGCAATATTATCGCCCTAATCAACTAGGAAACAACAATGAAAATTTGTTAGTCTTGCAGGATTCAGAACCACGACCTCCGGTTTCTAAAGCACACCACGCCTTACCAGGCTACAGGAGGCAACTTAATTAATTTTAAGGCATTTAATTTGTTAAAAGATATAATTGTATTGAATATTTGTACGTAAAAAACGTCACATTACTTTGCTTTAACTTATCCAACCTGCAAAATTAATTCATACATTTTTTATTATTTATACATTTGAATTAAAAAAAAAACTTAGATTATAACATATGACTCATCTCGCTCTTAAGTTACTTACGTTAATCAATACAAGAAAGAACAATTAGCAGTATGATAAAAATATATGAATCGGTAAAGTCTAAAAAAATGCACCATCAATTTTCCCTAATAGCTAGGAAACAATTTTTTATTTAAATAAGGTAAAAATAGAAAAACGGACTTTCTACATTGAAACGTTGCGACTAATTATGCTTCATGGAAATTCAAGTTAGCCGTTTAAATGAAACCACAAGAATAATTCCAGTTAATTAGATTCCATTTTCAGTACGAAGGCGGTTAACAAGTTAGTAATTATAATACACATGGTTAAAATTTAAATTAATTAATTATGTATGAAATTAATTCTATTACTCCCTATTTTACTTTTTTCTTGCCCCGAAATCTTAGTAGGTTTGTGCTTTACAAAGCATAGATCGTGGGTTCGTTACGCTCTCATCAAATTTTTTGTTGATTTTCCAAATTTTGGGACAACGCGGGCCGATCACCCGATTGCCTGTAAAGTGAGATGATCCATGTGTTGTGGTCATGTTAAGACGTTGGTCCTGCGCCTGATCTCTCTCTGTATGTGGTTTTTGTCCTATGGGACTATGAAAGTAAAAGAACGGAGGGAGTGTTTTGTGTTAGCGCGTACACGTGTTGTCTATGATATGACCTGCTAATAATCTGTATCTGAGGCCGCATCGAAATTGTCTTAAAGCAATTTATTTATTCTTGTAAGGTTCCTTCTCACTTTCTATTAAATTTATTATATTATTAGTTTATTACGCATAATGTCATAATATTTGATGGCACTAACATGTTATAATTAATGCTCTTTCATTGATCCATATAAAGTAGAAACAATAAAGTTGTCAACGCTCAGGATTTGAATTTAAGTTTTTCATTTTGTATAAACTAGTTATATTATTGATTCTAAAACAGTGTTAATTTTAAACGTCACTTTGATTCTGATTTATCCTTATTTGTTAACCAACTTAAGATAAACATACTTCATGACACGTCAAGTTTTTAGTGAAGCGGTATTAAATCAATAATATAGTAGGAGTTAAGATCGTAAAATATTTAGATGAAAATTTACATCGGAAAGAGAAATAAGGTCTGGAACAATAATCTAGAAGTTTTGTCTTTATTAACATGTTTCTGTTTTCTATTCTTTAAGTTGTTAACATAAGAAATCAAACCCTATTGTAAAATTACAACATTACAAAATTACAACTGCATAACTTATGGTCTCTTGGTAGAATGAACGGACAACTTCAACTTTTTTTTCACTATTCATAGCGGTTTTGTTTTGAGATAAACGGTCTTTGCTTTGACTTGTATAGTATCTTTAATGATTATTTCGTAATTCTTGGTGCAAATATACAAAAAATTAGGCTAAAAACATTAGCGGTTTTCATATATTAAGTGTACTTATTCGTAGAATCGTACTAAATTAACATAACAATTTTTTATAAGTATTTTCTTCTTCAATTGTGCCTTTAACCGAGAAATCTATAATTAAACACTTAATCGACATTCGATGAACGTTGACAAAGCGTTTTTTGTATTGGATCAAGTATTTTTTCAAATCGCTCAATTCTATAGCTCATTGTACTTTATTTCGGTGTTTTTATAGGCATTTGTAAGCGAGTAAGGCTTAAATGGGGGAAGGGCAATAATTCATTGTGCTACCTTAATTGTCCCTTCGCGTAGGTCTAGAAATATCTAGAAGTGGATGCTAAGGTCATAGCAATGAATTACTTGACACACAGCATAAACGGGTTTGAACGTTTAGTAGGGGACAGTTGGTTATTGATGTCTTCCATGTGGTTTTTTAGTTTTGTTTACCGGGAAAATAGTTTAATTGTACATTTATCAAAAACTGTTTAATAAAGAGGCTTATGTCTATTCGTTTATAGCAGTTGGTTGCCTTTTAATTTGATTATTTGTTATTGTGTAGTTTGTCACGAGTTAAGCCTAAATTATTGGAATAAATCTAATAATATATATAGACAATCACCATCTCGAGTATGACATCATTGGAAATATGACGTTAGCCTAGATTAATTTTTAATTTTCCATGTACTCAGTCTAAATGAATGTATGATTATTTTTATCTTGTTTCTGTTCCCTTTTTTTTGCTAATAAAAGAAATATCCCGAATTTAAACAACAGAATTATCACGACAGAAATCAAATTATCATAAATGGTATTTATTGTTATTGTTAAAATGTATTGAAAAGTCAGAAATATTTATAAATAAAAAACTTTTTTATCTTCCACCAGGCCGACGGAAAAACTCTTCATGTGTCTAATATTAATACCAGGCTTCCAAACAAGATATTTATTACATCAAGTTTAAGAAGTACAAAGTAACGCCTATGAATAAAATAAACATGAATAATTTAAATAATGATATAAGTATTCATATCAATAAAACATTTCATTTAGTTATTTAATATGTGGTAAAACAAAAGGCAGTTCAATTGATTGAAAGTGACATGCCCCAATCGATTGTAAACGGGTCTTGAGAGATATTATTAAATTTCGATTTTCAATAATATTTCTTGCATTGTACACGGAAACTTCTGAGATTCACCGTGGGCGTGTTGTATTACCAAATTTTGTTATTTAAAGTATATCTCGGACAATTTAGAGTACTACATGCTTCTGAATTCTTACCTGTGTAATATCTGATTGTTGTACACTTTGTAAGCCATAATAGCGAAGTTCTTGTACATCTTGTTGTTTGTACCATGTTATACATCTAGCGCTCTTGAATCGACTAGTAACAGAAGAAATCCTATTATTTTTTGACTAAACTATAGTATTGACCTTATATATAAGTTTCCGCGAAGCCTAAGTCCCCACTCACACTAAGTGTTTCAGTTATGTAGGCTTATATAATCTAGATAGTGGCTGCTGGATTCTACAGAACTTATTAGAATCTTATTGAGCATATGTGGCACTACTCGGGGTATAATTATTTAAATCAAGTGCTTGTACATACATATATCTACCAGTTTTGGAAACTATTCCAAATTTTTCTTTTTTACAGTAGACAATCGCATACGTTTATGTAACTTTAAGAATTGAAACTGGATAAGGAAACATGTCAATAGTACTCTTCATACTATATAGCTCAAATAGCTACTAGGATGACATAAATCTTAGATAGTATTAAATCATACCATCAATAAAACGAGCATACTGTTACTACTATAGTTGTTTATGCTACCCTAGTCAGTTGATTGCTTACAATCGAGCATGCAAATGTATATCGCCAATTACAAATATTCTTGGTATTTGTATCGGTACATCGGTTTTTATTAAAGCGTAAAGAGAAAATCTTGGGATGCGTTACGTCTTCGCTAGTGACGATATGTTTTTGAATTCCGCTGGATCGTAAATAGATAAAATAATAGGCAAATATATACAAACATAGGAAGACAAACATAACAAGTCACCAGCACTGAGTTCCTACCAAAGATGATTTGCAAAGCAATTAAAATTGAAAAAACATTTAAAAATTTAAAAAAAATTACCCTATGTATGCTTTCTTTACAATGTGTTGAGGCATTTCTATTACTTAATTCCAGTATATTTTGAATAATATGCGATGTCAGTATGTCTGACTGTTGATACTTTGAAAGCAACTATATAATATATTCCAACATACACACCACACTAAAAATATACAATAATGTTTCATAGAAAATAAAGTTAACATACAAAATCTCGTTCACACCGGCTTCTTCAATACCTGCGAGACGAAAAAAATTAAAAGAAAATCAATACTCTATTATTTTGTTATATGTCTATTTCTCACTATAAGGATCTAAATAATATTGAAAGGGGGCCAATTTCTTTACACATTTTAATCAATAAATAATTCATTATTCTTCACCAAACGACGTTACGGAACCCAGCAATTAATATTCTACGCGCGTTTCGATTTCTAAGCGACTACCATTTAAGGTATGAACGGGCATTTCTTGAATAAATAGCTAATGTTAATTCATGCTCGGATCGATAATTTGCCGTTTCTTTTGTTGCATTTTCAATGTGTAACCGTCGCAAAAGACTGCGAAGAAGCAGAGAGTAATCCGGCCGCTGCTAAGATTTGGTTTTATGTGTTAAAGATTCTATCTACATTAACAATATCTGTCTGTATGTAAAAATAGATACTTTCTGTTCTGTCAACATTATTTAACATCATCATCATCATCAGCCTGTGATTGTCCACTGCTGGACATAGGGTATCCTCCCTGTCTATTAGGGGGTTTTGGACTCCGTTGGCCCAATGCGGATTGGTGGGTGGACCGACTTTTTACATGCCCATCCGACGCATGGATCATCTTACTTTTCAGACAATTGTGTGATCAGCCCAAATTGCCCTAACCAACGAGGTAACAATGAAAATTTGTTGAGTCCCCGCAGATTTCGAACCCACGACCTCCGGTTTCTAAAACACACGCCCAAACCACTACGCTACGGAGGCAGTTGTATTTTTTTTAATATAAGTTAATGTTTAAGATATTTTCGGATTTTATAGCGTTTTATTAATATACAATTTCCTATGTTTTCTTAATTTCCAGCGACCATGTTCAGATAGTACTGACTACAGATTATGACTCTTAAAATTATTACTTAATAACGATTTTATTGCATATGGTACGATAGAATTCCAGCCGTAGATTAATTCATAATTTTATAAGCTGCTTGCACAAATAAAAAGAATTGACGGTTTATTTTTTGTAACATTTTTCGTAAAAGCAAGTTTTTCTTAGCATACTTAATGGAAATTTGAACCTTAAAAAAGAGCTTGCACAGCTTCTGAGGTATTGAATACAGTTTTGTATAAAGTTATACATCTATCAAATCACTCATTTACAGATTATTCGTCACTTAAAAATATATTTATTCCGACGTTTCGGATTCTTTCCAGCATCCAGATCACGGGCAGACTAAGTTGGTATGTAGTATGTATGCCAAACGTCGGGAATAAATATACTTTTTAGTGACCGAAATCCGTAAATGAGTATTTGATAGTATAATAATCGCGTAAATAAAAGAAATAATTATTTATAATATAACTTTTAACTCTTTATAACAACAAAAGTAATAGGTTTATGCCTGAAATCTTACTAATTCTTCATGTTAATAATTTGTAATAAAAATATGTCTCTTTTCAAGTTTAAATGTAACTCTTTGTTTTACTCAATTTTTTTTTGCAGTTTCATTTCACCCTTTCTATTTTTTTTTAATAATGAATGAACAATTTAACAGATAAAACCCTTGAATAGATATTTGTAATATAAATACAATTATACTACTTGATACCGCTACATGCTCGTACATAAATTAAAATAATTAAAATACAATGTAGAGCTAGAAATGAAAGTTTCAAATTCGAAACGCAATAAAATGTACATCGAAAACACGTTAATTATTTATGTGAATACAAAACAAGTGCATTACCGTGTTTCACGACATTCAAAAAATAAAAAAAAAAAGATTGAAATTTTAAAAAATCACGTTTCGCTTATCTGTGAACGGCTGGCAACATTATAAAGCAACGCGATATTTTTATTAAATAAATAATTCGCCGGAAGGACACCTCCCAATAAAGCATGTAGAATTGCCTTATCTAAAATCATGATAGCACCGTAATTACCTACATACGGCAGGCAACAACGGAACGTTTTCAGAATTTTAAAAACTGTTTTGAAATGGAAATAATAATGAAAAAAAAACCAGCCCGCCATTATACGGACTTACTGGCGATTATGGCATTTGGCAGAAATGGCCAGCGTTAAAATTATACCACACAATATCAAAATAATAACGGCATAAATGCCTAAAGCTAACAATAGAATCTGATTTTTAGTTCTTTATAATAAAGTTGGTTTTAGATTGGAGGTAGTCGCGATATATGATATTACAATGTAGGGCTTGGGCAACGTATAAAAACAACATTAGTAGAACACTTTGTAATCTGTAGCGGTAAGCTAAAGCGAGGAAGGCAGCTGATTATTGAACTTGTAAACACTTGGGTGTGAAAGGGACGGCTATGTTTCGTAATTGCTACCGCGCATTGAACAGTAGTCAATCCGGGGGCAGTCATGGGCGGTACAGGTTATGTAGGAATAACTGTCGATGTTAGAATAGGGTTAAGACGTTGTTTATAGATTGAAAAGAGAGGGAATTTCCATACATAAATCGATTAACGTAAAGTTACGTTAGCCACATTAAATTAATAAATTTATTTATCAAGAAGGCACATCCGAGATTTTGATTAAATATTTTCTTGACATACTAATTGCAATTAACATAGTTTAGTAGTAAGTGATGTTTTAATAGGTAAAGGATTTATTATTGCCTACGCAGGTAGACAAGCAGACGGGCCTCCTGATGGGAACTGGTCACCGACTCCCAGACGTTGGCTATACTAGTGGTATCGCCAACGCGCTGCCTACCGTGACACGTAGGATGTTAAGTCTCGTTTACCCAGTAAATACGCTGGCTACGGTGCCCTTCAAACCGGAACACAATAGTGTTTTCACACTACTGCTTTGCAGTATGTGCTAGGCACCGCGGTGATACCAAACCCTGTAATAAGGGTACCTAACACCTGTAAGTATTTTTAATTTGTCAATAAAATCAAATACATTAACTTTATTGCTTTTTGCTTTAATTAATAAATAATCTTTTTATAAAAATTGCGACTTAATTGGTAGCTGAGTAAGCTCATCTACCGCTTCTTCGTTAATGACTTGTAAGATTTAAGATTTTATTATAAATATTTGCTGCAAATTGTAGTTTTAATAAATATAAAAGGGATAAATCTTAAATACCTTTACTGTACTCTAAGTTAGCGCTAGCTATAGTGACTTGAATAATTTCTGAAATGCATATTTTTGTATTCAAATTGTTTCTGTAAATTATTCTTTACAGATAGACATTTATATTACAATCATTTTTGTATTTTTACTTGAGTCGAAGCATTTTACTAAATATCACCTTAATATATCTCGTGAGGTACAGCCATCCCTAATAATATAGGGGAACAACATACTATATTCCTCCATGACCCCGTTTCCCGATTTTTAGCGCCGCATATTTCCTTTTCAAACAACAAATGTGCCCTGAAATATTTCTTATAATTAAAGTATCTAAATTGACGACTGTTGGCTACAAGAATCGGATATTTGTATCCATTTACTTGCAAAATAACTTGCACTTTAGCGTATTAAATCTCTATATAATATAGGTAATATATTATAATATAATAAATATTTCTATTATAGAGTTTCTTACGCTGGTGCTGCTCAGGTCAGAGGGTTCCAATTCTAAGCCAGTGGTAGATTCATTGACGGTCAATAAGATATACATTATCTTCTGCATCCTTATTGAATAAAGAAAATTGACTTTCACTTTTACTTTCAAATGAGCTTTGAGAACGCTTCCTAATATTGTGTAATCATAACAAAGTTATCTGGTATATTGTGACCTAAGTGTGACCGTTAACTGTATTGAACATTGAAAGCGTACAATTGTTTGTTCTTGGATAACTCTATTTTCAGTTTTCAATTCAGTTAATTCAAAGCTGTTTTCAATTAAATCACTCATCTCGTATTTTTATAATTATTAACATTGCCTTCACAATCTCTTTTTGATACTGTAGTAACAAGTATCATCTGTTTTAAACAGAGATTGAATAGGCCGTATCTTAAAACAACCTTTTTACCTGTTCTTTTAGTTGAAGCGAGATAATAGACTCCGTGGTGGGCGTGTGCTATAGAATCTGGAGATCGTGTGTTCGTATCCTGCGTGGATTCAACAAATTTTCTTTGTTGTTTCCTTGTTGGTTAGGGCAGTTTGGGCCGATCACCCAACTGTTTGTAAAGGGCATATAAAAAGTAGGTTCATCCGCTTTGGACCAGCAAATATACTTTTAATATTATCAAGTATATTTCACCCAAATTACTCTCGCAATCGATAAGAAAAAAGTGACACATGACAACATCAACGTTGTCACTCATGTGGTATTGTTCTTAGTCGACTACACTCCGTCACAAACTTGTAGACACCGTGATTAACCTAGGTGACCTAGGGTGACACCTAGGTGACCTAGATTGACACCTAGATGACCTATGTTGACATATAGGTGACCTAGAGTGACAATTATTAATAAGAGCGTTAGATGAATGACGGCACCTCGGTGATATGACTTATTTTGACATCTAATTTCAGTGTTATTTGTCTAAACTATAGATATATGTGTGCTTGTGTAAAATACGCTATCTAACTCACTTTGTATATACGTTCTCTATACATATAGATATATAATAAAATCCATTAAGTTGCAGCTAAGTAATTGCAGATGCGCGGGAACGCTTGGTTTTTAAGTTTAAAGTCTGCCCAAGTCAAATTACGCTCTAGTTACCCACTTTTGTTACAATGTAATACAATTGTTGCTGTAATACAAATGTTAAATGGAGCGGTAAATGATTTTTCCTATTGCATAATTTGCATTATAACAAATTATTTTTAAAGGGATTCACGGTTTGTTTTTATCAAGTTGAATGCAGGAGTTTTAATATTTCTTTATAATAATTATTTTATTATAAAATATCTTTGTTTAAAATATTTATATTATCACGATTAATTAATATCTTTATCCTATTAAAGAACCGTGTAATAAAAAGAAATAATATGAAAGTAAAAAAAAAGGATATTCGATGTTTAGTAACCTGCTATCCATTGATCCTATTTAAACCTGGTAGGTATAAGCCTATATATTATTATTTGAAGCTCTCATATCGTCGGATATATAACCTTTACATAATTCAAAATATATTTACCGACGGAAACAAATTAAAGAACTTAAAATGTTTACTCAAAATTCATTAATCCCTGGTATACCTAAGTATTTGTTAAAAGTTCATAGACTAAAACGCAATTGACTAATGAATTTTTACTTGTATGGATTAAAATACGTTTAGCTACAATCCTGTTTCACCGTAAGATTATGTTTCTTTCACATAGCCATTTTGCCAAGTTACGGGGTCCAAGGTCCCACGGGCCCATTAATCCATACAGATTAACTTGTTAAACAGTTTTTACGCAGAGTGACTGTCATCTGACCTCTAGGACCCAAAGGGATAACTGCATTCTAAGGCTGAATTAGTTGTCAGTAACAAGTACAGCATTAGAAGGTACGGACTTCCTATAACGACTGCTAAAGGTGGTTTTGACATCCGGGACCGACATTTTACATGCCCATCCGACGCATGAATCATCTCACTTTTCAGACAATTGGGTGATCGGCCCATATTGTCCTAACCAACCCGAAAACAACGATATTATATAATAGAAAATTCAAACATTTTAACGCTGTTTCCCCGCAGAATTTGAACCCACGATTTCCGGTTTATAAAAGAAGGGCCAATACCGTAAGCCCATGGATGCGGCCACCCAAGCAAATCATCATCATCATCATCATCAGCCTTTAATAGTCCACTGCTGGACATAGACCTCCCCTAATACACCCCTATCCATTAGGGGGTTTTGGATCCCACCGCTGGTCCAATGCGGGTTGGTGGTTAGGTTAGTTGCGCTATGTTCAAAACTAATAAAAACAATACAACAAGATTATACACAGGCTAGTATTAACATCAGCACAATAGTATTTCCTGTCAGACCTAGTTAGGTACTGAAAATGGGCTAACTGGCTGCACCACACCAATTATTTTAATGCAATCATAATTGCCATCAGAACATGATTTGAACTGCATTGTGCCTTATAAAGGCTGATCGGACACTGAAATGTTGAAAAATAACGTTTTCTATTTTATTTGCAAGTAGCAACCCTCCAACCAGCCTTCTGGGTGGAATTTCGTAAAATCCGATCTTAACTGACCTCTACTCGGCGGGGTTCTGGGGCGGAGACCGCGTTTGGGAAGACGGAGAGTTGGTCGATCTCCAACCAGGTCCAAGATTGCAGCGAGCAGCAATGGAATAGCCGTCTTGGCGTTCTAAAGGTCTACGTCCAGCAGTGGACTGATGACACTATTACTCTTGGTCGACTATCGGCTTTTCCTACCACGCACGTATAAGGAATAGTCTTCAGCGGTATTTCCGGACCGATATGACTTAGGGTCCTTCAAAGGCATAGTCCTTTAAAAGGCCGGCAACGCATTAGCAACTCGTTTGGTGTTGGGTATGTCCATGAGCGGCGGTATTACTTACCATCACGTGAGCTAGAAGCTCGTTTGCCTTTTCCTCTTTACAAAAAAATGACACATCCTTGAAATAATAATAAATCGGCTAAGATTCTTGTGCGTTGGTGAGTAAGGATGTTTTGGATAAATTGGAATAATGAACTAAGAAGTAAATAAATCAATTTTAGGCAAGAAAGAATATTTTTAATAAGACTAACATAAAAGAACTTTAAAAATACCAATGCAGTATGCGGTCGTCCTTATTTAATCGACACAAAACAATTACAAACAACAACAACTTAGTAGTTCTAAAATAAAGGCAGTATTTGTAAGCAAACTACAGCTTTGTACAATAAACATAATTTTAGTAAATAGAATAAATAACAATGATAAAATATCGCTTTTGTGAATTACTAAATATTTTCTTATACAAAATGGAAAGAAAACCATTATTGAAACTTGAACCATAAGTAAGGATATCAAAGCTGAGAAAAATGAATCATTTACAACGACTGCATTAAAATCTATATACATAGAAATCAATTGCTGTTCGTTAGTGACACTAAAACTCGAGAACCGATTTGGCTAATTTTGGTCTTGAATTATTTGTGTCCAGGGAAGGTTTAAAAGGTAAATAAATATAAAAACAATCAGAATTGTATAAACATCTAATCTTTCTACCATTTGTTCTTAAGAGGTAAAAAATAACTTAATTTCCCTTAACTACCGTTAATATACTTACTACAGTTTTTCATTATCTATCAGATTATTTTTGTTAGTAGATTGATCAATCTTATATAAAAGTTTACATCTTTATTTATCGATTGCGGTAGTAGGATGTTTGCCGGGTCCACTAGTGCTTTATAAATTATTTACCTTTGAATAAAACATTAAACTAATTTAAAATCAACATTTATCAGATTACAAACGGAGATACATTAAAATATTTTTTATACGTCTATTCTTTTAAAAGATATGATAAAATGTAATTTATCATTTCCTCACCTTTTTTTAGTATAAATATAATAAAATATTTAATATTGTTACAGCGACCTCTTGTAGTGCAGAGTATCAACATTTTAGTATTTACTGGTCATCGTAGGTTATAAAAAAATAATAGATGGCAGTTTTTAATATTGCTAGTTTACTCGTTAGATGACGCTGATTAACACAAAGAAGATAGGTCCACGTTACTGTGATATTATACGCGAAAGTTTAAAGCAACTGAAAAAGTATTTTGAATTCATCTATAAAAAAGGGTATTTTGGCTTATTTTGATGGTAACATTTAAGGAAGTGCCACGCCGTTTCTTCGGGCTTGTGCGGTGTTGTAAACAGACAATCGTCAATATGTTTTTCGACAAAGGCTTTGTCTGAAAATAAAAAAAAAAACATGAAAATGTATGCTGCAAATCTATAAATCTATAAGGGCTTCCATATGATTGTTTAAAAAAAAAAAAAATGGTTGTCTGTAAAAACAGTATACGGGCGAAAGTTATACGTGACAACGCCTTTAAATGGTAGAATGATTGTATAGTACAGTGATGGCGAACCAATGGCACGCAACACAATATTATGGGCACGTAGCTAGGCATTAGGTACATAATAAGCGAACGCAAGAGATCCCTACGGTACGGAATATTCAGAAGCGGAAACCGTTTGACAGATAAATCTAGTTCAGTATGCATGCTGCTACAAGTAACATCTTACAAGCCTAACATAACTATGTTATTTATCATCTAATCTGCAACATTAGAACTCGACATTAATTTTACTTTAATAACCGTTGCAAAATGTTCTTATTTTTTGTACTAAATAAAGAGTTATGAGTTGATAGTTTTTATTATAATATTTACTCAATGATCACATAATCAAAATAATTTTATGGCACATCTATGACCTCATCACAGGTTTCTTTAGAAAAATGGCACGTTGGTACGTTAAGGTACCAACAATCCCTGGTATAGTAGGAAGAAGGACCAACCCTCTTTTTCTTTCACTCCGTCTCTCTTACACTTAAGTAGACCAATTCTCTTATAGTCGCTTATGGACAGCGTTACGTGAGCGGCGCTGTGACACAGTTTTCGTGAGTGCCTCTCTATCTTGAACTAATTTATAACATGTTGTGATGTCAAAAAATATATTACTGGTCTGAATATTTTGGCTTTTTTTGTAATTTTTACCGCAATAATTTTACGTTTACAGAAATAACGATAATTTTCTACAGAGGATGTAGTTTAATAAAAACTCCTATTGTCTCATAACGTAAAGAAAAATATTAAGTAAAGTAAACAATTAGATTTTCCTATTCGTTACTACTATTTAAGAATTAAAAATTGATGTTCGATATTACCATGATCGGGAATTGTTGCCAAAGCAACGTCGACCTGGAATACTCCGCCCTTGGACATCATATTCGACCTGGTTAAGAGGCACCTGGCCCAAAGCTTGAGTCGATTGTCTTCTCTCTGTAATATTTCAACGTTAAGTCCTGAAGTTAAGTCAACGTTAGGTAAGTCCTGAATTCGACATAGCATATAACTATAATATGCCAATTAGTAGTCGTACTTGAGCATAAAATAATGAAGTTCACTTCTTTTAAGCGTGCATTAACGATGCTAACACCGGTTACTTATATAAAATCAACTAATTATAGCGAAAAAAAACGTGTTTTACATAAAAATGCCAAAAAGTTAAGTGTTAGAGATTTGACTATACAAATAATTGTATCCCTTACAGAAAAACATATCAGCTTTAACTAGATTTTTTTAAATATTTCTTTTGTCTATTCTTCACCCGCTGTACCATTTTTTAAATATCATCACGCTAATGAAATATTAGGTCAAATAATTTACTCTCTGATCCTATAAAGGGTCTCTGAAAAAAGGTAAATTTTTCTGAAATGCTCAACGGTCGCAATCATCATACACCTATTTACTACATTTCAGTGTTCTTTCATACCACGTTCCAGTTCCCAGATGTGACCTGCAGCACCAGCTGTGGGCTGGCCTTCGACTCCTCAACGCACTCCAGGATGCCCCTCTTGATGCTCGAGTACTTTGCCTTTAGAGCAGCTCGTCTGCGCACAGCCTTGCTTGGACACGAGCCACAACCAGACTTGAAAGAATGAGACTATTTTTGTACTTATAAATATCGAAATTTATTGAGGCTAGATGTTTGTTACTCTTTCACTTTAAAACTACTTGACTGGTTTTAATGAAAATTTTCAATATAAGTTATATATCAGAAAAACTTATAGGCTATATTACATGAGACGCGAATAAATATATTACAAATAACCCACCGAGTTTCATTCACTGGTTCTTCTCCTGTCTGAGGCATACTATTCCTGGTGGTCCGAAATTCTATATTGAATAAAGGTATTCCAAATTGATTTTAAGGATTAACCGTGGTTTATTCAAAATATAATAGAAAGTGTCATGTACGTAGAAATCAACTATCGTGAGTTATTCCGCAACAAACCGCAAAAATCTTTAAGCTTGTGTGCATGTGTAATGAATATTATCAAATGCAGCGAGCGGGTAAAAACGCGTTTTTACATGTAAAAGCAATTACTGTACATCAACTTTGAGTATAATTTGTTCAAACTGTAATTATTGTTGAATAGAAAGAAGGATAAAGTTAAAATTAAATAAAATCTTCGAAAATGCATGGTTTCGTTAATCACTATTAAATTTATCAAAATATATTTTGTATACTTTGTAAATTTTGTATAAGTTCTGAACAGTATTAAGAAAGAATGAATAATTATAAAAATATGTGTACCTGAGCGGATGCCAATAACCATAAAATGACAAAAAAATTCAATGTCTTCATTTTACTCACTACGTTAAAAACCAAGTATCTTTAAAATCAACGAAGCTAATGAGAGATTTCTTTAATAGTTTTTCTTTATATATTGGCACCATAGCACCCTGTTATAGAAAATCATTGTGTTTTCTTATTCTTTCAATAACTTTAACAGAAGAATGGATATACGTGATCAAAGTTTACAATAATATGAGACTTATGGAATTTGAACTATAAATATTTCCCGCAATCATTATTGCCTCGTTTATTTCTTACGGAGTAAATATTAAATAATGTAAGAGATAAGAGATTCCCACTCATATATTGACTTATCACGATATCCCTGGAATCATAAGGCGTAGCGACTTCAAATTGTAGGAAAATTCCTTTCCATGATAGAGGTCAGCAATCAATCATCTAAGCGGAATTTACAAAATTCCACCTGCAAAAAGGGTTTGCGGGTTGCTAGTATTACATGATTTCCTTATTTAATAACGAGTAACGTAGCATATCGCTACTTTGAGATTGGTCGTTTACATCGATCCAATTTCGGTATTGTGTATAAGTGATACAATGTTTATAAATGTTTTGCTATAAACCCCAGTAAGAAAGAAATGTAAAAAACCACACTCAGGTTTAAATGACCGCAAGCATCTTTTCAAAATAACTTTCAGAGTTTTCTAAACTGAATTTATTTACATCACCAGACTTTGTTCCCAAACTACGAAATTAAAAGTGAGAATATTAACGTTACATAACGTTCAGTTGACTGAAACTCTTGTAAATATACTCTAAATTGGGAGTTTATATTTTATAGCCGGAGTTAAAACGTTAAGGTTTCTTAAAACAGTAAAACTTTAACAAATAAATATGACGGACTTCAAACAGTGGAATTTAATGAGTTAACAACGTGCTCTCTGCCCGAAAACGCCCTCTGATTTCTGCCACCGTTTATTAAATCTACGATATATTTTAACGTATTCATTTAATCAAGATGTCGTACATAATACGTTTTATGCATAGAATGAACATTTTTTGAATCATAAACTTGTATGTTGTTTACACTGTACATATGAGCTATGAATAAGCCATTGCACTCTTTAATGTATACATTAAAAAAGTCACTGTGGGCTATTTTTGAAATATAAATATATGTTCTGCAAATTTAATTTAAGGCCATTTCAAGAAGTACAAATATGTACAACATAGTTTAGATCTATCTCTTAAGGTTGAGCCGGCTCAATTTGCAATTTAATCACTCGATGTTGTAATTTTTCATGTCGTTGTTTTTAATTTTTATCTGTTTTCAAAATATTTCTGGACGAATAACACAACGTCACCTAGTCCCAATAAAATATACATTTACTTTTCTTTTTTAATAAATACGTTTTACATATTAACAAACACCCAAACGCGACTCGAACACTATGTTCATCATACTATATTTTTGTCGTAGTGGAATCGAAACCACACCCTTTGGCACTGACCACTGTGCCAAGCGGGTCGCATTACACTACTTATCACAAAATTAAATGCCACCACATGACAGCTACTACATATCTATGAAAAAGAATGAGCAATATCGTAATGCTAGGAACAGACCAACAAGGTAACATTATTTATTGTTTATTTAATCTTTGCACAAAATTATGTACACAGATGAGCTTAATGCCTTAAGCATTGTCTAACAGCCGACCTTAAGATAGTTTGGAAAAGTCGAAGAAAGTGTACAAGTATAAATTGACCAATAATAACAGAACATCGAAGAATCTCCTAAAGTATTATATATCAAAAGAAATACTGTAGTATATACGATCATTTAAAGTACAATAAAACACTAAACAACAATATAATAAGTAGAGTCCGACCGAAACTGTTTTTCCGGCTCGAAACCGAAACCGAAACCGAAGTTCGGCCGTGGCTTCAGTTTCGGCCGATGAGGATGAAAACCGAAACTAGCGTCATCAAGTATAAAAATTCTTAAAATACTTAAATATGAAGCTTTTATGCCTATTATTTTGCTTAATTTTAGTCATGGAATGGAGACAGTATATTAAACGTGTAGTAACCGTTTATTTCAGTTCCTAATAATATTTTTATGTAACAAAATATTAAAAATATATTGATTTATTTTTAAATAAATTCCTTATAGCAATATGAGTTATTAATAAATAAATTAATAATTGTGACTGTTGCATTAAAGACTAAGTAATGGTATTTTGAAATCTACTAATTAATACTTTGGTTTGTATTGTAGTTTCGAGGGGATCAAAAAGTAAAATGAGATACAATATATGACTATGATAGCTTAATTATTTATTTTACACATAATCTCTAAGTCCACCTACACACCAAGTCCAGCGTTCCAAGTTCCAATGGTTCAATCCTTCAAAAAGGATTGTCTTGGTCTTGCAAAAGGTCACCACGGCATCGTTTACTTGTTAAATATATTTTAACATGTTTCCTTAAGTATTGTATCAATTTGAGAGAGGATGAAAAAGCAGATCTAGTGAAAAGGATGCTCAACAATTGTACGCTAGCATGCTGAACGTGGCCATCAACAGCTGCATAAGATTTAATGATGGTTCCATGCTCCGGTAATCAAACAACAATATCACTTCTGAGTCCCAAAATATTGAGGCTACCTGCCAGGCCATATATCACACGGCATGAAGATCCTGGGGATAAACCCGTGTTTCGTCCACTGCCACAAATTAGATTTAAAGTTTTAGAATCTTCTTAAAATTTGTCCAACGATATCTTCGAAGTCGATTTTGTTTCTGATTCTCGCATCCATCTTGAGGAGACTTTTCTCGTATTCAAAATTTGTGTCAATATGCGTTGAGTACCTTATATGAAATGCCTCGTTTCTTAGATTAGGTATCAGATGGTAATTTTTAATCGCTAAAAACAGTTTTTCGAATATGGCAGCATATTCTTATTGTTTCTTCTGATTACTGGCTTCGATGGACGTCTGCAACCATGTTCGTCTTCCGTGTACGTTCTCCCTACCCGAAAAAGCCCAATTTGCGACAATGGATTATGACAGACAGTCTCTTCTCATATTACTTTGAGCCGCAAAACTCTTTGTTGTTAACTTTATATCAGTGGTTTTAACGACAAGGTCGCACTTGGGTTTTCTTTTTTGAGAACATTTAGCCACACATAGCAAACAAATGACTACATTCATAAAAAGTACAGAGACTAGAAGATTTTTTTATTAACACAACAAATATCTGAGCTACACTTTCCAGTATTATTTGTATTTATTTTTTGGTTACCAAGGAGTATAATATAATTTAATTCTTCCAGAAGCTAGACTGCGAAGAATAAGTAAATCTTTTATGGGGCAAAATCCCAGTAAACGTTCAGAATTTAACTATTAATAAATTTAAAAAGGTAGTCAAGGAAGGTTTATGTGTTAAAGGTTATTACGATATTAATGATTTTTAAATGATAACTGCCTGGTAATGGAATGCTCGCTCCATGTCTTGTTTCAAAATTGCATAATATGTAATGCCGAATTATCAAATTGTTTATTATTTTTAAAAGATGACATAAAAATAGCCCGCTGAAGTTTTAGCCGGTTCTTCTCAGGTCTGAGGCGTCCTTTTCCGAACCGGTGGTAGTGTGTTTGACAATCAATAAGTAAGTGTAAACTTCAATATTGAATAAATATATTTGAATTTCAATTTGAATTTGAATATATATTAGATTCACTATTTGTTTCCTCCTCAATTTCTTGTCAAACTTAGAATGTTTGTCTGAACTAAAATCGACTGATCTGAGCTCGATTGTAGCAATGGTACATTTAACTTTCGCTACTATTTGAAATGAAAACACTTCTAAAACCAGTTTCGGTTTCTGAAAGTTTCGCAAATTGGCCGAAACCGAAAACTGGGCCGTAACTTGATTTTTGGCCGAAACTCCGAAAACGCCATAAAGACCGGAATATTAGTGGTATTACCATAGACCACCGTTTACCCAGTAAATAGCCAGTTGCCCTTAAGAACACAGTAGTGTTTCCACTACTGTTTTACAAAAGCACCGCGATGGTAATACTTGACCGTCAATACCCTATCTCAATAACGTAGTCTCAGATCCTTTGTTAAATAGATTTTTAACCGACTTCAAAAAAGGAAAGGTTCCAATTGTCTGTATTTTTTTTATTTTGTTACTCAGAATTTTTCGCCTGGTGAACCCGATTAGGATGTTTTTTTTTTTTTAATTTGGTGCTTCCCGTTTGGTTTCCATAGCAAATGATGGTCCAGTTCGACAGTGGCATCCATGAAAAAATTAATAAGTCTGAACTTTACATTAACTATGTGCTTAACAAATGGACAATTAATAGCTAATCGATTTGAAATCGTTTCGTTTTTGTTAAAATTTTAATTTAATTTGTTTATCGGTATTATTCAGATGATAATTAATTTATAGATTACCTAAAAGATGTTTTTGTCGTCTTTGTAAAGATTGTGGAAAAAGATTATAATTGTTGTGAAGTTTTCGTAACAAAGATGATGCACCTTTATGAAAATCATTTTTCTTATTCTTTCTCATAAAAGAATGGAAACCGTGATCAAAGTTTAAAAAAATAGGACATAATTGACTAAATATCTCCCCAATCATTTTGCCTTTTATTTTTATGGAGAAATTTAAAAATGTACCCAAGAATAAGGATTCCCCTTTATATATTGACTCACCATATCCTGGAACCATAAGGCGTAGCGACTTGGGTGGTAGGTTTCCTTTCCCGGTGAGGCGCAATCAATCACAAGGAATTTTAAAATTCCACCCCAAAAGGGTTTGCGGGTTGCTAGTATTCATGATTTTTATTTAATAACAGTAACGTAGCATATCCCTTTGAGAAATTGGTGTTTAAAGGTCAATTTCGGTTTTTATAAAGTGACAATTTTATAAATGGTTTTTTAAAACCCCAGTAAGAAAAGAAATGAAAAAACCCTAGGTTTTGGACCAACATCTTTTCAAAATAACCCGAGTTTTCTAACCATTATTTAATCACCAGACTTTAATTCCAAATCAAATTAAATTCCCGTTTAATTATTGGAAAAACTCTTTGTTATATTAAATTGGGGTTTTATTTTTGCCAGTTAAAACGTTGGTTTCAAAACATAAAACTTCAAATAAATATGACGGACTTTAAACAGTGGAATTTAATGAGTTCCTGCTTCTGCCCCGAAAACCCCAGATTTCCCATTTATTAAATCTACGATATTTTTTAACGTATTCATTTAATCAAATGTCGTAAAATATTTTTATGCAAAGAATGAACATTTTTGAATAAAACTTGTATGGTTTACACTGTACATATGAGCTATGAATGCCATTGCACCTCTTTAATGTATACATTAAAAAGTCACTGTGGGCTATTTTGAAATATAAATATGTTCTCAAAATTTAATTTAGCCATTTCAAAAGTACAAATATTACAATATGTTTAGATCTATCTCTTAAGGTTGAGGCCCGCCAATTTGCATTTAATCACTCGTGTTGTAATTTTCATGTCGTTGTTTTTTAATTTTTATCTGTTTTCAAAATATTTCTGGACGAATAACACAACTCACCTAGTCCCAATAAAATATACATTTACTTTCTTTTTTAATAAATACGTTTTACATTATTAACAAACACCAAACTGACTCAACTATGTTCATCATCTATATTTTTTGTCGTAGTGAATCGAAAACCACCCCTTTGCCACTGCCAAGTAGGTCACATTACACTACTTATCCGAAAATTAAATGCCACCACTGACAGCTACTACATATCTATGAAAAAAGAATGAGCAATATCAAATGTTAGGAACAGACCAACAAGTAACTTATTTTTGTTTATTTAATCTTTTTGCACAAATTATGTACACAGGTGAGCAATCCTTGGGCATTGTCTAACAACCGACTTAAGATAGTTCGACAAGTCGAGTAGGTGCCAAGTATAAATTACCAATATTAACAGGAACATAGAAGAATCTCCAAAGTATTATATATAAAGAAATACTGTGTATAACTCGATCATTTAAAGTACAATAAACTAAAAACAATATAATAAGTAGAGTCCGACCGAAACTGTTTTCCGGCCGAAACCGAGCGAAACCGAAAAGTTCGGGTGGCTTCAGTTTCGGCCGATGAGATGAAAACCGAAACTAGCGTCATCAAGATAAAATTCTTAAAATACTTAAATATGAAGCTTTTATGCCTTTATTTTGAATTTAGTCATGGAATGGAGCAGTATATTAAACTTGGTAACGATTGTTAGTTCCTAATAATATTTTTATGTAACAAAATATTAAAAATATTGATTTATTTTTAAATAAATTCCCTTATAACAATATGAGTTATTAATAAAAATTAATAATTGTACTGTGCATTAAGGCTAATAATGGATTTTAAACTACTAATAATCTTCTTTGTTTTGAGTTTGGGGGATCAAAAGTAAAATGAGATACAATATAAATGACTATGATAGCTTAATTTTTATTTTACTACATAATCTCTAAGTCCCACCCACACCAAGTCCAGCGTTCAGTTTCCAATGGTTCAATTCCTTCAAAAAGGATTTCTTGAGTCTTGCAAAAGGTCACCACGCATCTTTACTTGTTAAATATATTTTAAAGTTTCCCTTAAGTATTGTATCAATTTGGAGGGATGAAAAATAGCAGATCTAGTGAAAAGGGATGCCAACCAATTGTACGCTAGGCATGAACGGTGGCCATCAACAGCTGCATAATATTTAATGATGGTTCCATGCTCCAGGTAATCAAACAACAATATCACTTAGGTCCCAAAATATTGAGGCCATACCTGGCCAGGCCATATATCACGCACGGCATGAAGATCCTTGAGGATAAACCGTGTTTCGTCCACTGCCCAAATTAGATTTAAAGTTTTTAGAATCTTCTTAAAATTTGTCCAACGATATCTTCGAAGTCGATTTTGTTTCTGATTCTCGCACCCATCTTGAGAACTTTTCTGTTTAAATTTGTGTCATATGCGTTGAGTACCTTTTATGAAATGCTCGTTTCTTAGATTAGGTATCAGATGGTAATTCTTAATCGCTAAAACAGTTTTTCGAATATGGCGCATATTCTATTGTTTCTTCTTGATTACTGGCTTCGATGGACGTCTGCAACCATGTTCGTCTTCCGTGTACGTTCTCCTCACCCGAAATTAAAGCCCAATTTGCGACAATGGATTATGACAGAGCAGTTCTCTTCTCTATTACTTTGAGCCGAAAAACCTCTGTGTTGTTAACTTATATCAGTGGTTTTAACGACAAGGTCGCACTTGGGTTTCTCTTTTTTAGAACATTTAGCCACACATATGCAAACAAATGACTACATTCATAAAAAGTAAAGAGACTAGAAGATTTTTTATTAACACAACAAATATCTGAGCTACGACTTTCCAGTATTATTTGTATTTATTTTTTGGTTACCAATGAGTATAACATAATTTAATTCTTCCAGCAACTAGACTGCGAAAGAATAAGTAAGTTTTATGGGACAACGTTGACGTTTTACAACAAAATCCCAGTAAACGTTCAGAATTTAACTATTAATAAATTTAAAAAGGTAGTCAAGGAAGGTTTATGTGTTAAAGGTTATTACGATATTAATGAATTTTAAATGATAACACTGCCTAGTAATGGAATGCTCGCTCCATGTCTTGTTTCAAAATTGCTAATATGTAATGCCGAATTATCAAATTGTTTATTATTTTTAAAAGATGACATAAAAATAGCCGCTGAAGTTTCTTTAGCCGGTTCTTCTCAGGTCTGAGGCGTCCTTTTCGAACCGGTGGTAGTGTGTTTGACAATCAATAAGTAAGTGTAAACTTCAATATTGAATAAATATATTTGAATTTCAATTTGAATTTGAATATATATTTAGATCTCACTATTTGTTTCCTCCTCAATTTCTTTTGTCAAACTTAGAATGTTTGTCTGAACTAAAAATCGACTGATCTGAGCTCGATTGTAGCAATGGTACATTTACTTTTCGCTTACTATTTTGAAATTGAAAACACTTCTAAAACCAGTTTCGAGTTTCGGCAAAAGTTTCTGGCCAAATTTGGCCGAAACCGAAACTGCACAATTAACTGATTTTGGCCGAAACTCGGCCGAAAACAGCCATAAAGACCTGGCAATATTAGTGGTATTACCATAGCACCTACCGTTTACCCAGTAAATATGCTGGCTACGTTGCCCTTCAAGCCGGAACACAGTAGTGTTTGCACACTACTGCTTTGTGACAGAAAAAGGCACCGCGATGGTAATACTTCGACCGTTAATACTTCCTATCGCAATAACGTAGTCTTAGATCCTTTGTTAACATAGATTTTTAACCGACTTCAAAAAAAGGAGAAGGTTCTCAATTCGTCTGTATTTTTTTTATGTTTGTTACCTCAGAACTCTCGCCTGGGTGAACCAATTAGGATGTTTTTTTTTTGATTTAAAAATCTGGTGCTTCCCGTTTGGTTCCATAGCAAATGATGGTCCAGTTCTGACAGAGGCATTCATGAAAAAATTTAATAATTCTGAAATCTGCATTAACTATGTGCTTAACAAATGGACAATTAATAGCTAATCGATTTGAAATCGGTTCGTTTTCTGTTAAAATTTTAATTTTAATTTGTTTATCGAGTCATTATTCAGATGATAAATAATTTATAGATTACCTACACAAGGTGTTTTTGTCGTCTTTTGTACAGATTGTCGGAAAAACCATGCATTATAATTGATTGCATGAAGTTATTACGTAACAAAAGATGATAAGTTTGCTTTATCTGAAGTCACATCACATCATATCTATCAACCGATTTAGTTTTCAGTCTAATAAGGTTTTTATTTTAAATTCTAAGTATTATAGCTTAATTTAAGTATAATTAAACTGTAAGAAAATCTTGGTAGAAGCAAGCGGAGAAAAGACGATGATCTGTAAATGTATTAACATAAATACATCGACCAAAACACCATTCGTACTAAATACTTAGTTCTTTCTTGTATTTATATAACCTTTATCAGAGCTAAACAATCCATGAAATTTACACAATCAAAGTGTTATATGTAACCGATTAATTGTTTTAATAAATTTCGCCTAAAATTTTAAAAAGATCACCTTACCGGCTATGAATTAACATGTGTGATCATAGTAAGTTATGCAGAAGCAGAAGGAATTATTAAATATTTAACTAACGAATTATTAGAAAAATAATTAATTGGGTAAATAATTTATATTCGAATAATATTTAAAATGATTTCATATAGTTATTTACAACGAAAAATTGTATTGCAGTGGCGATAAAACGTGGCCCATTAAACGTGTAACATGACCTGAATTTCTGCACAATCCTTTGTCCTTTGATTCAATTGCTTTTACGATCAGTTTAAATTTTTAACATCCGCACTTGACTGTTTACGTATTTAATCTAGTGACTTCCAGTAAAAGGTGGTTCAAACTAAAACGTAGGCAATCCTACTTCATAAAGGTATGTATCATTATAGTTTAGTGATTTAATCATCTTTATGGTACGGTATTTCAAAGATATCCTTGTTTTTCTATTTCTTGATTTATATTGATGACATCATTTTCTATAGTTAAGCCAAATTAGAAATATAGTTTACGTATATAGTCTACCATGAAAGCCATTTAGCGCCAGAAAGTCTAGCACCCAAGGTTAACATAGCGTGGACATTAAACTTAGGTTTAGTGTTTAAAATTAAAACTTTGTTTACGTCAATTCATTCTATAATTTAGCTAATCAAAATAATTCTGAAAATACTGCTGCTTTTGTATATTTTTATTGTCTACTAGGGCAGATGTACAATCGAGCCGCCTGATGGAAAGTTGTCACAGCCTCCCATGGACATCCACAATACCAGGGGTTTCGTCAACGCTCTGCCTACTGTCCGACATAAAATGTTACGTCTCGTTTTAATTTATTTATTAAAACTTTATGTACAAGTTGTACAGAGGCTTAATACCGATGAAATTTTCCGCCAGCCAACCTTGGGGTGATGCAGAGATAGAAAGTGGGGAAGTCCAAATTTACGTGTATTAGAAATAGAAACATTTAGTAAGTAATAAAAGTCATTATATTCCCCGTTTTGTGCCCTTCAAACCGGAATGCTACCGGGTTTTCACACTACTGCTTTATGGCAACCTAAATGTGGTGATAGTTAAATTAAATGATAAGTTGTGGTAATAAATGCCAGCTAGAATGGTTAAAAAACTGTTCGATACGATAAGTTTCGGCATTTGTGGTGGTCGGTTATGTCTGTGGTTACGTTAATCGTTGTTTTTTGGTTTTGAAGATACTGCTGAAATAAATATGTAAATTTAATACAAGTTAAAAGACGCTTGCACTTTAGTTTAAAAAATGCGGAAACGTGGCATACATAGCCCAGTTATATCAACTATGATACCATTTAAAACCTGAATCATTACGTTGGTCCATAACAACAAGGATTGACTTATAAGCCACTTAAGATGTATCTGGTTATAATTTATTACAGTGTGTATTCAGAAAACATTCTTATTTGCGATTATTTTGAGTTTCTTACTTTTAATTACAGCTGGCCATTGGCTGTAATTTTTTTTTCTTCAAAAAGTATTCAAGTTACTTCCAGTTTCTTTAGCTATCTTTTAGTGAAAGTCCGGTCAAAATCAGTCTAGCCATTCCAGATATTAGCCGGAACATAAGTACAAACACTTGTTAGAAAAATATTTTATTTTATTTGTCATGAAGAACTAAAATATTAGAGAATTTGAAGAGAAAACCATCTTTGTATTATATTAATCGTGATGGTAAGTGATACGCACTTATTTTGAGTTAGGTTTGATATGAAAATATATTAAATACTGCCCTAGGGCAAACCAGTGAATTACCACTGTCTAATACTAGTGAACCTTCCTACTTTCCTTCTTCAAATTCAAATCTCTTTATTCACTATAGAAGTTTACACTTGCTTACATCACATCATCAGCCTTTGTTAGTCCACTGCTGGACATAGGCCTCCCTAATACACCCTATCCATTAGGGGTTTGGACCATATCCACCACGCTGGTCCAATGCGGGTTGGTGGGTGGACCGACTTTTACATGCCCATCCGACGCATGGATCATCTTACTTTTCAGACAATTGGGTGATCGGCCCAAATTGCCTAACCAACTAGGAAACAACAATGAAAATTTGTTGCGTCCCGCAGGATTCGAACCACGACCTCCGGTTTTAAAGCACACGCCCATACCACTAGGCTACGGAGGCAGTACACTTGCTTATTAATCGTCAAACACGCTACCACCAATTTCAAATAGGACACCTAAGACTTGCAGAACCGTCGAAAAATACTCACTGGGCTATTTTTCTTATGTCATCTTTTAAAACTATTAAAAAACAATGAAAGAATACATATTATTGTAATTTCGGAACTAAAGCGAGCATTCGTTTACCAGGCTGTCTTACCATTTCAAAATTAATCTATAATCTATTGTAATAATAATACTTCTATTAATATAGTTTACCCAAGTTTGCCTAGGAATAAATAGGAACAAAGTAACCCATAGCAACCAAGTGGCGTCATACGAATGTTGTTAATCAACTGTCACTTAATAATTGATATATCGCCTATAATTCATCACTTTCAACACTTCGTTGCCATGGGTTAACAATTTTTTTCTAATCAAAGCTTAAATTGGCCAAACATAAAAAGGTAAAATACCTATTATGTCTCAAAACTTAAAAAATGTCACCGTTTATTTTGATTATATTTAGTCTTCATCCTTAACGATATAAACACGAGATCGGCCTTCGAACCTGTATACTTATAACGTACTGTCAGAGCAAGATTAAGTGAGACGAGAATTGATGAAGGAGTTTTTAATTTACTATTTTCCTTGTTACATAACCGGATACTATGCTTTAAAAATTAATGTGCTCTTTGCGTTTATTCTGTGAATAGCTTACGTACACTGTATATAAGCTGGAAATTTTAAAAAGATGTTATGAACATTAAAGATGTTGTTTTTTACTAGAGCTGTTTAGCCTTAAATTTTGGAAACAAAACAAAGAACAAGTCTCATGATTTTGTTATACTAGCCAAGGTTTTAGTTGAGTTGAAAGCTTTATTATAATTTTTTGTATGGTGGAAACGGGCCTAACTTTTTTTTAGCTTCTTACTATCCCATATTTCTAGCGACATACAAAAATTGTTCCTACACGGAATTTAAACTAATGATCTGCCGTCCGTTAATCTAGTGTCGATGGTGCTAGGTCACAAATCCTTTTAAGGCATAGGCTTTACGAGAGAGAGTCCTATGCGAGTATAATAAAGCGGGGAAATGTGGTTGCCAGCTTCAACGCGTCTATCTTTCAAACTTCAACGGCTTTAAAAATTCTATATATAACAAGCTACCCATATTTTGAATCGTAATGCTATATCAATTAGAAAAGAGCAAAAGTATTAATCTTTTTGTTTATTGTTAGTATATTTGCTTTTATTAAATTATTTACTTTCAACAGATCTTTAAGTGAACATCGGTTTGTGTTCACTATTGTATTGAAATCAAACTAGATTATTATTAGTTCAAGTAACGCACATTAAAACGAAACAAGTGAACTTTGAATTTAACACTTTATTACAGGCAGAATTACATAAATTTATCACATTACACACAACAATGAAACATGTGTTTGGACATAAATAGATTGGGTTCTAATTTGATGATTTCTCGATGAGTTAACTTTCCTAAATGCAGTTTTAGGATGACTGAGGTGTGCGGTTTATACGACGATCGAGTGTTTTGGATCCTTTGCGTGGTAGCATTTCACGTAGTTCCAGGCAGTCTGCTGTGGTGTGGTGCCCTTGTTGGCGAGGCAGGTGTCGATCAGCTTCTCGACTGTTGGCTTATCGGCTGAAAGAAATTGAATGTTATAAACCACTTACGAATCAAGAGTAAATGTAATCAAATCTAACTTGAAAAAGTAATGGCGCTAGAGACGATTAAACGAGTCAATTTTCACGAGACGTTTCACGTATAAGAGTTGCTGAATTCTTGCGCCATTCCAGTTAGATATTAGACTTTCTTAAGGTTAATTTCATTTCTTATTTAGCCAAGGTATTGATAGCTATGATAGTTTTGATTAGTTTGTCATAGTTATTTTGTTTGTTTTGAAGAAACACGAATGTATTTAAGGCCTGCTAGCAGTAACACAAGCTTTTCGCTAATTAGTCTTTATTTTTTTGTTATTTTTTCTATTTTGATCACATCTTCGAAACATTTTTTATACCTGCGTTTGGCACCTTGGCGAGGGCGACGTCCTTCTTGAACTTTCCATCTTTAGTCATCAGCTCAGACTTGGTCATCAGGCAGAGGGTGTATTTCTTCAGGTCATCGTTCTCAGCCTGATATATTAAATTTGATTAGAAAATGTTGGTGGTAATCTATTGCTTAGAGTTAATTCATTTAATAATAACTTTACTTTGACTTAGTAAAAATTCAAGTGATCGAATTATTTTACCGATTATGGAATCGATTGAAAATAGGCAAAATAAAACTAACGAAGTTGTTGCTACTTAGATAAGATCTGTTCAATAGCTGTTTATACGAGCTAAAAGTTAAAGATAAACCATTCTATAATTATTCAACAACAGATTAAAAACATCAGTTCCCATTCTCTACATTTTACTTTAATCGATTATAAAGATTAGTTTTATGATCACTATGATTAGGAATTTGAGGAAGTGATATTAGTTATATAGTTAAATTCAAAAATTATAACAATACCTTTAACATTTTAGTCTAACTTCTTTGTCTTTCTAACTAACTATTACTTTGACAATATGATGCAAAATTGGAAAGGCACCAAAACTTTGAAAAATACTAGATACACAAAAACATGTTATGACTAAAATTTATAAAATAATCGTGTAACTAACAAGCGAAACTCTCAAAAGATAAGACTATATTTGATCAAATATCAGTTATAGAAGTTTGGTTTTAATATTAAAACTATGAGAAAAAATCAATCACTTTAACGCTCCTACACAATCTGTCAATTAGACTTGTTTTTTTTTTCTATAGATTTGAACCCCTGCCGGTCACAATGCATTCGCACAACCCCAACCTTTTCTACGTACGGAATAACAAAACACAGAGTGTACTCACAGTGAAATCGCCGGTCTTCAGCTTATCAACCAGGTCTTTGTTAGCCTTTGTCTCAGCGAGGCACTCGGTCCTATGCTTCTTCAGTTTCTCCTTTTGTTCGTCGGACAGGGCCTGAATTGGAGAAAAGTCGTTAGCGCCTTTGTAAAAGAAACGTGAAAGCTTAGAAGCGGCTTTCTTTGACTCTAATTACTTGGTTTTGAGAAGAATGATGATATAGTCAGATATGTGTGTAAAGAAAAGAACTTTCATATTAGAAGTTCTCTGAGTGACTCTGAGTTCAATATTATGTGAATTTATCGAAGGAAGAAATGAAATAACGCAATTTGTACTACAAAACAGCGTTATAACATTATGAACAAACAAATATGTGGTAAATAGTCTTAAAAATTAAATTAATAAGACAAAAAGTTAATATTAATAAAATTTTAAACCTCAATTCATTTGAACATATCAACTCAAAGGACAGCGCACACAATATGATAAAAAAAAATATTTGAAAAATTGGAAAGATAATTATCTTACAATTGTACAAATCACAAAAAAATAAAATGATAATAATAAAAAATAAATAAATGTACAGAAAAATGTAAAATTTATAAGAAATTCATAGCAAACACCCGACTTACCTGAACGGCGACGAGGCAAATGGCAAGGATAACGAAGGACTTCATGTTGCAGGTGTTGTCTGCTACTGACTCTACAATCGGACGGCTGCCTTATATATGGGGTGGCATGTACCTACGGTGCGAGGATCAAACAGGGATCATACGCAGCTGGGATACGTCAACATTTTAGACAGGAACATTTAAACATTATCCTTAAATATTTTAATAAGTAATATTTATACTATACTAATATTGTAAAGGGAAAAGATTTGTATTATGTTATGTATGTTTGCAATTGTAATTTATGAACTCTTGTCATTTATAAATTACTCTGCCGATTATAATTTTTTCGTACCATTAAAATGCTAAATTCCCCTTGAATAACATAGGATACTAAAATTAAAGTACACAGCAGAGCCGTGGGTATACTGCTAGTATTTCTATAAATCTGCGACAAATCAACGATGTTAATTGTAAGCAATATCGATTTTTTCGTGCAACGAATCACATAAAATAACTTGGTTTTTAGATTGCTTAGTATTCAAGGTATCACACTAAAATATACGGAAAAATAGTAAAAAATCCTATCACATGTCAGCAGTACCAGTGGAATATGAATTAAAAACCTTCCTTAGCACAAATGATAAAAATCATAGGATTATTAAAAGAAGCTCTATTTTCTTACTCTATTTTACGTGTACCTCAATTTCGCAATAGGAAATAAAACACAATAATTAAAAAATTAAAACAATGGCTTCAATTATGCTTACAAAAGTACTCTTCTAGAATGCAATTGCAGAGACAAAATACTTTTCCTCGTCTTTGTTTAGAAGCATCTATTTGTCTATTGAACTCATGTCACTATTATATGATGTAAACTATGATTTAAAACTAGATTCATTATATGTTTTCATCTTATGCAGTTTATACATTAACAAACGTGTTTAATAATCATTGAAATAAGTTTTAACGTCGTATATAAATGCTTATCGTAAGCATTACTTAATAAAATTAGAAAAATTCTATTGGCAATTATTTCTAAAGTAGATTTTTTCAATTATTCGCTGCATATATTATTATTTTAAATGTTTCCCACCCCTGTCGCATCAGGCGTGGGTTTCTCTGGAACTATCCAGGCATTGCGTATGACCTTTCTTTGTCTGCGACGATCGTAGCGGTCACACGGGGTGGTTTTTTATATCCCTTTGCATCGATACAAAGAATATTGTCGATATCTAATATCACGATTTATTATATTCGAAATAGCTTTCGGCATCTATTATTGCATTTATTTGTATCATGAGTACTTATTCACGGTCAGTGGATATTTTTATAATAGCAGAAATACTACGAGATTACAATGTCTGGTATAATTTCGCAGGATGACAGGAATACTGTTTTGGCAGAGTTTAAGCATTTTAGTTTTGGTCTGGAAAACTAAATACGGGCTTTAATATACATTTTACATGTTAACTAATAAAGTTTATACCAAATACAACGTACATAATACATATTTAAGAAAAAAGCCTAATAAATCCTATGAAAGATTTCATTTATCGGATGGATATTTTTAATGCAAATTAATAAAATAAGCTAGGCTATAAAAGCTCTTGAAAAACATAATTGTTGACCGCTTATGATCAGTAATTTATTGTTATAATAATTTCATGAAACTAAGAGTCACAATTACTCCTACATACATAAATCGTAATGATTTTAAAAGGGAATGACATAATCATCATCATCATAATCAGCGACACATTTTATTTCCTTTTCCTTTCATAACGTCATCGTTTTTATAAAAGAAAAAAACATAACATTGTATTCGTTAGTCCCGGAGCAACAGTTTATTGCCATTAAATTCTAGTTTGGCATCTTTTTTAAAATATCCCATTTAATTATCATATAGAAATGGTGCAAGAACCGTATACAAACCAAACTGATATCGAGAAGTCCCGAAACAGGTTTTAAGAGCAACAAAAATAAGACACAGCTGTGCGCTAGACGCACGCCGCCTTTACTCAGTGGCCAAAAGGGCGATTTTTAACAAGTTGTTGGCATATCGTTCAGTTCGATTACAGTTATAATTGTTTTTCTGATTTACAATATATTTAAATATAACTTTAAGGTTATGTAGGTACATCACATCGTAACATAATCCAAGATATTTCTTAATTTACCATCCATTTTTAAAATAACCCAAACTAGTACTATGTATATACTAACAATTTTCTGTCTTAATAATAACATTAAGTTGCATAGATACAAAAACCCAAACATGAAAATAACGTGGCCATTATATAATCATTTTCCCGTGTTCGGAATCAAACCCACGGACCCTACAACGACAAACACACTGAGCTAGGCGAAGTGTAGCATTAGAGAGATATTGAAATCATAGTAGCTGGAATATATGTTAGTTATGAGTGCTATATATATATATGTCGCTTTTGATATAGGTAATCAATTAGCTCTGTTGCAGCAGTGTCAATACCCAAATTGACATGAGACATTGACAAGAAGCCTCCTTGTTAGTAAACACTCATTATATATTACCTGTAAATCATCTTTCACACACTTTTAAAATTATATATGACAATTTTACCAACAAGAACTAGAAAAAGAAGGACAAAAGACACGTTACGTAACCAGTTTCGATAGAGATATTTTTTTTCATTATCCATTTTAAGCCAACGAATATCGGTCACACCAAACTTTGGGCCGAAATAGCCTCTTCATAAAAATGTTACGATGAATCCTCAGCCGTTTTATTTTGAATACAAGTTTCTCTTTAATTTATGCACGCGCTGTCTTTACTTTTTTTATTTAGTTCCCTATACTTAAACTATTTATAACCTTCTGGTTGAGGGTATAAAGTTTAAAATGTTTTAAATATTTTTATTGCGATACCAATGTTGTTTGTTGTTACTAAGTCCTGAGTTTTGTCTCACGTTGCTATGAAGCTTTGTCATTTGTTTTTTTTTATAAATTAAATTTATTAATGATTGTTTCTGTCGATAGACTGGCATCGCAATATAGGAATTAGAATATTTCCAAGTATTAAATGGATGGTTATTTTACCGTGGCTTGTCTTACTGTTTCTGAAATTAGTGTTTTATAATGATTTTTATCATAGCTTTTGACTGAATCATTAAATTATTTAAACGGTTTTAAAACCTGGACCATTTATAAGATTCTACTTTGCGGCCAACTGAACTGCTAATAATGCCCTCATAACTAGTAAACAACAATAACACCCAGCTGTTCCTCAAAGTTTGAATAACGTGGATTCAAATACTAGTTTGTAAATCATAGTTCACATAGATAGTTTGGTTTGACAGTTAATGTTATGATCTATTCTATAAAAGTCAAAATATTTTTCTAGTTGTACTTAACACATTGCATTCAGCACCATAAGACCTGCATTGACAATTCGTACTGTTCAGTTACCCGGTACTCCTATTTCTCTCAGGATTATTTCA
The DNA here is from genome assembly GCA_029286875.1 of Lamproptera curius. Taxonomy (NCBI): domain Eukaryota; kingdom Metazoa; phylum Arthropoda; class Insecta; order Lepidoptera; family Papilionidae; genus Lamproptera; species Lamproptera curius. The sequence continues at coordinate 19,446 of JAGSMT010000177.1, read as the reverse complement.
ACAATTCCTATAAGAAAAATAATGCAGTGTTACGGATTTGGTCGCGTTTTTTTTGTAAATTATAAATCTTTAAAGTTTTTTTAAATTATACGCGACAGCGACGTTGCAAACCCATTTGAGAGTCCATGGTCACAAGGTATACTAACTTGTAAAGCGTCATAATGTAAGAGTTAATCAGGCTACGGCAAATTATAATAAGTTAGTTTATCATCTTGTTGTATAATATAATTATCTAATAAAATTGTTATCTTGAGATCTAGCAGTGTTTATGCGCTTGATTTTATATTGCAATAGTCCTGTGACCATTCACTCTTAGAAAAGTTTGAGTTTCAAAACTGTGCTATTCTTTCATCATCACCATCATAGATATAGGCCTCCTCTAATGCACCCCTCCCCCATTAGGGGGTTTTTGAACCGTATCCCATCACGCTGCAGGTTGGTAGGTGGACCGACTTTTACATGCCCATCCGACGCATGGATCCTCTTACTTTTGCGACAATCGGGTGATCGGCCCAAATAAACCAACCAGAAAACAATGATAACATAAAGTTGTTTCTCCGCGATATTCGAACCCACGACCTCCGATTTATAAAGCAAGGACCGATACCGCTATCCCACGGAGGCGGTCCGTTATTCATCAGAAAGTATTAAATCCTCTTGCATAAAACCATCTTGTGTGGAAGACGCCTGAAAAAAACGGAGCACGCACTGCTAGCCCCGAAATTGGAGCTAACTGATAAATTGCAAGCGCTCTATTCAACAACCTAACGACACAATAAACGTCCCGTCATTACATCGTAACTGATTTAGCGATACGTTGACCCTTGCTCGTTGTGCGAGTACGTGGGATATTGCTTACGGATTTTTCCCAGAGATACTAATATAAACTAACTAATGAAACCAAATATTAAAGAAAATCCTAATAAGCTCTTTCATATAAAAGCTTTCTGAGTGTCGCAAAAAAATAGATTTTAAAGATTTTTAAAATTGATATATATGGAGTAAACAAAGTGGTAAAGGAGGTTATAACCGTACTTTTAAAATAGTGAACAGTGGCTGAGATACAGCCTTCACAGTCGTTCAATAAATTTAAAGACAGATTCTAGAATTTTAGCTAAATCTCATAGGAACTAATGAGAACTCCCTTTAAAGTTTTCCGTTTTTTTCCACTGTCATTTATTACTCTGTTATGTTTTAAAAACAAGATTTATTAACAAACGTATTCATAATTTTATAATTCTACAAAATTTTAATATTCCCTACGAATTTAAACACAAGTATTGACACTCTCATATTTATAGATTCATATAATGATCTGAAAGCTTAAAATCTATGTCTAAATCTGGCACAATAAGGTATACGCATTATTTACAATGTGCGCGCCATCCTGTGTAAATGGAATAAAATAATCGTCCTTAATCATCTGGAGCGAGGAGTAAATTGTTCCTCAACCTTGCCCTGTTGAATTGACGTTTAAATTAGATAATTACACCGATTCCGGAGTGAACTGGCGGATTGTATGTATTGATCGATTGAGGCGGATTAAGCTGGTTAGTTAATAACATGAGTAGGTAACTTGTAAAGTAATAGTAGGGCAGGGAATATAATTATATTAATAAATGTTTCATGAAACGCCTCCGTGGTGTAGCGGTATTGGGCGTCCTTCATTAACGCTAGGTAGTGGGCTCGAATCCCGCGGGGAAAACCACTTTGAGTTATCGTTTTTTATGGTTGGTTTGGACGATATGGTCACCCAGTTGTCTGTAAAGTATAATATTTTATGCTTCGGGTGGGCATGTAAAAAGTCCCTGTTGTTAAGGCCGACTTTGGCAGGCATTATTGTATGTCAGATATTCAAATTTACTGTGGAGGTTAGATGCCGGTCGCTCTGCGTAAAAACAGTTATTTAGGTAAATCTATCAGGATGGATCAGGAGTCGAGCCCATGGTAACTAGGGAAGATGGCTAGGTAAAATAGAAATGTTTAATGAATCATTGCTCGATTTTTTTTCTTTTAATTAATAGAATAACCGCATTTATCCATGGCCTTGCCGTATTGGCCCTTGCTTTATAAACCGGAGGTCGTGGTTTCGAATCCCGCGGGAAAACTTTGGGCCGATCACCCAATTGTCTAAAAAGTAAGATGATCCATGGGTCATATGGGCATATCAAAAGTCGGTCCACCCACCAAGCCGGGGAGAAACAAGTTTGTGTAATTGTTATTTTCTGGTTGGTTAGGACAATTTGGGCTGATCACATAATTGTCTGAAAACTAAAATGATCCATGCGTCGGATGCGCATGTAAAAAGTCAGTCCACCCACCAACTCGCATTGGAACAGCATGGGGAGATACGACCCTAAAACCCCCTAACGGCGAAGGCTTGCGAGAAGGATTAATATACGCTAATGATGAACACAATTACGAGAAATGTATGATCATCTAATGGTAAATAATATACCTAGCTTATAAAAACGACACGACGAGACTTCACGCAAGTGGATACCAAATAGTCGTATGTTACGGTCAAAGTGCTACTTAGTAGTGGTTGCACACTGCCGTTTTGCGGGAGAAGTAATAATTGGGCTTGCAATTTCCATGTTAGTCCCTCATGCACAGGGAACTAACTACGTTCTGAATATTAAGGAAACGTGTTTGTGCATCGTGGCGGAGTATGTAATACCGGTTCCTACTACCGTTCCGAAACTGCTGTTTTTCGGAAAAACATCCTGGAATGTTAGGAAGCAGAGACACCTTACATATTCAAATCGTTCATTTCATATTAATTTTCAAATCGATTTAGAGATCATAATGTTCATTACTTCACTGTTGGAGACTAATGCTTCATCTTTTTTTTAATTTTGTCTTCTCTTATACTGTTACTAGTGACCCGTCCCTACTCCGTATGGGTGCGATACTGATAGCTAATGTATGGAAAAATATATAAATTTATCAGCGTTACCCTGTAATATTATGTATGAGCTATTCATACAAACCTTCTTCTTCAATTGCTCTACATTTAATAAAAAACTGTATTAAATTCCGTTGCGTAGTTTTAAAGATTTAAGCATAAATGGGGACATATGTACAGAGAAAGCGTTTTTATACTACGGACTTTGTTATATACTCTGAAGTGATATGTATCGAAATAGATTAAAGTATATATATATATATATTTATAATAAGTTAGCATCCCGTATGATATTAAATTGTTTTGTAACCATAATCTATATTATCTTATTTTCACATAGCTTTTGCAACTGCAAATTTATTACACGGGGCTCTATACTAAACAAAACTGTTGAGGGACAACAAAGAAATTTGTTTAACAAATTTCTTTGTTGTCCCTCGATAAGTTCATGTTGCAATTTTTTTATAACTCTTCTTTTCTTAATAGGCTTCAGCAATAAATTCTTGAGTTTAAGAGTAAATAGACACAAAGTTGCTAGAATTTAAGTCGAACGTAATTTTAACTAATGTTAACTCTTCTGAAGCATAAGTTATGATAATAATATTGGCGTTGCCTTGCGTTTTTTGTGCCGTTTTTAATTACCTTTGTTATTTTTTTAAACTAATAAAATTGTTTGTTTGTTTTTGTGACATTTATCAATAAATATTTTTGTAACCTTTAAACCAGTAAGTATTCTTATATTATATCATTCGATTTTCTCGGATTTTATCGACGTAACATTACATGTTGTATCGAGTTACGCAACAAATGTTTGGCTTTTTATTAATTTACATGCACTATGGGGATGCTCTTTTTAGTAACGCACATCATAACAGTTTGGTAAATTTCAGATACATACGTTCTAATAACCGAAATGAAACCAATATATATATTAATCACGCGTTAAAACTGAATGAAAATAAGATACTAATAATTATTAAAATATGAACCTTTTTCAAATTCACAAATCAATCGTAATCGGGTAACTAATTGATTTGGGTAACATTGACTGTGTAGGTATTGACTTTTAACTAGTTAAGGTTTTTTTTGTATCAATACCAACACAAATTAAAAACATTCCTACCTCCTTTGCATTTTTAAACAAGCTCCATAAACACACCTTTAAAAAAAGAAAGCTGTCGAACAGAATTAAATGTAAAAACTTTTCTCAAATTTTGCGCTGGATTTTGTTTTCTTCATACGGTTAAAAAAGGAGCGCTTGCAGGAAATGTTGCACGGCTTAAATGAATCGTCCCGACGTATCGGACTAAGGATGAACTTGGACACGACGAAAGTCATATTCAACGAACACGTTCACCCGATTCCGGTCAATGTCGATGGTGTTACTCTCAAAGTTGTCGATGAATATGTCTACTCGGGCATATTCGCATTGGTGCCAACTGAGGGAACATATGAGGATCATGGGCTGGCAGCATTCAGGAAGCTCACCACATTCTCACGTCGCCGATACCGCAGATTTAAAGACAAAAGTCTTTAACCAATGCGTACTCCCGTCATGACTCTACGGGGCGAAACGTGGCCTCTGACTATCGGACTGGTCCTACAATTTGCCGTAGCTCAACATGCTATGGAACGCGCTATGCTCGAGTCTTCTGTCGATAAGATTCGTAATGAATTCACCGACAGAGAACGAAAGTTACCGATATAGCGCGAAGGATTAGCTCGTTGAAGTGGCAGTGGGCCGGTCACGTGGCCGATGGGCCCATAAGGTTCTGGAGTGGAGGCCACGTTTAGGGAAACGGAGTGTTGGTCGACCCCCGACCAGGTGGGATGGCGATCTCCGAGTAGCGGTCGGTTCAAGTTGGCAGCGAGTAGCAGGGTATCGGCCGTCTTGGCGTTCACTTAAAAAGGCCTATGTCCAGCAGTGGACTGATGATGATGATGATGATGATACGGTTAAAAACTTTTTGGATATCTTGTTATTTCTAATTGAGGTGCGTTATATAGTCATTTGAAATTGAAGTATCACTTAAATTATACAAACGTAAACAGTCACATAGTAGTCCAGTCTGCAGTATTTAGGACATCAGCCTGAAAACCTTTAACATGAACAAATACTTTAAATTATATACAATAACAAATAATTTATAACTGTTTTAAATCATAATTAAAGACGTTATATAATAATATTCCGGAAGCGTATAAACGGCAAAGTATAAACTTTGTCCAATTTTTATTAAAATTAATTATTGTCACCTTGTCACTGCTTCACATTATTGGCACACTGCCATCTATCGACTACAAAATAAACAATACACACCGTAAATATAGATTCGTGAAAATACAAATAAAACTGGCAAGGCACTTAAAGATACTACACAATTAACAACAAGTAATTAACATAAGCATTATCGATAAAAATTCTGTAACAATTTATTCGATAATGTAACTTTTGTAGTGAGGTCTTTGTACTCAAGTAAACATTTGCAAAGGTTACACATAGATGGCGCTAAAATAAAATATTCTTTCACTGAAGTACTTGTTTAAAAAAATATGGAACACATATCACATAATATTGGATTAACATCGCGTAGAGATTAAACATGCCCGTGGTTCACTAAAATCTGACATTTTGTTTACTGCTTACTTTTATATTCCCACACTGCCATCTAGCGGTGTATTAAATGAGAGAGATTTTTTATGTTTCTTAACAAATGAATAGACGGGTGCTGGATTATAGTAATTTAAATGACCATTATGTACCTACATCAACATTGTACATTAAGTAAGATAGAATGTTATATAGAATTTGGGAACTTCCTATTAATTCTAAGAACTTCTTACCATTTCTAGAAGAAAAGTTGTCAAACATGTAAATATTTATGTGAATTCGTTTCGTGTTGTAGTTATCACTAAAAATGTAGCGAGACTATCGGTAAAGTTAATATAGATGCAATTTTACGTCTTAATACTTTTTCTAACACTTTTCAAGTATCCCATATATATTGCTTAAGCCAGCTTTTGTAAAGAATTTAGAATGAAACTTTAAACAAACAATATAGTGCGCTGACGATACATCGTTCAGGACTGCGATGAAGACAACACAATACCTAATTTGTATAGTCTCAAACTTTATTAACTAGGATCTTCTTATTACATTAGAATTTTACAAAAAAAATGATTGGTATACATTTTATGTTATGTTAAAAATGTTAAAAGAGAAATAATTATTGTTCATATGACATATGATTATAAGTCAACTTATTAAAATATTTTTAATAGGTTTATTTTAAATTCAGCTCATCTCAAACTCAAATAGTGAAATATTTGAGTCCTTAGAATGGATTAAAATTAACACACAGATATACAATCGATATGATATATAATGTTATGATGAATAAATACATTATTGGACGCACATTGAAGGATCTTAAATGAAGATAACCAAATCTCAAATTACGACTGTAATACATGGTCGTGAAATGCAACTAAGTCCAAATTAGGCTGCAAAGGTCGTGAAACATGACAGTTGTTCGAACGCGTGAACATTTCAGACGTCTTAGCAGCATCGCTTTCATCTTAACAGCATGTAAACACGACTGCAGTACAGAAAACATCCAAACAGTGGTCACATGTAAAGGATGGAGAATAAAACAAATATGATATTGAGAAAAAAGTGAGAAAAGTTACACATAAACATGATGACCGAAGCAGTTTCTCGGGAAATTTGTAAGTTTTCATCATGTTATTTAAAATTAACTTTTTTTTCAGTTTCAAGGCGACAAAAATTTTCGATTAAAACTTTTTGTAAAAGTCATTTTGCATGGATATTTCTATTAATACTTTAATAATTATTCTGACAAATCAATGAACTTGCCATCAAATCGAAAGATTGAAATAAAATAAAGTTTACCATAATATAAAAAAAAATTGAAATTTTGATTAAAATTAAAAAAAAATGTTTATTTGACAAGAAAGATACATACAAAAATAACTAAACATCATAAAGTTTCTGCAGTAGAATAACTGCATTGAAATATTGTTATTGTTTATAGATACAAACCTAAATTTAGAGCTTTTAGTAAAGTGATCCATTAGTATCTTTTTTCTTTAATTCTATGTACTTTAAAATTCGTTCTAAAGTCTTTGTTTGCAAACTGTTTATAAAGGGAAAGATCAGCTGTCATATAAATACTCGTACGTATAAGTAAGGGTTATAAGTTTAAATTTAGAGCTTTACGACTTAAAAGCAATTAAGGAGCGGGGCAACATGGACCTTGGGGCCAACTTCAGGCTGTTACGGTCCCCGCATTGCGCAGTCTCGATTAATGCTAACTTAACACGTGTCGCAAGCAAAACATTACAGCGATGTGATAGCGATTTTACGTGAAAACCTATTAAGATTATAAATTTTTGGTTATAATTATAATAATTTGAATGTGACAAGGTCCAGACTAAAGTGTCAACGATTGTTTATTAATTTACGTGACAAATTTCTTGTATACTGTGCAGGTGAGTAAAGAAATTCTTTCAACAAATGTGTATGTAAATTACAGTTTCTTTCATTTTATACAAGCTTATTGCAAATTTGTGATAAATGTACCTATGAGTATTTTTTATAAAATATGTTTCATCACGGTATAAAGTTAACCGTGTACGTATGTAAGCTATTATTATGGTTTAACAAGAGCTTATTAAATTAAGCGCAGACATGCAACGTCTTGATATTTCCTTATTAACGTGGTTTTTTGAGCGACAACTCATGTACAAGCAGTGCGTGTTAAGGTCAAATTAGAAACGCGATTGTATGGGTGTCTTATAATTTATTATTAACCAAGGACGTGTATTGGACCTTGAGTATTTTGGTCGATAATAAGACCAACGAGACAGTGATAGAAGTATATTAATAATGCACGGAATGTCGATTGCCGGCATCGTACTGTGTAGGTTCTAATAAATTATTACTGGCATCATTCCTACGGACGTTGACATCATAGTGAAAAAGTAATAGCTGGAATAGGGTTGCCTGCACTGCGCTCGATCGATCGACGCCCTCCGCGCACGCGTCGTGGCCAGCCCTAAGTCAGTGGCGTGAAGGCGGGTACGCGACACACACCATGCCAAAGCCGACTCCGGTTGAGGACCTGATAATCCCGCCACAGGACCAGAAGATATGCGGGACCATCTGCGTCTGTCAAATGACAGCGGTGCTGAGCGCAGTGGCCATCGTCTACCTGACAGTAGCCATCTATATGCCGTACACTCGAGCGATAGCGTCGGGAATCGATCCCACACCTATAATGTGTACAACCACCAGAGCGGTGAATAAAGAGAACTGCGACTGGGGTTCCTGTGGCGAATGGTGCTTGAGCAAGACGTCTGGTGCATGCATCCAGATCTACGTAAACGTCAGACGTAACGGTTCCTCTTTATTGTTAGCGGAGTGTGGCAGTGCTGCTAACAAAACGTGTTACGGAATAGATCAGGAGAACGCCAAGAAGTATCATTGCATCCGAGATGAGTGCCGCAACCTTACTGGAACTTTTAACTGTACAGAGGGCAAGTGTATCAATATAACAGACGCTTTCGAATGCGCTTTCAGAGAGACCGATCCGCCGTTAAAGTGCTCCGGCAGAAGAGGGAAGATCACCTGTATAGACGTCCATGGGTTATTCTCATGTAACAGAGGCACTTGTAGAAAGATAAGAACACCGTACAACTGCGACAGACGCTGCGTTGATATTCCGACCCGGAACAAGAATGTAATCGTGCTAAGCGGAGACAGAGTGTTTTTAGCGAGATGTGCTAAATTAGCTCAAGAGGACGGAGGTAACATAGTGTGGACAGATTCAGGGGAGGAGGTATTGATGCTGTCATGTCATGCAGTGCACAATGGCTCTTCCGGGGTTGTTGCTGTTGACTGTATAAACGCGGCCTTGCTTCCGCGCACAGACATCGCCGATCTTACCAACTTCACCTACCTCCAGTACTTGTACACAATGAAAGCGACCCTCAATCGACAAATAGCACCGTTAGAAGTAGAACTTACTTTGGCAAACGACAGTCGTTTGATGATCAACTTAGAAGGCTGCGTGAACACTTTAGCTGATGAATGTAAAGAGTTTTTGAAAGACTACGGACGTGATGGAACCGATCACAACGCTAAAGCGCGTTTCCCCTGCTTCTATACCGAAAATAATCCGGACACAGTGGTCGCGAGATTTGATTTGGACGCCACCTTCCGGCAGTTTTTAGTAGCGCTAGTATTACCGACAGTCCTTGTTGTGGTGTCCTGTATTACGTTGCTACTGTGCCAAAAGACTGTGGAAGTTGGCGATGATGCAAAGATGAGGTTCAAGGGTTGCGCGGGTGGTCAAGCTGAAATGCAAATGCATCCGAATGATCCTGTTTCTCCCCTCTGAGATCAGTCACGTGAGATATTTTATCATTTGTACGCTATAAAGTTAGTTGAATAAATATCTATGACGGTTCAATTAAAACTTACAGTCTCTAGTTAAATAAATGTCATTGAAAGTCACTTTGTCGTGGCGCATTCGTAACAATTACGGCCGTCAGGTATCCGTATTGACCTTGACACAATTCTTTCGTGACTGCCTTTGAACAACTGTGAATAATTCTTGTTATTCGTTTCTGTACAATACGGAAAAGATGAATATCAACTTTCAAATGTGCTTTTTTTTAATTTAATAACTTAATTTAAAAAAAAATCTTATCTTATTTATTAATTATTGAAATAATAGTGGTATTTATGGGGATTTTTTTCTGTTTTCAGGCGTACCCCTCCTTTGCGAGGGTCCGGCTAGTTCATTAAGAGACGACTAAGTGCTTCTAACGCTTCAACTTCTCCAAATCTCCTCATGTCGACCATGAGCAGATCGAGAGCCAGCCTCTCACCAGCGGCGTCCGAACGGTCCACTCTACCGATGGGGGAGTCCGCTGGTCCCGGGAGTCCGGCTTTCAAACCGTTGGAGCCTACGCGGGAGCAACTGCTTAATCACTTCTTCGAGAGATTCAAATTCTACACGTCACTCTGCCTCGGCACATCAGCCATCCTCGCCGTCTTCGCGTTCCTGTTCCTCATACCGTTTGTGGTTGAACCGGCTATACAGACGATCTTGGCGGAGTTCGTCCCAGAAGCGGGCATCTGCTCTGTCTCTGAGCACGTACATGCGGAGACCTTGACTAACTGTACATGGGCGTCTTGCAGAGAAGGTTGCACGACTGCACACACGAAATGCCACAAGATTAGAGTCAACCTTGCAAGAAAACCATATACAGAGGATGCGCCAGTTCCCACCGAATGGGATGAAACGGATTTGAAGTTCCTGATCAACCCAGAGGGGTGTGGCTACCCTCCGAGGGTCAACTGCTCGGTATTTGCCAACGACTACGCTGGTACGAGGGCACCGAAGACATTCCCTTGCTATTACAGCCTGACTAGACCAGATCTGGTCGTGGCAAGATACTCTTGGGAGTCGACGATACGTGGGTTGGTTTTGGCGCTGGTGCTGCCGACGACCGTCTTCGTGTTCAGCCTGAGCGTGCTCGCCTACTGGCACTGTCGGTGCTGCGACAGGGCGTGCAATAGGCGAGTTCACGCGGAGTCCTTTACGAGCAAAGAGGAGTAAGTATTTTGTTACGCAATATTTTTAAGATCTTCTATTAAAATTTGTCATGACAAAAGTTTTTTTTTGTTGATTATATTAAAAAACACTTAGCAGTTAGCCTATAGTGGACTTAATCATAAAGGTTTTTTAATTATTGTCTCATAAACATAGCATTTGAAATGTTATTAAATAAAATGATGTGTGGTTACATAGATTGTGACAGGATATTCTTTTTATGCATAGTTTAATACTGTATTCAAAAATGATATAAATAAAAAATATTAAGTATTTATAGCTACTTTTGAAATTGTCTTATAATAATTTATACTATAGCTTTATAATATTTAAAATAGATATAAATTTCAATATAAAAATTTAAGATTAACTACTTGATATGTTTATTCCATTATATTAGCTTTCATTCAATCTTTTGTGTTACTCATTTTCATTAAAACTTAATCACTAACATTTGAATATTTTCCTAAAAACTACATTTATTGTTTATTAGATATGTTGTACTTGACTAATTTTCACAGTAGCAGCTCCATTTTGAATATTTTCCTAAACCTAGCAGTGACTAGTTAAAGCACGAGTTGTACTGACTGCCGAGCAAGACGACGCGCCACACGCCCCGAAGGCTACGCGCGGCTCTGAGCTACGCCGTATCCCTGTAACTGAAAGCCGTAGCACTGAGCTACTTCTCGTAGCAAACACGTAACCGCTACGTGAAAACGCTACACGTTCTCGCTGATGCATATTATAAAGCTTTAATAATTTAAAAACGAATATAAAGTACGCCTAATTCTTCGTTAATGATCACGTTAATCTTCCCGACGTAGCCGGTACTAATGTCGTTGATTAATTATTTAACTAATTAATCAACAAGGTTAATTAATTGATCAAAAGTTGACAATAATTTGTTAATTAATTAATTGGTTGGATAATTATTGTTGATGTGACCAATGGGGCAGTGTTATCTCTCAATAAGCCGATGCATATCGCATTTTAATTAACAATAAAAAAATCGTCTCTTAATCTAAATTGGAGCTAGGCCGGATAGTTTAAGATTGTACAAATTGTTTGCTTAATTGCCTTATTCTACCGTAGTTTAAGGCTTACATTTATTTAGATTTGTAAATACAGCAGTGTTACAACTATTATGTCTCTCAACTTAACTATTACTTACTTTTTTCTGTAAAAGTTAAGTTGTGAATGTGTTTACGTTTCGGAAAAACTAAATTTGACCTATATAGCTAGTCATTAAATTTTAATAATAATCACAAACATGATATTAATTCTACATAAAATTACACACTTTGTATAATTACTGTTTATTCTACATGAAGGTACATATTTGATAGTTGTCGACACTGAAGTTTTAATTTACTTGAGTAGTTATAAGTGACTTGGATTTCGCTTCAAAAAACTGATATGTTGTATTTATTAAAACAACTTACAAAAAAATGTTATTAACCATTACCTTACCATTTACTTACCGTTTATTGCGTAATAGCTTGCTATTGAGTCTATTAGCATAATTTAATAAAAGATTTTATCGCGTTTTCATTCAGTTTGCAATATTCCAACAATTCATAAAAAAAATCATATTATTATTTGTTATGTTATGCGGGAATTTCGTAAACTGAATTAAACGCGATAATATTTTTAAAATCCTACATTTAATTACTTGTTGTATTCGCAAAAATGTAAGAAACTATTATTAATGTTCAGTAACAATGATTTCTGAATTGAAAATCACCTTTTTTAATGTAACTTAATGAGTCCTTTGCTAAACGTTAGATTTATCTTTATAATATCTTAATTATTTATGTAGTCTGATAACAATTGTATATTCCAGTTTTGCTTAAACGAATAAATTTTTCAAGCTTCCGCAGTAGCATGTAAACTTTTATAATATAGCATAATTTGCACTGTTTAATTGTCATATTCCATATCAAATTAATAGATACAAGCACAGAGTTTTACATAAGAAACTTTCTATATATAAAGAAAAAAAATATTTTTTTTATTCGTCATATTAAAAGTAACAAATTTTTCAACATATATAATTGTTCACATAACAGTATCTTTACGAATGTTCAAAAAATATATAATTACGTTAAATCTATGTACAATATATAAAATGTGTCTTAAATCGGAAAAGCATTGCCATTTATGTGATATCTAGGGCGTTATATGTAAAAAAGTAATAAAAACTGCTATTAAATCAATATTATTAATATGATTGAACTTACATACTTATCGATAGTTCAAAAGTGATATGTACTACAATTTGATTTAAAAAGATATTTATTGTTGTTTCGTGTTGGCTTTAAAGAAATAAATTCTATTTCAATATTAAAATTCAATTATTAGTTACGTCACAATATGACTGCAGAAGAAATATCAAGAAATTTAATGAGATTTATGACAAAGTTGGTTAAATGTACGAAATGAAAATAATTGATTTGAAATTGTTATTTTCTTGTTAATTTGGACATAATGTAAATATATGAAACTTATTTTATTGTTGGCATAATGTAAATAATATTATATTCGTTAAGTTGAACCATGTGATTAAATTTAATATTCTTAAAACTGCGTATTATGGTACAGCGGGGACACAAAGTGTTATGACAAATAAAGCTTCTTTTTATTATGTTCTTTTACTTCCTATTTATCCCTTAAAGTTATTTCAATCACTTGATATACTCAGAGATGAAATTAAAAAAATATTCATTAAAATTTAGGCTGAGCCCTTTTGTGTCAAAAAAATACCATCATTAGTAAGTAAGGCCATGTTATTGTGTCCAGTTAAGTTTGACTTCAAAAATAAAGTGGAGGAACAGTTTTTAGCAAAATAAGTCGTATATATATAGTGTAACAGTCCCCTTGACCTGTACATGATAAGTAATCATAATGACAAGCCGAAATAGATGTATTTCAAACTTATGGAAGAGCACGTTACATCGAGTAAGTCCTGTTCGGCTTGTCAATTCCTGCAATGAAAGATAAGGAAGAAATTGGTCGTAGAAATATAAAATTTTATCGGTAAATTATGATATAGTCATTTCAAACAAGAAAGGAATTGAAAAATGTCTAAATAAAATTTTTGCAATTTCGTTTCATCACAAGATATGTTTAATTATTTGTTGTTATAACATTATTAGGCCTTTGAATCTACGGCGATACCTTCATAAGAGTTAGAGCTATTCAAATTATTGTGAAATTTATTTAATGAACAAAATTTCTTGTAACCATAATTATTGAAATGATATAAATCATATTTTTATAAAGAAACTTTGGTTCAAAAGAGACTTTAATGTTATAATAATCCTTTTCCATTTCGAATTGGCTATTGTAATAGTATATATTTGTGTCTTATTTCTAAGAAATCCTTGCAAAACTAATTATAATCAAAATATAGATAATATGTTAATTAAACGCTAAGAAACTACTAAATATAATGGAAGGGATAGAAAGAAATATATGTTGTGTGAACCGACTATTATACAATTTATAACATCAAATCAATTAGATTTCCAGTTTACGCTTTACCAAACACACCCGTTTACCACCGGTTAAGGAATATAGGCGTATTTGTTAACTGCCTCCGTAGCCTAGTGGTATACGCGTGTGCTTTAGAAACCGGAGGTCGTGGGTTCGAATCCTGCGGGGACGAAACAAATTTTCATTGTTGTTTCCTAGTTGGTAAGGGCAATTTGGGCTGATCACCCAATTGTTTGAAAAGTAAGTGATCCATGCGTCGAATGGGCATGTAAAAAGTCTGTCCACCCACCAACCCGCATTGGACCAGCGTGGTGGGATACGGTCTAAAAACCCCCTAATGGATAGGATTGTATTAGGGGAGGCCTATGTCCAGCAGTGGACTATCACAGGCTGATGATGATGATGGGTCTAGCTGTTGCCTGCGACTTCGTTAACGTTACTCCCCCTTATGTCAGCTGTCTCCCAGTGAAAATCCTGCCAAAATGGAATCAAGCATTCATTCTCCAGAGATTCTCCAGAACAAAGAGACAAGGAGAAAATACATATAAAAAATGGTTTTCTATATGTATCAGTGACACATTACTATGTAATCATCTAAAAACAGTTATTCTGATGTTAAAAACAGAAACTGTAATTTTGTTTATTTGTATTGACTAAGCATAAATAACTCTTTAAAATACCTATGTATCTTCCTTCCTTCCTTCAAATTAACAACGTTATGACAAAAGGTTACAAAAATAAACGAAAATTTACCTCATAATGGTCGTTACTTAAAAGTATTTGTTTTTAAAACGCGTCAGAATAAGTAATTAAAGGCGCCTTATCGTATAAAGTCTTTAGAGGTCAATAAAAGCGTCAATTCAATCCACGGCAAATGTGTTTTACGTAAAACCTTAGTAGGAAATGGAGTGCTGTATAATTTAGTGATAAATATTAAATGCTATATCGCCTTTGTTTATTAAATAAATTACAAATATAGCTTGGTATATCTGTGGCAATAGTTAAGCCAATTTTAAATATAGAATTTGTAAACGTCAAACTCTAATGGCGCCAAAGTCGGGCACTCTTATTGGTTGAACATCGCGTGTTCGTCGTGTTACGCCAATAAGAAAAATTTAGAATTTAGCATCATTTGACTTCGATTAGATAAATCATTTCTGTAATTTTGCTTTATGAAGGCCAAAAATTTCACTTCAATCTTACTTTGATATTGTTTCATTCTCCTATACATTATCCGCTCTATATCCCCTCAATTATAGGATCGGATTTAATGGTAAAACTTACCGAGACCAACTTCTTTACATGCATGCATGCTTACATCGGACGCATGTATCATTTTTTTTTTCAGGCATTATAGGCCATTACTCTAAACAATCGGAAAACAACGATAACTGAAAGATCGTTCCCCGCAGGATTTGTACCGACGACTTTTGGGTTTTAGCGCAGATTCTAACATCATCAAGTCACCACTAAGAAAGCATCTGAGATAGCAACATGTTTGAATTTTAGTATAATTTACTTATAATTAGATGAATAGTCTTTTTATAAACTCGTTAAAATGTTTAATTCTATAAAAAATGTTTCCAAATTCATTCTCATTTGTATTTTCAGATTTTTTTAACTATTCAGAGGAAATTTTGTATTTCACATCCGCTCCTCTCGAGCAATACGCCCCCGACATTAGCTGTCAATGTTTAAAAGGGTTGAACGAACCCAAACGGCACGGAACATTGCGTTTTACTGCAATAGCGTATACCTTTTTCACCATTTAATGACTTCGTGCCACAGCATGCCTACGTGTTTTATTATTTAATGTTACATATTTTCGTTTTTCAATTAACTCGCGCGGTTTTTTCAGTATGATTGGTATTGGTTAGTGGAACGGAAGAGTTTTGTTCATATGTGTAATGAAAAATGTTATGATTGATTAATTTTAAATTTTAAACTCTTTTTGTAACAAAATAAACGACTTATCTAGCAGAAGATTTTATCATCATCAGCCTGTGATAGTCCACTGCTGGACATGCCCTCCTCTAATACACCCCACCCCTATCCATTAGGGGGTTTTGGAACGTTCCCACCACGCTGGTCTAATGGGGGTTGGTGGGTGGACCGACATTTTACATGACCATACGACGCATGGATCATGTTACTTTTCAGACAATTAGGTGATCATCCCAAATTGCCCTAACCAACTAGGAAACAACAATGAAAATTTGTTGAGTCCCCGCAGTATTCGAACCCACGACCTTCTGTTTCTAAAGCACACATAGCTATACCACTATGCTACGGAGGCAGTTAACAGCAGAATATTTACCTGGTGATTTGTCTGCTAGACCCTGAGACATGGGATGTTAGGTCTCTTTAATCCAGTAATCACACTTAAAATCGGGAAACAGGAATACAGAATTCTGGTGTTAATACGATTATTCATATTGCTCTTACTGGATGGACAGAATTTGTGTAGGCAGCGTGAAGCACTACATCTACAAAATTACATCAAATAAAAGTTCTGCCAGTCTTACTTTTGTATTAAAGTTAAATATAATTAAAGAATTTCACTTCAATGTCAACCTATACTAATATTATAAAGAGGAAAGATTTGTATTTTTATGTATATGTTGTAAAGGAACTCAAAAAGTACTGTGACGATTTTAAAAATGCTTTCAACTACATTTATATACTACATACATTACATTACTATATTTACATATAATATGAAAGCTACATTTACTTTCTGCATCATTAGCTACGTTTTACACTCGTAAAATCCATTAAAAAATCTAATAATAACTTGGGCAGAGCCGAGGACGGACTGCTACTAAATTATATTTTAAGTCTATAATTTAAACCAATATACACATTAAAGCTAGCTCTGCTACTCTTTTTTATTATACGATATCGTTCATGTATGTTATTGATTGACAAAAACAACATGTCATTTAGTTTTTAAATAAACAACAATAAATTCTTGTTCGAATATTTTCGGGACAGTTTATAGAGTTTCAGTATTAAGTATTCATGTTAGTGGGTATTTCTGTCATCAGTATGTACACCACTTCGCCGATCGAAGCAGGCCTCAAGGTTTCATACGATCGAATGGAGCTTATTAATTCACTTCACACTAATTACAACGAACTTAAATATTCACTCGTCATTAGATGGACAACAGTATTTAGGAAAATAGTTTATTGAATCGCCTTTTTGTAGTCGATACTGTGAAACTAAGCTAATACCTATTTAGGCTCTCTAAGCACGAGCAAATAGAAGAGGCCATTAATAATTATAACAAAGATATTCTATCCTGTTGTTTATTTCGCTATAAAGTAAGTTTATTTAAATTTGAATAAGCAGCCAGACCAGCAGTTGAGCCACCTAATGAAATGTGGTCACCAACACCCATTGACATCGGCAATACCATCACTAACGCGCCGCCAACCGTGAGACATAGATCGTTACGTCACGTTTACCCAGTAAATACGCTGGCTATGGTGCCCTTTAAACCGGAACATGGCAGTGTTTTATGTTTCGCTTTGCAGCAGTTATAGACACTGTCCTCAAAACATAAAAAATAAAAAAATAAGTTGTCGTGGGCTTCTACTTCATCCCGTTTTGCTTATAATTTGTTGCCCTAACACCATTACCCAAAAGGTTAAGGTTGTATTCTGATATTCTGATTAAATAAGGTTGTATTCTAAAAATGATATAGTTGTCAATAAATTTTAGGACACTGTGGTCAAAAACAACTACCAAAAAAGGGTTTGGGGATAACTGGGATCGACTTTTTTGCCCATTGACCCATCTAACTTTTTAGGAAATTAAGATTGGCCCATATTATCATAACCTACAGATAGCACGAATTTGTAATCCCGCAGGAACCTGCGACCTCCAGTATATAAAACAAGAGCTAGTAACTTTTAGGCATCGGGATTTTGAGTTCATAAAATATATTAAAACCAATAACAAAATTGGGTATGATGAGTCGGAACTGTGTTTTTTTTATTTATCACAATATTATAGTATCTATGGTTGTTTAATGGTTTCATGTAAAATGGGCTGATTTGACCTTCTTAAAAGTATTCAATTAATGAATAATTTAGTAGGAATATCTCAGATAAATAATTAATAGTAACCTATATAAGACATTGAAATGTCATAGGTCAAAACGCGTGATAAGGCCGTTAAATAGTTTATTGTTTAATTCTGTTTATTATCTCTATTTTTACTTCTAAAGTTTAAAACTAATATATTCAATAGATTTTTTATCACTTTCACACATAAATAAGTTATGATATGTTCACGTTTTATATTTTTTATTATAATATTCGGCGTATTATTTTATTACTCGTATTATTACAACAAACTTTTTATAAACCGCTTTATGTTTTTGTGTCTACGGATAATCTTTCTGTATTTAGTCAATCAATATATTCGAAATGTCAAAATACGTGATAAACTGGCAAGTTGACAGTAATAAAAAGTAGATAGACCGTTAAAACTATTAATTAACAGAGACTTAGCTATTATTTCAACGTTAATTTTATTCGCAGTAGGTATCAAATACCGATTAACAGTGCAACGAAAAAACGACACAATGAAACGAGTTAAGTCTTGTTGTCCATGCCAAATCAGCAGTTGCGGAAGATTTACGTAAAATTATAACATTGGAATAATGCCAAAGTGAAGTTATTTGGCACACTATCGATCCGAGTGGCGGTATGCTACCGCATTACATAAGATTTTATGCAAAACAACAAAGAGAAACATATATCTTTACTATAGAAATAAATAAAATTGGCTGGTATGTTAGTATCATAAAAATAACCGTTTTCAAATGATTACGATGTCATATATAACCGATACTTGTAACAAAACAACTTTTTTTTAAAATTTTGCTGTCTGACTATTTACTTTGGCTAATGGTTGGTCAGATTTTGACGGGACTTCCTATGAAAGATAGGTGATATAATTAGGAGCAACTTAGGCTATATCAATAGAAAAAGAAATTAAATTTACATATTAACACGGAGACAAAACAGTAACCAATAATGGTTCTTGTCACTTCGGCAAATAAGTTCCGTATGTAAATAAGCTTTTGTTCGGCTTACATGGAAGCAATAACAATAAAAAAGGCATAAATTCATTGAACTATATATTTGATATTTATGTTGATGATGTTTTTCATAATTATTATAAATGTATTTTAAACTTAGCCAACGCCTTCATCCGCGTGGTAATATATAATAAAATCTTATTTTTTCTCCCAGTTGTCTCCGTAACCTTGTGGTATGGGCGTGTGCTTTAGAAACCGGACCTCGTGGGTTCAAATCCTGCGGGGACTCGGATGGGCATGTAAGAAGTTGGTCCACCCACCAACCCACATTGGACCACCGTGGTGGG